>JANAVB010039220.1:2679184-3024251 GCA_029216955.1 Iris pallida
AGGGACCTGACGCATGTTTCTCTAATTATTTACAAATAACTATTTACCTATGGCGATAGTGGAAATGAGGATGATAACGAAGCTGATGTCAATTCGGCAAAAAATAGGCTATTTGTCATCAATCTCAGGGACTTCGATAGAATTACAAGTGGTACAGCTGATAACGAGCCTTTTGTCATGGATTTGGCCATAACAGCCCTTTGTTATTGACCTTGCTGAATATGTAAATAATGTCAATAGTTATGTCAACTCTAAGAATGTTCTTGTAATCTCAAGTTATAATGTTGTTAATAAAAATAAAAATTTCTATTATTCTCTGCATTCAGATAGTCGACCTAGGTCGTTATCTGCTTTGTATAAATCACTGCACATGTCATTATATTTTTCCTTTCAAATGGAGAACTGTTTTACTTCGTAGAAAGGTTCATTATTTTTAGTACTGCTAACTGAAGAAGGTCAAGGCACAATCATCTTCAGCAAGGCCAAGCTTCAACCAGAACCTTCAGAAGATTCCTTTGATGATGAAATGATGAGTATTAAGTTTATGATCCAAACGGTCAAAGACTCGTGCAGAATATGGGCTATGATTTTCAAAGAGTTCAATGTTTGAACTTCGTGAAAGGGCATCACTTGCTAATATGTTTATTTGTATCCAAAGCCAAACCTGCTGATTATTACAACAAAATAAGATGAGGACTTGGTTATGTTACACATCCATCCTCACCAGAAGAATCATCAAAGCAGCCTATACATTCTTCATATTTTTTTACTTGGGACTCTGACGATAGTATAGGTACGATCTTCAAGAAAGTTTTGTTAGTAAACATGAACTTTGTTAATTAGCTAGATGGAGAAAAGGAACAAATTCTTGAACCCTTCAAGTTCGAGCCACAGGTTCAGAAGATGGAGTCTTAATGGGAGCTGTGCTTTGAACATCGAGAACCCCAGACCGAAGATGAAGCCATTCAGGTTGATATGGAGGATAACAAGTGTCACAAACTAATCTTCATCAGTAAATGCTTGCAAGAAGATGAAAGACAAGCATTGGTAGCACTGATCCAGGAATACATTGATGTCTTTGCTTAGAGCTATGATGATAAGCTTAGTTGGACTCTCAGATAGCTATGCATCGACTAAGACCGTTAAGGAACAATAATGACATTGTTATGGAATAAAGCTGAAGCCAAGTTCAGCTAATATACGTTCATTCATGCTCATAGCCCCTTCAACCAAGTCATTTGAAACTTCAATATTATCATTCGATCCATCAATATTCCACAAGTTAGCATTCATCAAGACAAACAATTTCAAATATTCAATATGCAGCATAATTATTGTTCATCTAACCAGAATATGCTCGAGTCAACGTCTATCAATCTATCGATACACCTCAATAACCTAAACTATTTATATAACTAAGAAAACATCCATTTGCTAACTCAACTTCGTTCAACCAATGCTATCTTCCAAATTGGATCACAAGATCCACTCATCCAAACTCAAGATCAAATAAACTATCATCTATCTCAGGTCATCGAGTAATACAATTCCTCAATCCTTAGAGTTGTTCTCATATCTTCCAAACAAACTTCTATTCGCACTATCTTCCAATCATAACATCGAGTCTTCTTACTTAATTCGAAACTCAGTCACATTCAATTCAAGTCACAATTTCATGCATGATCCATATTGATTTACTCGACGTAGTCATCTATTTCAAAATCCTGAATCCTTATCTACTACAATCTAAATCTTTTACAACTTAATTATCAAATATTCGAACCAAATCCAACAAAAGGCATTCAAAATCGCATCAACTAGACAAAACTCTAACTAAGGATTCGTACTATCCCATCTATTGCTGATAGACTCACCGATACCCAAACCCTCAATCGATCAGATACTACCAAGCGACACAATCTACCACTCAGGGATCAAGCCACCCGACAAATCTTCAAAACCAAACTGAAACCATCCACCTGAACAACTTAACTCATTTTATTCCTAAAAAATCCAAACATACTGTAGCACACCCACTGATAACTTGATACTCATCCAAAATCCAACTGAATCAAATCCAACACGTCCTCAGTCTAAAATTATTCCCATCCAAAATATCATGATTATAAAAACTGCTCAAACCAAACATCGTACCTCAAAACCAACTCAGACCAAATATTGTGCTCTACAAAGCTATCTATGTTCATTAAAATACCCATATGAGATTCATAATATATTTAGACTTATTGTTTAGAAAATCCAGAAGAACATTAGAGAGAGTTAAAGACTTTCGATCACGGAAGCAACTCGGAGTTGAAACGATGCAATTGACTGAACATGGATGTAAAGCCATGCTCTGATACCATTCTATCATGTTGTGGTACCGTATGATCAAAAGTCGCCCCTGGGCGTCATGTCTTACAAGCCTAAATTGCACTTGTACAAGGCTAGTACCAAAGGCCGATTGAACATCTCGAGGAACATGCTCTTGTGCATAGGTTGTCCATGATCATGCATTACTCGTGAACTGCTAAGCTACAACATATGCATAGTATGATACTTGAAATAATTATAAAGCATCTCAATCCAACATATATAAAGGCACATCATTTCTACATTATCATATATCTCAAGCCATCGCTCGAGTCAAACTCCTCCAATCCAGAAATTCTATACTTACGTAGTTCCTAGTCTAGGGATATTACCTCGGCGACTCAACAGTCCCAATCTTTCATGATACCAACTCTGAAACACAATATGATAGCATTCCTGTCTAAAGTAATAGGAAAACATTTTATATAACACTCTACAACAGTACCATAATATATGTGATAAGGTACTGCACAAATATGAAAATTAATTCTATATTAGCAAGTTAGATAGTCCATGTGATAAACATAAAATTGTTCTACTTTGCAAAAGTCTAAAATAATATGTACAGAGTCCATGTCTAAAGCAACATTACAAAAGTCTATCTCTTACATCAAGTTAATATATACTTCCATGTTTTATACAACAAATTAAAATAAGTGAGGTTACTCCCTTTATCTACATGGGTTCGTCGCTTTTATTATTAGCATTACTATCTCATTGCTCAAAAACATAACTAGCAACAACTTTTGTTATGTGCGAAGGCAAAGCAAAGAAGGTTCGTTGAAACAAGCCACCGGAGTAAACACTCTACCTCGACCGAATAGATCTTTGAAGAATCCTCGTTAATAAACAAAGTCCAAATGGCTTTTCGCCAACAAACAATCTCTAGGCACCAAATGGTGGGGGCATTATATAATACACCACTCAGAAGAAGTTTCATCCTCGAAACTTATAACAATATACTCATCCAACTACATCACTTGTGTCACGTCCTAAAACAAGAATACTGGCAAGTAGGGATGGTCCAGGCCAGCTACATATATCGAAGTACTCCAGTACTCCGAAATAATGTATATGCTGTATAGAAGGGGGTTACTACTACAATCCAACAGGAAATCCTAGGTCACATAATCCTAAATATCTCAATCACAGGCAAGGAGTAAAGTACAAGAGTATGATCATCTGACATATAAGACAGTAAAACGTTCTAAACTATAATATATACGGATGATCATGAAGCTAGTAATACAAAATGAAGAACTAACAAGAGTATAAGTAATACATGATCAACTTTAGCTGCAGTCTAAAAAATATACAATTATGTCTAAGCCAGTGGGCCAAATGTCAAGTCCAAAACACGAGCTAAATACGTGCTCGGTGGCTAAATACCTCAAAAGAATTTGTACAAAAAAGAGTGGATAAGAGAAAGAACACCCACTCAAGCACCCTAGTGCACCGGATGGTCACCATCGAGTGGAAGGTCCGGAAGATCCTCGGGCTCCTCAACTAGATCTGGTCAAACAAAATTAGTGGGGTTAGACCCCCAATAGCAAGTACCACAAAGGAAGCAAAACTATGAACTAAAACCAACATGCAAATCATAACAATACTAAAGGTAATTTAGTAAAATGAGACAAGAATAATAAATTGGTACCAAAAGTGTATATAAAAGAAAATTGGAAACATGTAAGGTAAACTGGACATGTGAGCATGTAATGAAGCCGAGCATATAGGACAAGTGGTAAAGCCAAGCATATAAGACATGTAGTGAAGCCAAGCATGTAGCAGGAATAATAGCCTATACAGGATTAATAAGATTCTAAGTACTAACATAAGATAAACTGGACCAAGACGAAACTAGACAAGACAGGAATGGACACCATCCATCAATCACAACCAAGCAATGAGTACGGCTTGATACCTTAGCTAACTTGGGTTTTCACAATCCTATTTACCATCATATGCAAGTTTAAGAAATCTAATCCAGTTATTGCCTATATACTACCCGACTTATCCAGGCCAAAAGAAAGAAAGTAATGGTGGATACATCGTCCGAGAGACAAATATATCCTATAGACATGTAAAAGGTGTAACACTCGATGGTGCGCTGGAAGTGTTCTCATCATGACAGATAGCTACAAGTCCATTTAGGTTGGGTCCGAAACAAAGGGCTTGCAGGTAACCAAGAAATTCTTCCCTCCTAAAGATCTAGTTAATCAAGCTAGTTGTTAATCCTTAACATTTTAATTTAGGATTCCGGATGTGGCATTCCGTAGAATCCATACTAGACATGAGACATGCAAGATTAGACAAGACAAGCAAGAAAGTGCACTATAACAAGCCACAACAAGACATGACAATATCAGGACATGAATGCACTACGACGAGCCACTAAATGAATCTGGATATGTACTAGAATCATGAGTGCGCCATGACATGCAACTAAGTCAATATTGACATGTATTGGGATCATGATTGTGCCATGACAGGCCACTATCAGGAAGCTAGACATGTACAGTAATTAGGAGTGCGCCATGACAGGCTACTATCAGGAAGCTAGACATAGACATGTACCTGATCCAACCAAGTATGACAGGACAAGACAGTAAACTGGGCATAACATATACAGTAAAGCAATAAGCAAAAAAAAAAGGAAATCATGTCAAAATTAGGAAATAATCAACTTGGGTACTGGATCGGTATTCCGACAGTACCCACCGGTACACCGTCGGTATGCCGGTTTCTGTAGGCAAAAACTCTCTGTTAAAATCTATAAGCCGTACCAGTATACCGTCGGTATGGACCGATATACCTCGGTATGTCGAAAAGTGTAACAATAGCTTTTCAACCAAAAGAGGGATCACAAAATCGGTATTCCGTCGGTATACACCGGTACACCGGCAGTATGCCGATTCTGGCCGAGAAACAATACTAAAGGCTCGGAACAAGTTCTGAAAACCAAAGCTCGTCCCAAAAGTTGCTAAAATCATTATAACCATAAAAGCAATACTAGAGGAATGTCGTATACAACATATGTACTAAGTCTCATGGCAAGTACTCCGGCATCGTTTCCGATATAGAGTTTTCTTACTAAGAAAATATCAGGATTTCACAGAAAATCAAAACCTAGCTCAGACCAAATTTCTGAGAATGTTAAAATGATAATAGTCATGAGAGAAACATATTTAGTAAGGCAAGTACTAGGAAATACTGGACTATCAAGACAGTAAGAAAATAAAAACCATAAGAAAACCATAATACGTCCAGTAGTTCGGTAAGATGTACTTGCCTTATAAAACTCAAAGCCTAACTCTTCAAATCCACTACCAATAGGGGTTTAGAAACCAGATTCTGAGGTCTCGAGACCAAGCTCCAAGATCCCAAGGAATTTAGAGTGGAAACAAGAAAGAATAAAGAGTGGAGAGAGAAAGTAAAAGAGAAATCGAAAAGAAACGTAATCGTATATATAGAGAAGGTGAACTAATCATGACCGTCCGATCGTGATCTTTGACTCGATCTGGATCAATCTCAACCGTTCAGAAGAAAACCAAGAAACTAATGTATAATAGAATGTATCATCATAATTCATCAAAATATATAAACAGTATTCATGGAAATATCTAAATACTATTCATGAAAATATCTATACGAAAATATCTTGAATCAAAAATGTCTATAAAGTGGAAAATCTGCCCGGTCGATATACTATCAGTACAGACCGGTATGCCGACGGTATGCTGGTTTCACAGAAAAGTTTCAAAAATCAAGTTTTCTTCCGATTATTCAAAATCCAAGAAAATACAGAATACAGTATAAAATACGTATCCGTATACAAATACAAATACTGTGAGACGAGTCTCACAACTCTTCCTTCTTTACAAAAATTCTGTCCTCGAAATTTTCTAAATACAAAAAAATAAAACAGGCTAGAAATCCAGAAAGATATGCCATCGAGATCAAGAAACCAAACTCATATATCATGAAAAAGCAATAAGCATACAGTAACAACATCATACATTCCTACAATCACACTCAAACAAAAAAGGGTAGAGCATAGATATACGAATAAGTATACCTCACGAGTCAAACATATACAGATAACGAGCTCGGATATCATCCTTGCGCTCCTATGTTGACTCGTCCGGTGAGTGATGATCCCAGAAAACACGAACTAATCGGATGTCCGGTTCTTGAGAACCTTATCTCTTCTGTTCAAAATGGATACGGGCCTCTCCTCATATGATAGGTCGGTACCAACGACCAACTCAGAATGATCTAAGATATGGCTCAAATTTGAAACATATCAGTGAAATTGAGATACGTAAAATACGTCATGTACCTCGCGTAGTGGCGATGGAAGAGCAAGACGATTTGATACATCTTCTACTCGCTCGAAAATATCGAACAAACCTAATAAATTTGGGACTAAGCTTTTCCCGTACGCCAAACCTGATGACACCACGGGTAGGCAAAATCTGAAGAAGTACATGGTCACCGACAGAGAACTCAAGATAACATCGATGCTGGTTTGCCCAATGATGCTGACGATCCTGAGCTACTCTGAGATGCTTTCTGATCTGCCTGACTACTCCAACTGACTGAGCAATCAACTCTAGAATAAATATCTATCTCTCCCTAATGTTATCCCAAGCTAGGGTGACCTATATCTTCTACCATATAATACCTCAAAAGGTACAATCTGAATGCTCGCCTGGAAGCTGTTGTTGTAAAAACTCCACCAAGTGCAAGTGATCCTCCTAAGAATTACTGAAATCAAGAGTGCATGATTGAATCATATCCTCTAAAGTCTAAATCGTATGCTCCGACTGACCATCTATCTGAGGATGTTATGCTGAACTAAAACTCTAACAGGTATCCAGACACTGCTGAAGACTCTGCCAAAACTGAGAAGTAAATATGGAATCCCGATATGAGACTATGCTAACTGGAATTCCATGCAATCTAACAATCTGCCTCATGTACAGGTCGGCCAACTACTCTGTAGACTGACCAACTCTGAAAGGTAGAATATGGGCAACCTTCGTGAGTCGATCCACTATAACCCAAATGGCATCTCTACCAGTCGGGTTCTAAGAAGACCACTCACAAAGTCCAAAGTAATATGATCTCACTTTCACTTCAAAATCGATAAAGGCTGAAGAAGTTCGGCTGATCTCTGATGCTCAGCCTTAACCTGCTGGCAAACTAAGCACCGAGAGACAAACCAAGTTATCTCCCTCTTCATACCATTCCATAGAAATGCTGACGAATATCTCAGTACATCTTCGTCCCTCCTGGATGAACGGAATACTGAGAACGGTGAGACTCTGACATAATCTCCTACCGAATATCTCAGCTCGACACACAAAGACAACTCCCAAACTAGAGTAACCCATCCTCATGGATGCACAATTCTGCTTTGAGCTGCTGAAGCCTGGAATCTCCTGACTATGCCACTCTGATCCTCTCTACAATAGACTGAACCAACAAGCCTGCCATCATATCCGCCTCACCAGGTAGTATGTCATGTTCCAAAACCAGAATACTTGAGAGCGGGGGACAGACACAGCCGGCTATGCACATTGAAGTGTAATCCACCTCGATATATGGTCATGGCTGTCTAGATACATGAGGGTTTTACTACAAGCCAACGGTCTCTTATGGTCAATAACAAGCCTAGTGTCTCAATCTCAAGCAAACAAGTAAATGTAACAAGATGGTAGATCATCAGACATACAAAGTAAGGTGTCCCATATATTACATATTCAAATGATCATGAAGCTAGTCATACAAAATGCAAAGACAAGCAAGAGTTTAAGTCATACATGATCAACCCTAGGATTTGTCAATCATGTTACAGCCCTTAGGTAGACAGAAATGTAAATTTAACACGAGCTAACACTTGCTCGGCGGTTAAACGTCTCAAAAGAATAATTTACAATAGAGTGGGAGAGCAAAATAAAATCCACTCGTTGTCAGAGTTGCGCCTAATGTTCACCATATGGCTGGAAGGCTGGAAGATCCTCGGGTACTACTCCAAAATCTGGTCATACAAAACCAGCTGGGTCAGACCCCAGAAAGAGCAAGTGCCACAAGGGAGGCTTCACTTAAGAACTGAAATCAGCATACTTAAGAACTAAAACCAACATATTAGTACATAAAGACATAATGATAACAAAAGACATGAGTTAGAGAAATAAGGTGATAAACGATAAGATAACTAAAGGACTATTCCAGTAGCCAAGTTACAGCCCATAAACCAAACAAGGACCGAGGTTGTAACCCTTCACCTGAACAGAACTTAGTCTCTAACCAATTATCGACAAAGTAAAGTATAACGATAATGTGCTAAAATAACCATGTACTGGTCTTGTCTAGGCAAGACCAGACGGGACTCCATCCATCAATCACGACCAAGCAATGAGTACGGCTTGATACTTTAACTAACTATGGTTATCACAAGCTTAGTTACTAACAAGGTGTATCGAGAAGTTCCAACAGCCATAAGCCCTGCAGTCTTCCAGGTTATCCGTTCACAAGTTGAGAGATTTGGATTAGGTGACTTGGGGGTACAATACACGATGGTGCGCTGGAAATGTGTCCTACTCGACGGCAGGCTACAAGTCCAATTAGAGCGCTCAGATAATAGGACTACATGTAGCTGGGAAATCTCTTCATGGACTACTTGATTAATCTAGTCATTATCCTAGTCAGATTCAGTACGAATCCCAGACTGTGGAAATCAGGAATTCATGTCCTAGGCACGATGCAAGACGAGACATATTGTCACGACCCGCATCCTAGAGTAAGGGCACGAGAAGTGAATACGCCCAGGCTACACCACAGTGTCGGCGGTAGAACGCTATCCTAGGTCACAACAACTAACAATATAAGGTACCTGTACAGTATATACACTCCAAATAGAGGACAATACAGAAATACAGTCTCAATCACAACTAAGGTAGAAATATGATAAGGTAGATAGATATGAACGAATCCATAAAAGATGCAAATAAATAGAGTCTAAGTGTCTAAGATATCACAACAATCCAGAAACATCCAAAGCTCAAATACAATAATCCAGAGAAATAAGTACAACTGAAAAGACAACTCTAAACTAAAGGTGTGTCATCCACTGCTAATGGATCTTGTTGGAGATCCAAGTCACAGCAATCCTCTAGGGTAGTCCCATAGTAAGTAGTACAGAGCGCCTCGTCCTCATCCTCTGTAAAATTTTCAATAGGTCCAGTCAGGACAAGAGCGAGCATAATACATCTCACGTAAATCATAACAGGTTAGAAAATATAAACATACTAGAGTGTAAGATACATGAAACTAGAAGAACATCATGGTATAAAAGAGAGAACTGTAATTAAATAGCTACTATAAATAGAAAACTATCAGTGACTAGGGAATCAGAGTAGAAGATAAACATGTGAACAGCTGGAGGTGATTCATGGCTATACTAAAGAGTTGATTCATGACTACACTAGTTTGGAATTATTCACATGTTTAGTTCTACTCTCCTATTTTCCCAATCAATACACAAGGATCCAGTCAAGTTACGTTAAGATTTATGACTACGCTACTGGCTCATAATGAATGATTCATGAATAGATTCATGAAGGCTCTATGATTCATGAGAGTACATGAGTCACAAGCAGATTCATGATAGATTCATGATAGTAGAAGCATGAGATACATGATGTAAGTGAAACACACAAGACATGAGTATCCGATGCTCCCGAGAGGGATAACATCTCATGAAGGGATCCATATAGTACCAATCCATGTTACCAATGTGACAACATTCAAGTAAAGTAATCTAGAGCATGAATATAATCCTAAGCAAATTATGAAATGATCAGAGAATGTACTCGCATGATATCCTGAATATCTGAAATGAAAAACTATCTAAGGAGTGGTGTCTGGCTCCTATAGAATAGTACAAGTCACAACATATCCAAAATGGTAAAATAGACTGCTACAATGCATTCTATATGATGTTTGGGTCGATTTAGGCTAAAGTCAACCTTTGGTCAACTATAGTCAACTACACTAGTCAAACTAGGTCAACTAGGTCAAACCTAACCCAAACAAGTCTAATAAGCCTCACTAGGCCTAGCCATACCTATCTAGCATTCACACACCATCACAAACCATACAAGCCTAACAACACACAAGTCACTTGTGCATACATGCCATATGCACATATGAAACTACATAGGCTATGTCACAAAGGGCTATATGCCATATATAGTTTATATTGGCAACACACATATATTTTCACACTATATATATTATATATATATTTTTTTTTCTTTATATATATTATATATATATATATATATATATATATATATATATATATATATATATATATATATATATATATATATATATATATATATATACTAAATTAATATAAGCAACCTATATATATATATATATATATATATATATATATATATATATATATATATATATATATATATATATATATATATATATATATATATATATATATATATATATATATATATATACGGTGGATCGCAGCACCCCCTCGCTCCCTCCTCCGAGGTCGAGCCACCCCCTTCCTCCTCCGGCTCCCTCCCTCGAGGTCGAGCCCCTCCACCGGGGTCGAGCTGCCCCTTCCCTTGCTCCTCCGGTGGAGCGCAACCCCCCTTCGCTCCCTCCTTCGAGGTCGAGCCTCCCCCTTCCTCCTCCGGCTCCCTCCCTCGAGGTCGAGCCCCTCTACCGGGGTCGAGTTTCCCCTCCTCTTGCTCCTCCGGTGGAGCGCAGCCCCCCTTCGCTCCCTCCTTCGAGGTCGAGCCATAAACCTCCCTCCTCCGGCTCCCTCCCTCGAGGTCGAGCCCCTCCACTGGGGTCGAGTTTCCCCTCCTCCTGTTCCTCTGGTGGAGTGCAGCACCCCCTCGCTCCCTTCTCTGAGGACGAGCCACCCCCTTCCTCCTCCGGCTCCCTTCCTCGAGGTCGAGCCACTCCACCGGGGTCGAGCTACCCCTTCCCTTGCTCCTTCGGTGGAGCGCAACCCCCCTTCGCTCCCTTCCCCGAGATTGAGCCACCCCCTTCCTCCTCCGGCTCCCTCCCTTGAGGTCGAGCCCCTCCACCGGGGTCGAGTTTCCCCTCCTCTTGCTTCTTCGGTGGAGCGCAGCCCCCCCTTCGCTCCCTCCTCCGAGGTCGAGCCACCCCTTCCTCCTCCGACTCCCTCCTCCGAGGTCGAGCCCCTCCACCGGGGTAGGCTTAGCCCCCTCCACCGCCGTCGATCGCCGCAGCATCCGTCTGTGCCAGCTCCCCCTCCGGGTCGAGCTCCCTCGTAGGCGGCCGTTCTCCCTCGCCGCCTCGATTGGCATCTCCGTCTCCTTCGTCTGCTCGCCGGGCCCTTCATCCCCTTCCCTTCGGCCGTGCTCGCGCCTCGGGGTTGGCCCCTCCGCCTCTTGTAAAACCCCTATTTTTTAATTATTTTTAAATTATTTTATTAGACTTAAAAATGAATTTATATAATTTATTATTTTTTTGATGACCCGGTTTGGCCAATTCAGCCCGAACTGGGCCGGACCAAATTTAAGCCCATGTGAGCATGTGGGGTGACTAAGATGGCCATGTAGGAACATTTCATGTGTGTACAAATATTTTTAAATAATTTTGAGACTTGTTGAATATTTATTGACTTTTAGTACAAAAATTATATTTTATTAATAAAATAATATTTTACAAGATGGTACAATTTTTGGGACCCATACATGGGTGAACCGTAAAGTTCACCCATTGGGACGATTATTATTATTTTATTATAATTTAAGTTATTTTGTGAAAATTTAATAAACATATTTTTCCTCCTTAAATATTATTATTATTTGAGTTGATTTATTAAGTATTAAATTTATAGATATGTAGATATGCTCAAATATATCAAATAATTGGATAGTTGAATTTTAAATGGTATTTGAATTTTTTGGAGATTTTATGGTGAATATATGGATATATGTTTGTATAAATTCATACACATAATGATTAAGCTTTTGGTTTAAAAAAAAAGATTTAGAAAAGAAGAAGAAGAAGATATAAGTCAATGGGTGGTCGGCCCCACCCGACCACCCACACATACTCATGCGTGCAAGGATAGCAAGTAGCATGCTTGCTAGGCCGACCTTAAAGCAGTAGCTTATACATGGTTGGCCGACCCTCCCTCCAACACACACATATATATATATATTATATATATATATATTTTTTTATATATATATATATATATATATATATATATATATATATATATATATAAAAGTTATATATATATATATATATATATATATATATATATATATATATATATATATATATATATATATATATATTTATCATATATATATATATATTTATATATATATATATATATATATATATGATAAATATATATATATATATATATATATATATATATATATATATATATATATATATATATATATATATGAGTTTTGGAAAACCCTAAAAACCAATCCTCTCTTCCACCTGCCTTCTCCTTCCTCCTCTCTCCTCCGCTCACCCTCGGCCAACTCCTACCCTCCGCGAGCACAGCAACACCCCGCGATAGCGGCGACGGAAACGACGACGACAACAACAAGATTCTCACTTTAAGGTATCCCACTTCCTTGATCAATTTCTCTATCAATTTAAATCCATTTTTAGATCCATAAATTCGTGTAGAAAGTCCCCATGACCCTCTATCATCCCCTTCAAATAGATTTATTTATTCTGCAATAAATTTCAGTTTTAATTAAATTAAAAATATCGAAAAATCAGTTTTTATAAACCTTAAAAACCCGTACGAGGTACGTCCCGACAAACCGGACGACCCCGTCGCAAACCGAGAGTACCAAAAGGTCCGTATCGACTATGCGGACGTGCGGGCTTTGACAGAATTTGAATTGGTTGCGTGTGCGCGACGAATTTGACCCGTATCCGTCAAATTTTTTCGTATCGGGCTTTTCGGAATTTTCCAATTGCTTTGTGCACACTCATCAAATCGCGACGAAACTTGCATCATTGAACTCAAAATATTTTTCTGGTCCTGTGAGCCAAGTTTGGTCCGATTATGAGACCGTTGATCGGGACGCTATTTTGGCGGGCCCACAATCCCACTCAACGGGCGATTTTGTGCACGGCCCACCGGAATCCAAAATTGGACATACCGTTGGGTTTGTCTCATCAAAACAAATCCGTAAATATATAGTTTAACGACTTTAGAGACCGTATATATTGGCACGTATTTCGGTGCAAGCGGGTCCAACGGTGGACATCGTTTTGACCCAAAATTACGATTTTGCCCCTGTTCCAGAATTTAACTTTTGGACAGGCGTTTTCTAGGTATATGTTTTACACCGAGTATATTTATGATGTTTGTTTCAGCGTCCGAAGTTGTTTGGAGATTGTGACGTTTCTTGGCTGACATTGTGATTTCCTGGACTTGCCATTTTGTACCACCAGGCAAGATACCTTGCCTTATTTACTGTTTATAATTAAATACATCTTTATTTAATTATTTACTGCATATTTATTATCTATTTTCAGTTGGATCTATTTCTTGCTATTTTTAGTTAATTTATTTTTTCTTCAGTTAATTTTCCTTCTTGTCTTTGTATGCATACGAACCTAGTCTTAGTGAACTACCTTTTGTTAGTGTCCTTGGGAGGGAGAAGACAGTTAAATATATGGTCTATCCTAAATCCAAATGCTGTAGTAACTGCGTACTACGGTAGTCGAGTCGCGAGGGTCACTAGCCTCGAGCTATGTGGACTGATGGGTCACGTGGGCCGCTAGCCTCGATTATGTCGGCTAATAGTATTGGTACTTGACGTGTTCGTGTTGTGAGTCGTTACTTGTCCTGGGGGAGTCAGCCTTCACCTGCCTATACATCTATATGTCTTCTAAATTGCCTACTAGAAAGGTTAGGAGACCTTAGCAAATTTTATGTTCCAATCATGGCATGGGAAAATGTCACATCGCAGAATAGTAAGTTACCCCTTGTCCTTGTTTGGTTGTAGGGGTAGTCTACTATTTCGATGATGGGATATTGAGCCGTGTTATGGTTTGGACACTTTTACTTTATCTTTATTTTATGGTGCATTTATATTCAGTTCATATGGCATGTTCTTCCTGTATCTTGTTACGCCCTTCTGAGGACCTGGTTATCTCTCCAGGTGTGTGCTTTCATGGTTTACTGCAGGTGTTCTAGCCAAGATTGTGGTCGTCTCCATTTCTTCGGAGATGATCGCTCTTGGTTCGTCTTGATACTTTCATGGATCATTTTCTTGTATACTTTATCTCCTTTTGATAGTTGGTAGTGGACTTTGTCTCCGTCCAACGATTGTACCATAAATATTCAAGTTGATTTTATACTATTATTCTTTTTATTGTGGATGAGATTTAGTTTGTCTTGGATTACTGCATTTTACAGCTTATATATTCATACGAGGTTTTCATATATTGGAGTATACTTCGTATGTATTCAGCTGGCATGTCGATGTACATAGTCCTACGTATTTTGGGACTGGGGCATTACATATTTTTGTGGTGGCCCATGCAGGTCGAGTTTGTCACTTCGGTTACGTTACTGTACCGATGTGAACCTGCAACATAGGATTAGAATCTAGGAATCTCATCCATACAGCTTGACCTCTTTCCTTGGCTTCAAATTTCGGATTCTCGTTCGACTTCCTTGAATTAAATCTTGCTTGATTCCTTTCTACCGTTGATTCTTATTATCGTGCTTAGTGTCAATTAGGAAGATGACTACACTAGTATATGCTCATAGGTCAAGCACATGGCTAGAATGGTTATATTGGCAATTGGAATACATTCAAGACTCTAATTGAGTTAAAAAGGCTTTTGTGTGAATTAATTATTAGTAATTTTTAAAGTAGGATATTGCCACGAAAAGTTTTAACCTTGAGATTTCTAAATAGTAAACACCAGAGGAGTTATAGAATTTCATACTTGGTTTAAGAAATTGATTGATTTTTAAGATTTGATATTTTTGATTTATTGGATTATAGTTATACATCCTTGCACAAGTATAAAATTGATTTGCTTTTCGAGTTGTGATATTTATGAGTTTTTGGTGATAGATATACATCTTTGAACAAATATAGAATTTATTTGAATTTTGAGTTTTGATGTTTATGATTTATTGGATTATAGTTATACACCTTTGAACAGTTATAAATTTGGTTTGGAAATGATCTTAACTAAAAAAAAATGGCCATAGAAATTATTTAAATTTGAGTTGTACAACTTACGATTTTCGTGTTTAGTAAATTTTAAATTTTAAGTGGAAGTAATGATTTCTGAATTTTGGTTTAAAATATTTGAAAGTTATGAAAATGATTTTTGAATTTTTTTTTCTTATTTTAAATTGTGTCCTTTGATTGAGGATTTACAAATCTATTTAGATTTTAGTAAAAATAATAATTTATGACTGATAAGATTATTTAAAAATTTAGTTTAATGTGGGATTGCTAATATTAAAAATATTTTGGAAAAATATATTAATGATGTGATAAGGTTGTTTTGATTGATCAAATAAAGTTATCATTTAAAAGTTGTGATTTTGTTGGAATAGCTTAGCATGAATAGAAGTTAAAAATTGATGAGAGCATTGAGCTTAATTTTTGAGGTTGCTTTTAATATGCTAAGATTTTTATTATGAGTTATTGGAAAAATTTAGAGTGTTAAATTTTTGATTGATTGTGAAATTTTTATGGATTCGTAAATTATGAACTCTTGAGTTAAATAGTAGAATTTAAAATTTTTGGAAAAGGTTAGTAGTAACATGATAAAATTTTGCTTTGAGATTTATGAAGTGATTTAAAATTTTTATGATGAATTTGAATGGCTTGGAGTGAATACAAAATTTTGCTGGTTTATTTTTGAAAGTTTAAATTTTGAAACTTTTGGAGAAAACTTGAGTTAAATTTTAATGGTAGGCCCCAAGATAACCCTACTGAGTATTCCACACTAATTGCCATGTCACCCATGACCATGATAGTAGTATATACACAAGTGTTGTTAGTCATCTACCCAGCTATGTGACTGTATTTCCACCTCGGCTTACTCGACCTTCCTTCAATTCTTTTAAATGCGACCTTCTAACCCATTTGCAATTTGAATAATGATTTAATTGTTCGTTGACTGTATTCATTTAAGAGGCTATCTTCTCTCTAGAACTATGATCCTAAATTATTTTTACTGGATTCTCTAATTAATTTTATTTCATGCTTTAACTTGATCTTCTTTATTTTTGTGCATTAATTATCACCTCGCGAACTCCCACTTCCTATTTTAGATCTTTTGGCATCCCTTACCGTGACTTGGATATTTGGAGCACAATACTAGACTTTTCCTTCCAACAAATTTCATGTGTAAGACCTAGACAAGTCCACCTTCATGTAGATATATCATGTCCCACTAAAACACGTCTCTTTGTACACTATTTTCATGATATGACCTTCTAATCAAAATGGCCAAACTATAATCTTTACCATGATACCGATATGTTTTTGACCACGGATAGGGATTCAACCTCGACTCAATTCTTTCGACCCGATATGTGATTGTGTTCTACTAAATCTCTTAAATGCTTAAATTTGTACCTTATCTTGATTGCTTGACCCATTGTCCCATGATACTATTAGTTTAACTTTTGTAAGTTGGGTAGAATACCTCACCACATAACAAACCTTTTTCCTTGTGAACCACATTGGTAAGGTCACTTAGACTAGAAATTCAGAGGACCCTACCTTATCTAGTCTACCAAGCCATAAATGAAGAAACACTAGGACAACCGTGTAGGCCCACACTTCGAACAAGGCTTGATTTTAAAAGATATTGAACTAATTAAATTTCTTTCATCAGTACCTCCCTTGCTCATATTTTGACAATCTCATGCTGCTAATGTAGCTTCAGTTTTGCAAGCTTATTTCGTTATCAAGCTTGATCATGACATATTTTATTGGGTGCACCCACTAACATATTGTCTAATCAGAACCAGTGCATGATGGTCTGATTAACCTATTGCACTTTGGTTCGCCTTCGTATATTATTCTACGTGGATGGAGACATAGTTAAACTTGGCTTAGAGTCTCATCCGCGACAGCCTTGACAATTTTCTTTTAAATTATTTTTGCCGCCTATGAACCCCGTAATTCGTACTCAATATATAATACCGTCCTTGAAACCTTTGCTGTTCTTGTCTTTTACTTATTTTGGAAATACAAGGCACTGTACTTGCTAAGATAGATGCAAGATATCACCTTTCGTTTTCCTATCACTTATTTCAACACAAATTTAAATAGCCACCGACCAACTCATGTGGCTATATCCTCACCTTAAACTCTTCTTCTTCCCAATCCTAGAAATTTTATTGTGCCCTTCCAACCCCTCTTGAACGCACGAAAGTGATTCTAATCATCACTTAATCAAACTCCCGACCAAGACGATTAGTATCTAGTTCTCCCTTAAGGAACCATATCTCCCGAATGTCTAATTTATTCTCTTTGGTCTACTCAATTCCTTACTGTTCTCTAAAATTAGATATTTAAAATTTTGTTACCTTCACTAGCAATCCTTATTTGAACTCCATAACCATGATATATTTTTCTATATATCGACTCCACAATTTTCTATTGCGTGGTGGGTTGAACGCCGTTTTATCGCCTCCTCCAAAATTTAATTGCATTTTGGTATTGACGAACTCTTCCTATCCCTTAACCCTATCTACCCTATTAATCCTAAATTTCGAGGACAAAATTCTTGTAAGTTGGGTAGGATGTAAAACCCATATTTTTAATTATTTTTTAAATTATTTTATTAGACTTAAAAATAAATTTATATAATTTATTATTATTATTTTTTGATGACCCGGTTTGGCCAATTCAGCCCGAACTGGGCCGGACCAAATTTAAGCCCATGTGAGCATGTGGGGTGACTAAGATGGCTATGTAGGAACATTTCATGTGTGTACAAATATTTTTAAATAATTTTGAGACTTATTGAATATTTATTGACTTTTAGTACAAAATTTATGTTTTATTAATAAAATAATATTTTATAAGATGGTACAATTTTCTGGACCCATACATGGGTGAGCGGTAAAGTTCACCCATTGGGACGATTATTATTATTTTATTATAATTTAAGTTATTTTATAGAAATTTAATAAACATATTTTTCCTATTTAAATATTATTATTATTTGAATTGATTTATTAAATATTGAATTTATATATATGTAGATATGCTCAAATATATCAAATAATTGGATAGTTGAATTTTAAATGGTATTTGAATTTTTTGAAGATTTTATGCTGAATATATGGATATATGTTTGCATAAATTCATACACATAATGATTAAGCTTTTGGTTTTAAAAAAAAGATTTAGAAAAAAAGAAGAAGAAGATACAAGTCAATGGGTGGTCGGCCCCACCCGACCACCCACATATACTCATGCGTGCAAGGATAGCAAGCAGCATGCTTGCTAGGCCGACCTTAAAGAAGCAGCTTATACATGGTTGGCCGACCCTCCCTCCAACACACACACACACACACACACACACACACACACACACACACACACACACACACACATATATATATATATATATATATATATATATATATATATATATATATATATATATATATATATATATATATATATGAGTTTTAGAAAACCCTAAAAACCAATCCTCTCTTCCACCTTCCTTCTCCTTCCTCCTCTCTCCTCCGCTCACCCTCGGCCAACTCCTCCCCGCCGCGAGCACAGCAATACCCCGCGACAGCGGCGACGGAAACGACGACGACAACAACAAGATTCCTACTTTAAGGTATCCTACTTCCTCGATCAATTTCTCTATCAATTTAAATCTGTTTTTAGATCCGTAAATTCATGTAGAAATCCCCCATGACCCTCTATCATCCCCTTCAAATAGATTTATTTATTCTGCAATAAATTTTATTTTTAATTAAATTAAAAATATCGAAAAATTAGTTTCTATAAACCTTAAAAATCCCGTACGTGGTACGTCCCGACAAACCGGACGACCCCGTCGCAAACCGAGAGTATCGAAAGGTCCGTATCGATTATGCGGACGTGCGGGCTTTGACGGAATTCGAATTGGTTGCGTGTGCGCGACGAATTTGACCCGTATCCGTCAAATTTTTCCGTATCGGGCTTTTCGAAATTTTCCAATTACTTTGTGCACATTCATCTAATCGCGACGAAACTTGCGTTATTGGACTCAAAATATTTTTCTGGTCCTGTGAGCCAAGTTTGGTCCGATTATGAGACCGTTGATCGGGACGCTATTTTGGCGGGCCCACAATCCCACTCAATGGGCGATTTTGTGCACGGCCCACCGGAATCCAAAATTGGATATACCGTTGGATTCGTCTCATCAAAACAAATCTGTAGACATATAGTTTGACAACTTTGGAGACCGTAGATATTGGCACGCATTTCGGTGCAAAGCGGGTCCAACGGCGGACATCGTTTTGACCCGAAATTATGATTTTGCCCCTGTTCCAGAATTTAACTTTTGGACAGGCGTTTCCTAGGTATATCTTTTACACCGAGTATGTTTTCGATGTTTGTTTCAGCGTCCGAAGTTGTTTGGAGATTGTGACATTTCTTGGCTGACATTGTGATTTCTTGGACTTGCCATTTTGCACCACCAGGCAAGATACCTTGCCTTATTTACTGTTTATAATTAAATGCATCTTTATTTAATTATTTACTGCATATTTATTATCTGTTTTTAGTTGGATCCATTACTTGCTATTTTGAGTTCATTTATTTTTGCTTTAGTTAATTTTTCTTCTTGTCTTTTGTATGCATACGGACCTAGTCTTAGCGAACTACCTTTTGTTAGTGTCCTTGGGAGGGAGAAGACAGTTAAATGTATGGGCTACCCCAAATCCAAATGCTGTAGTAACTGCGTACTATGGTAGTCGAGTCGCGAGGGTCACTAGCCTCGAGCTATGTGGACTGATGGGTCACGTGGGCCGCTAGCCTCGAGTTATGCCGGCTGATAGTATTGGTACTTGACGTGTGCGTGTTGTGAGTCGTTACTTGTCCTGGGGGAGTCAGCCTTCACCTACCCATATATCGATATGTCTTCTAAATTGCCTACTAGAAAGGTTAGGAGACCTTAGCAAATTTTATGTTCCAATCATGGCATGGGAAAATGTCACATCGCGGAATAGTAAGTTACCCCTTGTCCTTATTTGGTTGTAGGGGTAGCCTACTGTTTCGATGATGGGATATTGAGCCGTGTTATGGTTTGGACACTTTTACTTTATCTTTATTTTATGGTGTATTTATATTCAGTTCATATGGCATGTTCTTCCTGTATCTTGTTACGTCCCTCTGAGGACCTGGTTATCTCTCCAGGTGTGTGCTTTCATGGTTTACTGCTGGTGTTCTAGCCAAGATTGTGGTCGTCTCCATTTCTTCGAAGATGATCGCTCTTGGTTCGTCTTGATACTTTCATGGATCATTTTCTTGTATACTTTATCTCCTTTTGATAGTTGGTAGTGGACTTTGTCTCCGCCCAAAGATTGTACCATAAATATTCAAGTTGATTTTATACTATTATTCTTTTTTATTGTGGATGAGATTTAGTTTGTCTTGGTTTACTGCATTTTACAGCTTATGTATTCATACGAGGTTTCCATATATTGGAGTATACTTCGTATGTATACAGCTGGCATGTCGATGTACCTAGTCCTACGTATTTTGGGACTAGGGCGTTACACCTCTGGCTCCCCACCTCGCTGTCGGGGATTCGCCCCTACGCCGTCGCCGCGGCGTTGCTCGGTGCCGCTCCCGGCGTAGTGTCCCCCCACCTCCCTCTCGCTGGCGTACGAGTGGGGATCCACCCCTATGCCGTCGTTGCGGCGTTGCTCGGTGCCACTCCCGGCGTAGTGCCCCCGTCTCCCCGCCCCTCCGGCAGACTAGAGTCTCTACCACCCGCCGTGGAGTCGCCCGACATCGATCCCCTCGCACGCGGTGAGTCCCGAGGCCCTCGGGCCGCACCCCGTTCGGGCCACGCACTCGGTTCTGCCCCCTCGGGCCCCGCGCTCGGCTCAGCCCCCTTGGGTTTCGCGATTGACTGCCACGTGACCCCCCGGGCAGCGTGCTGTTTTTGATTTTGAATTTGAATTTTGTTGTTGGTATGGTGGCGTGGGCCCGGATGATTGTCTGTGTTGTTTTCTTTCCGTTTTCCATTCAATAAAATTGTCCTTGTCAAATATATATATATATATATATATATATATATATATATATATATATATATATATATATTTTTTATATATATATATATATATATATATATATATATATATATATATATATTTATATAGGGAGATAGAGATAGTGTGGCATGTGTGTGTGTGTGTGTGTGTCAATATTGAGAAAACAGTGCAACATATGACAATTTATGAGTGTAGACATGCATTCAATTCCAGTTTTCAGTTTTTAACAATGTGTCTGTATATAGGTAGCAGTGTCTATAGGGGTATCCCAATGTGTGTGTTTCCAGATTCCAATTTAACAATCAAATGACATTAACAAACCCATCATTCCATGCTAACATGAGCCCTCACATATAACTTAAACTCATATATAATATACATGTAAACTAACATGATAATCTAATCATTAAAATAAGTTAAAACCCAACATAATCTCAGAAATCAGTGTATACCTAAATAGGTTCCAGTTTAGTTCATGCGTATGTGTGTATTATGTGTGTGATACATGAGAAACAAAGCACAAAAAAACAGTCTACATGGTAAAGCTCAACTGAAATTCGAAAACCCTATAATCCAATGTAAATCATGAATCCTATTGTGCTACTTAAACTCAGATGCATATGGGGGATCAACATAGCAATTCAACCACCATCAAAATTAGTAAAACACATTAAGTCTCAGGGAAAAACAGTGCACTAAAAAGTTCTCAGTTTTGACAGTC
Organism: Iris pallida; assembly: GCA_029216955.1. NCBI lineage: Eukaryota > Viridiplantae > Streptophyta > Magnoliopsida > Asparagales > Iridaceae > Iris > Iris pallida. Next base: position 2,701,618 of record JANAVB010039220.1, read on the forward strand.
AATGGCACTCAAAAACCCAAGACTCCCCAACCAACATGAACCCTAACATGTACATTAATTCTCAGACAAGATATGGGATTAAACATAATGGTTTATTCATTCAAAAATCAGTTTAACCTAATGTAAGTCTCAGGAAAATCGGGTATTAACCTTAGTATCAGAAAATTGGGGAACCCATGATTTCGAATTCAAAATAAAACCAATACTCGAATTAAAGAGTTGGTAAACAAAGTGTTATATGTGAACATGCCTCACAGTATGTGTCGCGTCCCCAAAGTGGAACACGACGTGTCCAATTAAATTTTAACACACACGAATACACTATTCAGTGCACAGCCTCGTGCTCGCGTGTCAGTTGGTCTAGGACACAACACTCGACATGAGACACCTTATGCATGTGTCCACGTGTTCGCCTAGGGTAGGGCTACACGTTTAGGACCCTGACACGTGTCCACGTGATGCCGTGTTGACACGGGAAGCCCGTATCAGTGCACGATTTTGACAGTGTAACGTGCAGTGTAAAATCGATGCGGGTGGGATTTCTCCCAATCTGCTCGATCAAATTGCCTAAAATTTTATGTGTCGTGTCAGTCATGTGTCCAAGGTGTCACCCAAATTTCATATCAAATAGTGTCGTGTCGTGTCCGCTAGGATACCCGAGAGGCAGGGCACTGCGTGAAGTCTCGTGCACAGTGTTCTCGTGTCCAAAACTGACACAAATCGTGTCAGAAATCAACTCAGTCGAGTTGGGAATTAAAACACACATATAAACTAACATTTCTATTCAAACACTTTTTTAAAATAACAAACTAAAACCCATTGAGGCATTTACACAAACACTTAGATCTAGGTTAGGATACGTGTCCAATACGGACACGAAATCATTGCAAATTGATACGAAACTTACACCACAGCTAGGGGACACCTAGATCTAGGATACCATGTAAATAAATCAGAAATTAAATAAAATTTAGAGGATTTACCTTTAGTGTGCCAATGACAAAGAAAAGCCCCAAATCGAATGATTCTCCTTGCTAGCCAAACTCTCCAAATTGTCCCCAAACTGAGATTTCTCTCCACGAACAGAAAATAGAGTAGGATTAGACTCTAATACAAGAAACTAGAGTCAAAAAGGAATTAAAATGAATTTGTTATGAATTTGGGAAGATGGACAATACCTTTTCTTTCAAAAAGTTAAAATGATACAAAACAGGCAAGAACAATGAAAGAGAGACTTTATAGGGGGATTCCCAATGTGGCCGACCACTATAGGAAGGAATTAGGGTTAGGGTTTCACTAGTGGGCTATGGGCCAAGTTTCATTGGTAAAGGAAATCAATTCATAAGTCAAGTCCTTAAACCTAGTCGTTATTCTCCTATTTAAAACTTGATTCTAAATGACTTAAGTTAGACTAGGGTCCCACCATGCTAATCAAGTCACCATAGCTAGAGTCAACATCTAGGTTAGTCTCCAAAGTCTCAACTAGCCAAATTCAAAAATAGCAATCACCACTTCAATAAATCAAAATAAATTCAAAATTCACAAAATGACTAAAATACCCTCAAGCTAAAATGTGGTAATGACAAATCTACCCTCCTTAAAAGAATTTTGTCCTCGAAATTAAAAGACAAAATAAACTGATGAGAAGGATAGACAATCATACCTCAAGGTCCAAAAAGATATGGGTATCGCTCGCGCATCTCATCCTCCCACTCCCAGGTAGACTCTCCTGGAGAATGATGCCTCCATGCGACGCGAACCAAGGGTATCACCTGGTTTCTCAGTACCTTTTCTAGACGATCCAGAATCTCTACTGGCTGCTCTGGATAACTGAGAGTAGGTCCCACCTCAATCTCCGAATGGTCAAGTACATGGCTAGGATCAGCCACATACCGTCTCAACTGTGATATATGGAATACGTTGTGGACACCCACTAGTGCAGATGGCAAGTCTAGCCTGTATGCCACGTCACCGACTCTCCCGCTGATCACGAAAGGTCCGATGAAGCGCGGGCTAAGCTTCCCACCTCCACCAAAACATATGGTACCACGAGTCGGAGATATCCTCAGAAAAACCATGTCTCCGACCTAAACACAAACAAAGTCTCAACTTACAAAATAATCAAACATGATAAAACAAACCCAAACAAACAACCTACTTCTAATCCTATATCTAATCTGTACCTCAAACTCTAAAGGCCTCCGGTGGCTATCGGCCCAGTGCCGATGTCTGTCCTGCGCCACGCGAAGTCTGTCCCTAATGAGCTTCAACTTCTCGGCTGCGTCAACAACCATATCAGGTCCCAATAAAGCTCGCTCCCCGACATCATCCCAAGATAAGGGTGTATGACATCTCCGCCCGTATAGAGCCTCGAAAGGTGACATCACAATGCTGGCCTGAAAACTGTTGTTGTAAGCAAACTCTACCAAATGCTAGTGATCCTCCCAGGATCCTCCAAAATCTAAGACGCACGTTTGCAGCATGTCCTCGAGCATCTGAATAGTCCTCTCTGACTGTTCGTCCGTCTGAGGGTGGTATACAGTACTAAACTTGAGCTGAGTGCCCAAATTAGTTTGCAGACTCCGCCAGAAATGGGAAGTAAAGCGACTATCCCGATCCGAGACGATGCTGACCGGAACTTCATAAATCCTGACAATCTGTCGCATGTACATCTCTGCAAGCCTCTCAGTAGATGTACCTACTTTAAATGGAAAAAAGTGGGCCGATTTGGTCAACCTGTCTACGATGACCCAAATCGCGACTTTCCCTCCTGGTGTACGCGGTAATCCAGAAACAAAATACATCGTGATGTGCTCCCACTTCCACTCTGGAATGGGCAATGGCTGCAATAAACCTCCTGGCCTCTGTCTCTCTGCCTTGACCTGCTGACAGACCAAACATCTGGCTACGAAGCGAGCTACTTCCCGCTTTATCCCATACCACCAGACGTGCTTCCTCAGATCCCTGTACATCTTGTTGGCACCAGGATGTATAGAGTAATGAGATCGGTGGGCCTCCTGTATGACCTGCTCCCTGAGCTCTCCACTAGGCACATACAGCCTGGAGCCGTGCCTCAAAGCGCCATCCTCTGCAAGAGTAAACTCATCATCCACTAGCCCTGCTCGAACCTGCTCTCGGATACACCACAGAGCAACATCCTCGAACTACGTCGACTTGATCCTCTCCATCAAGTCCGACAGAATCTGAAGGCCCCACATCTGTATCTGAACTCCTGGCACAATCATCTCACTCCCCAGGCTCTCCAAATCTGCTAGCAAGTGACGATCCATAGTCGAACACATGGTTGTCGGATACCTACTCAAGGCATCGACAACCACGTTGGCCTTTCCTGGGTGATACTGTAGTGAAATGTCGAAGTCCTTCATCAGCTCCAACCACCTGTGCTGCCTCATGTTGAGCTCTTTCTGCGTAAACACATACTTCAAGCTCTTATGATCTGTGAAGATCTCCACCCTCTCTCCATGTAAGTAGTGTTTCTACAACTTTAAAGCAAATATTACTGCTACCAACTCCAAGTCATGGGTAGGGTAGTTCTTCTCATGGGGACGTAACTGCCTGGAAGCATAGGCAATCACCTTCCCATGCTGCTGCAAGACACAACCCAAACCCTTCCCTGAGGCATCACTGTAGATAGTGAACCCTCCCGATCCTGATGGCAATATCAGAATCAGAGCTGTCGTCAGCCGCTTCTTCAACTCATCAAAAGCGACCTGACACTCCTCTGACCAAACAAACTTTGCATCCTTCCGGGTCAGCCTAGTCAATGGCTCTGCAATCCGGGAGAAATCCTGTACGAACCTCCTGTAATAGCCTGCTAGTCCCAAGAAGCTCCTGATCTCTGTTACTGAACTCAGTGCCGACCAAGCCTTAACTGCCATGATCTTCTTCGGGTCTACTGAGATCCTATCTCTAATCACCATATGACCCAAGAAGTCAACTCTGTCTAGAAAGAACTCGCACTTTGAAAGCTTGCCATAAAGCTTCTCCCTCCTGAGTGTCTCCAAAACCACCCGCAATTGCTCCTCATGCTCCTCCTCAGTCTTCGAATACACCAGGATATCATCGATGAACACAACCATGAACTTCTCCAAGTACTGGTGTAACACCTTGTTCATCAAGTTCATAAATGCCGTCAGAACGTTGGTCAGCCCAAACGGCATAACCAAGAACTCAAACTGCCCATACCGCGTCCTGAATGCGGTCTTCAAAATATCCTTCCTCTTTACCTTTACCTGATGATGACCTGACCTCAGATCAATCTTCGAGAAAACCCGAGCTCCGTTCAACTGATCAAAGAGATCATCGATCTGCGGCAGTGGGTATCTGTTCTTGATTGTGAGGTTGTTGAGTGCCCTGTATTTGATACACATCCGTACTGACCCATCCTTCTTGGGTACAAAGAGTACCGGTGCACCCCAAGGTGAAGAACTCGATCGGATGAAGCCCTTGTCCTGCAGCTCATCCACCTCCTTCTTCAATTCTACCAACTCATTGTTGTTCACTCGATAGACATGCTGAGAAATCGCCTCCGTGCCGGAAACCAAGTCTATCGAAAACTTAACATCTCTGTCCAGTGGAAGACCTGGCAACTGCTCCGGAAAGACGTCCATGAACTCCACATTCGAAGGATGTAGCGCCACCTGCTCCTCGACTGAAACCCTGCAGAAAAGTCCGCTGCTCTGCTCCACCTGCCGTCAGAGAACTCGAACTCTGCCTCTTCTGGCGCCCCGAACAGAATTCTACCCCCACGACAATATATGCTGGCATGATGCCTGCTCAACCAATCCGTACCTAATACGATATCGTAGTTCGGTAGTGGCATTACGAGCAGACTCACCTCCAACTCTCGGCCTCCCAAAATAACACTCCGCCCTCTGCAAACATCACTCACGAGGATAACACCACCCGCGATCGTGATCTTGCAGGTCTTAGGCAATGGTTTAGATACAAGGAAGTGTCTAATAGCAAATGATACCGACACAAAACTGTGGGAAGCCCCAGAATCAAATAGGGCGAAAGCTAGAATGGAGTCGAGAAGAACCGAACCTACGATCAACTCCCCAATGGCCTCTGCATCCTCGGCCGCCATGGCGAAAGCTCGCCCCTGCTGACCTCCCCGGGCCTGCTGCTGATGCTTGATGAACCTCTGCTACTGAGTCTGCTGTGGTCCCTTCTGCTGCCCTGTCGGAGCCTCGGCTCCCGCTCCCTGTACTGTTTTGCCTGTGAACTGAGAGCACTCCTTCAGCTGATGATCAGCTGCTTCATATAGTAGGCACCTGCCCAATCTCTTCCTGCACTCACTCCACCCATGCCCCGACTTCTTGCAGTAAGCACAGTTGGTGGTCTGCTGTCTTGGTGGCTGCTACTGCACCCTCGGCTGCTGATGCTGCACCTGCTGGAAGGGTACACGACCCTGCTGCTGGAACTGCTGCTGATGCACCTACCTCTGCGGCTGCTGGTACTGAAAATGAGGCCTCTTGGCCTGGCCTCCGTTGCTGCTGGCTCCCTGGAAGTCTCAACCTCTCTTCAGTTTCAGCCCCAGGTCGTCCTCCACTGCCATGGCTCCTGTAAAGATGTCCACGAAGGTAGCATTCCGGTCACTCTTAGTCAGTGACTAAACCTTCTTGATCAACCCTCGACGAAACTTCCTATCCTTCGTCTTCTCCATCAGATCATCTATAACTTGACCAACCGACAGAACTCTCCGGCGTACTCTACAACTGTCTGGTTCCCCTGAACCAGACTCTCGAACTGCACCTCAATGCCTCCTAGTGCCACATTCGGGAAGAACTATTCCTTGAACAGCTCCTTGAACTACTCCCATATCTGACCCTCTGTTCCCACTCGGGGATCTGTCTGGTACCAGGTACGGGCTAGGTCCTACATTTGACTGCCCGCTGCCTCAATATGAAGTCTGGCTATTATCTCCGCCAGCCGAAAAATCTCCTCGATGTGCTCAATCCAGTCATCTGCGTAGTATATCCCCTCGGTACCCAAGAAATCTCTAGGGTACATCTTCTAGAAGTCCTGAATGCCCTTCTTCCTTTTGTGAGGCTGCTGTTGTAGCCCCTGAGTAGACACCATCTCCACAGTCGTACGGACCAGCTGATGGGCCTCGTCGATTCCCTGACGGAAGTCGACAGTCTGACGCTGCTGCTGCTGCTGATAAGACTCCAGAATCATCTCCAAAAGGAGAATAGATGAGCAACATCTACCATCCCCGCAGGTGGAGGCTGCTACGGCGAAAGGATCTCAGGAATCATCGGACTCTGCCTCATAACTGGTGGAGGTGCTCCTCCAAAAGTAGCTGAAACACCCATTCCTGAGGGCTGAACTGGTATTGCGGTACCAGGAGCTGGCTGTACAGGATGAGAGGTGGTAGACCCCTCTGCAGTGTCCCCCGGTCCGGGGCTATACGATCTAGTCTCGATAACCATCCTGGAGACACAGATCAAATAAGAAGCAATTTCTGAGAATGAGTCAAAATATCAAAGGAGGACCGTTTATATTTAAAGGAAGACAATAAGCAGCAAAATATAGATAAACAGAATTTGATAAGGAGTTTTCCTAGTGTGATTGAGTACCTTCAAAATATCCTAATCCTACTACAGGCTGTAGTGATACTATAGTTCGAATACCGCTACATAAAACTAGACCTGCATGGGCCACCGCTAAAAACGTGTCACGACCGGCACCCTAGAGTAAGGGTATGAGAAGTGAATACGCCCAACCTATGCTGCAGTATCGACGGTAGAACGCTGTCCTAGGTCACAACATCTAACAATATAAGGTACATGTACAGTATATACACTCCAAATGGAGGACAATACAGAAATATAGTCTCAATCACAACTAAGGTAGAAATACGATAAGGTAGATAGATATGAATGAATCCACAAAAGATGCAAATAGATAGAGAGTCTAAGTGTCTAAGATATCACAACAATCCAGAAACATCCAAAGCTCAAATACAATAATCCAAAGAAATAAGTACAACTGAAAAGACAACTCTAAACTAAAGGTGTGTCATCCACTGCTAATGGATCCTACTGGAGATCCAAGTCATAGCAATCCTCTAGGGTAGTCCCATAGTAAGTAGTACAGAACGCCTTGTCCTCATCCTCTGTAATGTTTTCAACAGGTCCAGTCAGGACAAGAGCGAACATAATACATCTCACGTAAATCATAACAGGTTAGAAAATATAAACATGCTAGAGAGTAAGATACGTGAAATTGGAAGAACAACATGGTATAAAAGAGAGAACTGTAAGTAAATAGCTACTATAAATAGAGAACTATCAGTGACTAGTGAATCAGAGTACAAGATAAATATGTGAACAGCTGGAGGTGATTCACGGCTATACTAAAGAGTTGACTCATGACTACACTACTTTGGAATTATTCACAAGTTTAGTTCTACTCTCCCATTTCCCCAATCAATACACAAGGATCCAGTCAAGTTACGTTAAGATTCATGACTACACTACTGGCTCATAATGAGTGATTCATGAATAGATTCATGAAGGCTTTGTTATTCATGAGAGTACATGAGTCACAAGCACATTCATGATAGATTCATGATAGTAGAAGCATGATGTAAGTGAAACACACAAGACATGAGTATCCGATGCTCCCGAGAAGGATAACATCTCATGAAGGGATCCATATAGTACTAATCCGTATTACCAATGTGACAGCATTCAAGCAAAGTAATCTAGAGCAGGAATATAATCCTAAGCAAATTATGAAATGATCAGAGAATATACTCGCCTGATATCCTGAATATCTGAAATAAAAAACTGTCTGAGGAGTGGTGTTTGGCTCCTATAGAACAATACAAGTCACAACATATCCAAAATGGTAAAATAGACTGCTACAATGCATTCGATATGATGTTTGGGTCGATCTAGGCTAAAGTCAACCTTTGGTCAACTCTAGTCAACTACACTTGTCAAACTAGGTCAACTAGGTCAAAACTAACCCAAACAAGTCTAATAAGTCTCACTAGGCCTAGCCATACCTATCTAGCATTCACACACCATCACAAAGCCATACAATCCTAACAACACACAATTCACATGTGTATACATTCCATACACACATATGAAACTACATAGGCTATATCACATAGGGCTATATGCCATATACAGTTTGTATTGGCAACACACACATATATATATATATATATATATATATATATATATATATATATATATATATATATATATATATATATTATCACACAAGAATATAGATTTATATATATATACATATAGAGAGATAGAGATAGTGTGGCATGTGTGTGTGTCAATATTGAGAAAATAGTACAACATATGATAGTTTGTGAGTGTAGACATGCATTCAATTCCAGTTTTTAGTTTTTAACCGTATGTGTGTATATAGGTAGCAGTGGCTATAGGGGTATCCCAATGTGTGTGTTTCCAGATTCCAAATTAACAATCAAATGACATTCACAAACCCATCATTCCATGCTAACATGAGCCCTCACATATAACTTAAACTCATATATAATATACATGTAAACTAACATGATAATCTAATCATTAAAATCAGTTAAAACCCAACATAATTTCAGAAATCAGTGTATACCGAAATAGGTTCCAGTTTAGTTCATGCGTGTGTGTGTATTATGTGTGTGATACATGAGAAACGAAGCACACAAAAACAGTCTACAGGTTACTGCCAAACTGAAATTCGAAAACCCTATAATCCAATATAAATCATGAATCCTATTGTGCTACTTAAACTCAGATGCATATGGGGGATCAACATAGCAATTCAACCACCAACAAAATCAGTAAAACACAGTAAGTCTCAGGGAAAAACAGTGCACTGAACAGTTCTCAGTTTTGACAGTCAATGGCACTCGAAAACCCAAGAATCCTCAATCAACATGAACCCTAACATGTACATTAATTCTCAGACAAGATATGGGATTAAACATAATGGTTTATTCATTCAAAAATCAGTTTAACCCAATCTAAGTCTCAAAAAAAGCGGGTATTAACCCTAGTATCAGAAAATTGGGGAACCCATGATTTCGAATTCAAAATAAAACCAATACTCGAATTAAACAGTTGGTAAACAAAGTGTTATATGTGAACATGCCTCACAGTGTGTGTCGTGTCCCCAAAATAGGACACAATGTGTCCAATTAAATTTTAACACACACGAACACACTATACAGTGCACAGCCTCGTGCACGCATGTCAGTTGGTCTAGGACACAACACTCGACACGAGACACCTCGTGCACGTGGCCACGTGTTCGCCTAGGGTAGGGCTACACGTCTAGGACCCTGACACGTGTCCACGTGATGCCGTGTCGACACGGGAAGCCTGTATCAGTGCACGATTTTGACAGTGTAATGTGTAGTTTAAAATTGATGCGGGTGGGATTTCTTTCAATCCTCTCGATCAAATAGCCTAAAATTTTATATGTGTCATGTCAGTCATGTGTCCAAGGTGTCACCCAAATTTCACATCAAAAGGTGTCGTATCGTGTCCGCTAGGACACCCGAGAGGCAGGGCACTGCCCTAAGTCTCGTGCACATTGTTTCCGTGTCCAAAACTGACACAAATCATGTCAGAAATCAACTCTGTCGAGTTGGGAATTAAAACACACATATAAACTAACATTTCTATTCAAACACTTTTTAAAAACAAGAAACTAAAACCCATTGAGGCATTTACACAAACGCTTAGATCTAGATTAGGATACGTGTCCGATACAGACACGAAATCAATGCAAATTGACACGAAACTTACACCACAGCTGGGGGACACCTAGATCTAGGCTACCATGTAAAGAAATCAGAAATTAAATACAATTTAGAGGGTTTACCTATAGTGTGCCAATGACAAAAAAAAGCCCCAAATCGAATGATTCCCTTTGCTAGCCAAACTCTCCAAATTGTCCCAAAACTGAGATTTCTCTTCATGAACATAAAATAGAGTAGGATTAGACTCTAATGCAAGAAACTAGAGTCAAAAAGGAATTAAAATGAATTTGTTATGAATTTGGAAAGATGGACAATACCTTTCCTTTCAAAACGTTGAAATGATACAAAAGAGGCAAGAACAATGAAAGAGAGACTTTAAAGGGGGATTCCCATTGTGGTCGGCCACTATAGGAAGGAATTAGGGTTAGGGTTTCACTAGTGGGCTATGGGCCAAGTTTCATTGGTAAAGAAAATCAATTCATAAGTCAAGTCCTTAAACCTAGTCTTTATTCTTCTATTTAAAACTTGATTCTAAATGACTTAACTTGGGTTGACTTAAGTTAGACTAGGGTCCCACCATGCTAATCAAGTCACCATAGCTAGAGTCAACATCTAGGTTAGTCTCCAAAGTTTCAACTAGCCAAAGTCAAAAATAGCAATCACCACTTCAATAAATCAAAATAAATTCAAAATTCACAAAATGACTAAAATACCCTCAAGCTAAAATGTGGTAGTGACACATGTAGCTTGTACAAGCACAACCATCCACGGTGTAAAGACAAAAGTGACTTAGCGAGTCAAGATAGCCGTCGCAACAGCATATCAAGATTATAATGTTAGGTTACTTATCAAGATTACTTGTCAAGGGTGCGCCACAACGGACCACCATCAAGAATTATTATGTCAAGTTACTGGTTAAGGAGTATGTTATGACGGGTCACTATCAAGCGTTATCATGTAAAGTCATAATGTCCTATCGTGTTCATGTAAGTGCACCACAGCGGGCCATTATCAAGGAGTTGTTAGAGAGTGTGCGTGCAATACCAAGATTGTGTTTAAAACTCAGAGTACAAGTGCAACATAGAAAATAACATTATAGGACTAATCAAGTAAAGAGTAGAAACAAGGACACAATTTACACTAAGGACCATGAGGACAATATGGACAATTGTAAAGGATGGCACAAAGTGGTCAATGGGGTGTCATAAAGAGCATGCACCCAAAATGCATGTGCTGAGAGTGGCGTGCGCCCACATGTATGTGCCTAGGGCTAAACCTATTATGTAAAGCATATGCTATGGAGGGTATGCACCAAGGAAGACATGCGCCCATGGGCTATGCACCCACACCTATGCGCCTACTTATGGGGGAATGGTAAGTCAGAGATTGCACTACAAGTCTCAGGGCCTTATGTGCCCAAGTCAGGGTGCCATGCGCCCACCATTGGCACAACATAGGTCTATGGAAAGATGCAAGTCTAAGGTGAGCTATGCGCCCAGACCTATGCGCCTACATAAGCATAAAAATGCCCTGAAGGATTACAAGTCAGGAGCTCATGCACTATCCAATGGAGGCCATGCGCCCATATGCATGTCTATGTGCCCTCATGTCTGGCCTTATGTGCCCACATATGATTTGGCTATGCGCACACCGGTTTGCACTCAACAGTGTGCAAATACTATTCATCTTCTCCGAGTTGGCCGAGAGCACAAGTCATGGAACCCATGAACTTCCAACTCTCATAACTTGGTTAAAACACAATGAAATCTAACTTTTCAAAAGCCAAAGTAGTGTAAAATCAAATTCTCTACCACATGGAACTCTTAGTTTTCAAAAACAAGATGGTTTTCAAGATCAAAACCCAAGAAAATCCTAAAATAGTACATAGTTAGATCTACAAAAATATATACATGAAAATGCAAAATGATAAGAACTAAAGTAGCTTAGAATGTTGCATAGAAGAGATTAGAATAATAAAATGGAGGGTTCCTTCATGAAAAAAGTTATACTTGCCTAATCTTGGTGGGTGGAGGAATTAATGAAAGAGGAGGAGGAAGAAGTAATGGAGGAGAGAGGAGGTTGGTGGGCTTTTAAATGGGAGGGGGTTTAATCATGATAAACCAAAGGAAATAAACCAAGCCAAACCAAAATGAACCAAGTCAAACCATGATATGCCATAATGAACCTAAGCAAGATTAAACCAAAATTAGCTAGTAAGACAAGATAAGTAAAAATACGTGTCAAAATTTCGTGCACGTATACTGGAAATACGGATAACAGAAAACGGGGGTGACAACTGTACCCACCTTAAAAGAATTCTGTCCTCGAAATTTAATCAAGAGGCTAGAGATATCGGGACAAGCTATACTAATCACGAACAATCTATGACTAACAGTTAATCGAGCGATCATTCATGCAAGCAAAGATTTAAAAACATAAGGCATAAGGAAGACATTATACCTTACGAGTCAAACAGGTGTGGATATCGCGATCGGATATCATCCTCACGCTCCCACGTTGACTCACTCAAAGAGTGATGACCCCAAGTAACACGGACTAAACTAATAGTCTTGTTCTTGAGTCTCTTCTCTCTTCGGTCCAATATGGATATGAGTCTTTCCTCATACGAAAAGTTGGTACCAACAACCAACTCCGAATGATCAAGGACATGACTCGGATCTGGGATATACCGTCGCAATTGGAATACATGAAAGATATCATGCACCTCACGTAATGACGGTTGAAGAGCGAGACGATAGGACACATCACCTACCCACTCTAGAATATCGAATGGCCCTATATACCTAGGACTAAGCTTTTTCCGTATGCCAAAACGAATGACGCCACAGGTTGGCAAGATCCTACGTGGTCACCGATAGAAAATTCAAGGGGACGCCGATGAGAATCGGCCCAATGACGCTGGCGATCTTGTGCAACTCGAAGATGACCTCCGACTTGCCTGATCACCCCAATAGTTCGTGTAATCATCTCTGGACCAAGCATCAACCTCTCGCCTATATCATCCCATGCTAACGGAGATTTATACTTTCTACCGTACAAGGCTTCAAAGGGGGCTATCTGGATACTAGCCTAGAAACTGTTGTTATAGGAGAACTCCACGAGATGTAGGCGATCTTCCCATAAACCACGAAGTTGAGTGTACATGACCACAACATATCTTCAAGCGTTTGGATCGTGCATTCTGACTGACCATCTGTCTGCGGATGATAAGCTGAACTGAACTTGAGATGAGTCACCAAGCTCCCCTGAAGACTTCACCAAAAGTGCGAGGTAATCTCGAATCTCTGTCGGATACAATACTGATTGGTACTCCGTGCAACCTGACTATCTGCCTGAGGTACATCTCTGCAAGCTGATCCGTCGACTGGCCAACTCTGAAGGGAAGAAAATGAGCTACCTTCGTGAGTCTGTCAACTATAACCTAGATAACATCTCTTCCAGCTGGAGATTTAGGTAACCCGGTTACAAAAATCCATGGTAATGTGCTCCTATTTCCATTCTGGGATCGCTAAAGGTTGAAGAAGTCTAGCTGGTCTCTGATGTTTAGCCTTAACTTGTTAGTAAACTAAACAAGGAGAGACAAACCGGGCTATCTCCCTTTTCATGCCATTCCACCAAAAATGCTGACGGATATCACAATACATCTTCGTACCACCGGAATGAATTGAATACTGCGAACTGTGAGCCTCTGCCATGATATTTCGCTTGATATCACCACTAGGTACACAAAGACGCCTTCCGTGTCGAAGTGTACCGTCCTCATGGACACATAACTTTTCTCTTCGTCCTGCTACATATTCTGCCCTAACCGCTGAAGCTTAGAATTCGCTGACTGAGCTAACTTAATCCTCTCAACTATACTGGACTGAACTTGCATACTGGCCATCAATGCCATATTGGTAGGAAGAACAACTTTAATACCCATCTTCTGAAGATCTCCTAATAATTCTGGCCGTGCTGTTAGAAAATAAACTCCGGCTCTACTGCTCAATGCATCTGCAACAACGTTGGCCTTTCCAGGATGATACTGCAGGTTGATGTCATAATCCACAAGTAGCTATAGCCATCTTCTCTGACTCATGTTAAGATCCTTCTGGATAAACACATACTTAAGACTCTTATGGTCGGTAAAAATCTCCACTTGATCTCTATACAAATGATGCCTCCAATGCTTAAGTACGAAAACCACCGCTGCTAACTCCAAGTCATGGTTTAGGTAATTCCTCTCATGATCACGAAGCTGACGTGACACATAAGCTACTATCTTACCATGCTGCATCAAGACGCATCCCAATCCCTTATCGAAAGCGTCATAATAGACTAAAAATCCTCCAGTTCCATCTGAAAGCGTGAGGATGGGTGCCGTCATCAATCCTTGCTTCAACTTCTCAAATGAACTTTGACACTCTGCTGTCCAAGCAAACTGTACATCCTTGCGGGTCAACTGTGTCAGTGGTGCTGAAATCCGAGCGAAGTCTGATACAAACTGCCGGTAATATCCAGCCAATCCTAGAAAACTCCAAACTTCTGCGACGGTATTGGGAACTGGCCATGTCTCTATGGCCGCTATCTTCTGGGGGTCCACTTCCACTCTACCTCTGGTGATGATGTGACCCAAGTACAAGATACGATCCAGCCAAAACTCATACTTACTGAACTTCACGTACAACTGGTGCTCTCTGAGAAGCTAAAGAACTACACGAAGATGCTGCTCATGCTCTGTCCCATTCTTGCTATAAACTACGATGTCATCTATAAACACTATTATAAACTGGTCCAAATAGGGTTTGAACATACGATTCATGAGGTCCATGAATAAGGCTGGCGTATTGGTCGCTCCAAATGGCATAACAAGGAACTCCCAATGTCCATATCTAGATCTGAACGCTGTCTTCGGGACGTCTTGCTCTCTGACTCTGATCTGATGGTATCCTGACCGCAAGTCAATCTTCGAGAATACTGTCGCTTCTCTAAGTTGGTCAAATAAATTATCTATCTTTGGCAGAGGATATATGTTCTTGATTGTTATAGAGTTCAAAGTACGATAATCAATACATAATCTTGACGTACCATCCTTCTTCTTCACAAGAAGTATCGGGGCTCCCTAAGGTGATCCACTAGAACGAATGAATTCCTTGGTTCTAAGTTCATCAATCATCTTGTACAAGATCTCTAACTCTGAAGGTGCCATCCTGTAGACTCCCCTGACAGTGGTGCCATCTCCGAAAGCAAATCAATGGTGAACTCTATCTCTCTCTCTCTGGGGGTATGCCTGGAAGCTCTTCGAGAAATACATCAGGAAACTCTTCTACTACTCTGGAAAATTGAACTGCTACTGTCATCCGCAAAACTGGTGGAGAAGGTTCTACTTCGCCTCTGGAAAATGAAAACTCCGGTTTGCCGGGAATACCAAAAATAATTCTGCCAATATGGCAGTCTATTCTTGCGTATTGATCCTTCAACCAATCCATCCCTAGGACTACATCATAGTCGTCCATCAGAAATTCTATCAATCTAGCAGGAGACTCTCTACCGCTAACTATGATTCGACACGAGGAATAGACTCTATCTACTCCTACAAGACCGTTACCAGTAAGTATATTGAGCCTTACTGATAATGACTCGGGTTCCAGTCCTATCCGTGTTGCGAATCGTACAGAAATAAATAAATGCGATGCACCCGAATCAAATAATACTGATGCTGGAAAAGAGTTGACGAGAATGGTACCTGCCACCACCTCACCTGATGCCAATTCTTCTGCTACGGTCAGGGTTAAAGCCTGTCCTTGTCCTCTTGGTGCTGGTCCCCTCTGCTGGAAACCTCTCTGCCGATTCTGAGTCTGAGCTTAGGCATACTGCTGAGTCTGAGGCAGCAATGGCCTCGGAGGCCGGTACTGATGCTGCACTGGTGCTGGACCCCTAACCGACGGACTGGTTAGGTTTGACGACAATGAGCTAGCTCTATTCGGACAGGACCCTATCTTATGGTCAAGTGCCCCACATGCCAAGCACAATTCCTGTGCTCTACGATATTCCGATACTACATGCCCTGGCTTCCCGTAATGAGAGCAACCCATTGCGAAAGACTGCTTCTACTTCTCCTGCTGAGGATACGTCAGTGTCGATTGCTGAACCGATAAAACTGTGGTCGCCCTTCTAGAAGCTCCAATAGTCAAAGCCCTAGCTGCCGGGGCTGGTGCTAATGACCGGGACATCTGCCCATGAGACCTCTTCCGTCCTCCGCTTCTATCTACAATCCTCTGCAAAGTATACTCATGCCTCTTTGCTGCTCGCAAGACGGCATCAAAAGTCTGGTTCTCAAACTGCTCCACTGATATAATAATCTCTAGGTGGAGCCCCTGCTGGAATCGCTGGGCTCGATCCAACTCGGTTGCCACCAAGGTAGGAGCAAACCGACTAAGCCTAGAAAACTCGGCCGTATATCCATCGACCGTCCTCCCCATCTGCTTAAGATTGGTGTATCTCGTTTGCAGATCATACCAAGCTACTGCGTCGAAGTACTTGGTCTGGAACTTATTGCTGAATACCGCACATGAGACAGGCATCAGTAATCCAACTGCTAGCATCGTCCACCAGCTGTGGGCTAAATCCAATAACTGCAGGCGCACAACGGCCACCTTCTCTTCCTCAGGAATCCTAGCTGCCTCTAGGATAACTTCTATATTCTGAAGCTATGCATCGGCAGCGATAGCATCTTCACTGCCATCAAAGAAAGGAGGGTTCAGACGCTTGAAGCTGTTGGCCGTATTGTTTTCTTGGTAACCAACTCTGCCCGTGGCATCTTGTACTGTATGGTGTAGGACATCGCCCCGACGATCTCGAGATGCAAGCAACTCCCTGATGAGACCCACAAGGGTTCCATTATCAGGTTCTGCAGTCTGGACTAGCTGAATTGGTAGCTCTTGACCCCCAGTAGGTATGACTCTAGAGGCTACCCCTGAATGCTGGGCTTGGTCTCCAGGTTACTGCTGGTTCACTAGAGGTGCTCCGCCTTGCTGATCGGTAGGACCAGGAATAATACTGCTGAAGAAACGACATGGGGAACAATAAGGAAGGACCATGATAGATCGAGGATATAAACATGTGATCAGATCAAGATTTTGGAAAGATTAGAAGACACGAGTAGAGATTAAGGGCGAGTGCTGATTGAGACTTCTATTTCATGAAACCCTCACATATTTTGATTTACAAGACCTGCATGGGCCACCACTTAAAACGTGTCACGCTCCAGAACCAGAATACTGGAGAGTGGGGGACAGGCACAGCCAGCTACGTATATTGAAGTGTAACCCACCTCGATGTATGGTCACAGCTGTCTAGATATATAAGGGTTTTACTATAAGCCAACGGTCTCTTATGGTCAATAACAAGTCTAGTATCTCAATCTCAAGCAAGCAAGTAAATGTAATAAGATGGTAGATCATCAGACATATAAAGTAAGGTGTCTCATACATTACATATTCAGATGATCATGAAGCTAGTCATACAAAATGCGAAGACTACCAAGAGTTTAAGTCATACATGATCAGCCCTAGGATTTGTCAATCATGTTACAGCCCTTAGGCAGACATGAATATAAATTTAACACGAACTAACACTTGCTCGGCGGCTAAACGCCTCAAAAGAATAATTTACAATAGAGTGGGAGAGCAAAATAAAACCCATTCGTTGCCAGGGTTGCGCCTAGTATTCACTATCTGGCTGGAAGGCTAGCAGATCCTTGGGTGCTACTCCGAAATTTGGCAATACAAAACTAGCTGGGTCAGACCCCGGAAAGAGCAAGTGCCACAAGGGAGGCTTCACTTAAGAACTAAAACCAGCATATTAGTACATAAAGACATAATGATAATGAAAGACATGAGTTAGAGAAATAAAGCGATAAACGATAAGATAACTAAAGGACTATTCTTGTAGCCAAGTTATAACCTGTAAACCAAACAAGGACCGGGGTTGTAACTATTCACCTGAACAGAACTTAGTCTCTAACCAATTATCGATAAAGTAAAGTATAACAGTAATATGCTAAAATAACCATGTACTTGTTTTTTCTAGGCAAGACCAGACGAGACTCTATCCATCACTCACAGCCATGCAATGAGTACGGCTTGATACTTTAACTAAGTAGGGTTATCACAAGCTTAGTTACTAACAAGATGCATCGAGAAGTTCCAACAGCCACAAGCCCTGTAGTCTTAATCCAGGTTATCTGATCACAAGTTGAGAGAGTTCGATTAGGTGACTTGGGGGTACAACATACGACGGTGCGCTGGAAATGTGCCCTACTCGACGGCAGGCTACAAGTCCAATTAGAGCGCCCAGATAACGGGACTGCCTGTAGCTGGAAAATCTCTTCATGGACTACTTGATTAATCTAGTCATTATCCTAGTCAGATTCAGTACAAATCCCTGACCGTGGAAATCAGGAATTCATGTCCTAGACATGATGCAAGACGAGACATGTAGCTTGTACAAGCACAACCATCCACAGTGTAAAGACAAGAGTTACTTAGTAAGTCAAGATAGCCGTCACAACAGCATATTAAGATTATTATGTTAGGTTACTTATCAAGATTACTTGTCAAGGGTACGCCACAACGGACCACCATCAAGAATTATCATGTCAAGTTACTGGTTAAGGAGTACACCACGACGGGTCACTATCAAGAGTTATCATGTAAAGTCATAATGTCTTGTCGTGTTCATGTAAGTGCACCATAGTGGGCCACTATTAAGGAATAGTTAGAGAGTATGCGTGCCATACAAGATCGTGTTTAAAACTCAGAGTACATGTGCAACATAGAAAATAACATTATAGGACTAATCAAGTAAAGAGTACAAATAAGGACACAATTTACACTAAGGACCATGAGGACAATATGGACAATTACAAAGGATGGCACAAAGTGGTCAATGGGGTGTCATGAAGAGCATGCACCCAAAATGCATGTGGTGAGAGTGGCATGCGCCCACATGTATGCGCCTAGGGATAAAACTATTATGTAAAGCATATACTATGGTGGGTATGCACCAAGGAAGACATGCGCCCATGGGCTATGCACCCACACCTATGCGCCTGCATATAGGGGAAGGGTAAGTCAGAGAATGCACTACATGTCTTAGGGCCTTATGCGCCCAAGTCAGGGAGCCATGCGTCCACCATTGGCACAACATGGGTCTATGGAAATATGCAAGTCTAAGGTGAGCTATGCGCCAAGACCTATGCACCTACATAAGCATAAAAATGCCCTGAAGGATTACAAGTCAGGAGCTCATGCACCATCCAATGGAGGCCATGCGCCCATATGTATGTCTATGCTCCCCTATGTCTGGCCTTATGCACCCTTATATGATTTGGCTATGCGTCCACAGGTTTGTACTCAACAGTATGCAAACACTCTTCATCTTCTTCGAGTTGGCCGAGAGCACAAGTCATGGAACCCATGAACTTCCAACTCTCATAACTTGGTCAAAACACAATAAAATCTGACTTTTCAAAAGCCAAAGTTGTGTAAAATCAAATGCTCTACCACATGGAACTCTTAGTTTTCGAAAACAAGATGGTTTGCTAGATCACAACCCAAGAAAACCCCAAAATGGTGCATAATTAGATCTACAAAAATATATACAAAAAAATGCAAAATGATAATAACTAAAGTAGCTTGGAATGTTGCATAGAAGAGATTAGAACAATAAAATGGAGGGTTCCTTCATGAACCAAGTTGCACTTGCCTAAGCTTGGTGGGTGGAGAAATTAATGAAAGAGGAGAAAGAAGAAGTAATTGATGAGAGAGGAAGTTGGTGGGCTTTTAAATGGGAGGGGGTTTAATCATGATAAACTAAAGGAAACAAACCAAGCCAAACCAAAATGAACCAAGTCAAACCATGATATGCCATGATGAACCTAAGCAAGATTATACCAAAATTAGCTAGCAAGGCAAGAGAAGTAAAAATACGTGTCAGGATTTCGTGCACGTATACTGGAAATACGAATAACGGAAAACGGGGGTGACATAGTACTACCTCAATGCCCATCTCCTGAAGGTGACGCTGCCCCGTCAAAAAATAGACTCCAGGTCTCCTGCTCAAAGCATCTGCAACAATATTTACTTTTCCAGGATGATACAAAAGATCGACATCATAATACTTCAGTAACTCAAGCCACCTCCTCTGTCGCATGTTCAGATTCCTCTAGATGAACACATACCTCAAGAACTTATGATCAGTAAAAATCTTCACTCGATTACCATACTGATAATACCTCCAAAGTTTGAAGGTAAACACAACTGCGGCTAACTCAAGATCGTGCGTCGGATAGATCTTCTCATGGTCCCAAAGCTGTCGAGACGCATAAGATATCATTCGACCGTACGTCATAAGGACACAACCAAGTCCTCGGCATGACGCATCATAATACATCGTGAACCACCTGGTCCGATGGGTAGTGTCAGAATAGGAGCTGAAATGAAACTACGCTTGAGTTTCTCAAAAGAAACCTGACAAGCATCTGACCACTCAAAGCACACATCCTTATACGTCAGTCGTGTCAAGGGTACAGAGATCCTAGCAAAGTCTACCATAGACCGTCTGTAGTAACATGTTAATCCCAGAAAGCTGCGTATATCTGAAGCTGTACAAGGTACTGGCCAACACTCGATAGCCTATACCTTCTTGGGGTCTAACTAACACCACCTCCGGCAATAATATGACCCAAGAAAGTGACTCGATCGGGCTAGAAATTGTACTTGCAGAACTTCGTGTAAAGCTAATGGTCCCGAAGAATCTGAAGAACCATGCAAAGATGCTGCTCGTGCTCCGCCTCAGTCCGACTATAGACCAAAATATCATCAATAAATACTATCACAAACTGGTCTAAGTAGGACATGAAGATGCGACTCATGAGATCCATAAAAATTATTGGCGCACTGGTCACTACAAAAGGCATTATAAGGAACACCAAATGGCTATACCGAGATTAAAATGCCATCTTTGGTATATTATGCTCTCTGACTCTGATCTGATGGTATCCAGACCGCAAATTGATCTTCGAAAACACAACTGGTCCACTAAGCTGGTCGAACAAGTCATCTATCCTGGGCAAGGATACTTGTTCTTTACGGTCACCACGTTAAGATAACTATAGTCAATAACCATACACGATGAAGCATCCTTCTTCTTCACAAGAAGGATTAGAGCTTTCCAAGGCGATCCACTAGGACGAACGAATCCTGCAGTCCTAAGCTCCTCAGTAGACTGATACAACACCAATAAATCTAAAGGAGACATCCTGTAGACTCTCGCTGACATTGGCTCTGCTCTCGGAATCAAATCGATATAGTATTCAATCTCCCGAAATGGAGGCATACCCGAAAGATCCTCGAGAAATACATCAGGAAACTCACAAACTACCTTGGGAAACTGCACATCCTCGGCTACATCCATCCACTTGACCACCTGTAAAGACTACCTCACCTCTATAGAATAAGAACTCCTCATTCGGAATACGAAAGGTAACATTGCCAGCATGGCCATCTATCGTAGCGTGCCGAGCACTCAACCAATCCATACCTAGGACAACATCATAATTACCCGTAAAAACTCTATCGGCCTTGCAAGAAACTCTCTCCCGCACACTATGACTCTACACGAGGCATAGACTTGGTCTACTCCTACTAGACCGTTACCAGTAAGTATATTCAACCTCATTGGTAAAGACTCTGGCTCTAAACCAACTCGTATCGCAAATTGTGCATATATAAATGAATACGAAGCACCCAAATCAAATAAAGCTGATGCTGAATGAGAGTGAACAAGAATGGTACCTGCAACCACCTCCCATGTTGCTAGTGCCTCCTCGATGGAAAGCGTGATAGCCTGACCCTAACCTCTGGGCACTAGACCCCTCTGCTGCTGGCCTCTCTGCCACTTAACCCGAGCCTGAGCTTGAGCATACTATTGAGGCCGCTGTTACTGGAATTGCTGGGACTGCATCAGTAATGGCCTCTAAGCATGCTGCATCAAAATCCAGACATATGGGGTTTTTTGTATGTGTTAGTGGCCAATAGGCCAATCTAAGTGTTGCTCAATAAACATGCACGAAGGACAAAAAAGAGGAGTTTGCCTTCTACAGAATCTCTTATGTCAACAACCCCATGCACCGACTTCTTGGAGATGGAAACAACATGGACTCTTTGTACTATGTCACGACCCGCACCCAGTGTAGGGGAACGAAAAGTAGGTACGTCCAGCCTACGCCACAGTATCGGCGGTAGAACGCTATCCTAGGTCACATACATCTAACACAGTATAAATGTACCTATACAAGATATACTCTCCAATCGAAGGACAATATAGAAGGTATAACTCAATTACAATTCTAAGATAGAAATAACACGATAAGATATATATAAAATCTCAAAAGAGAAATACAACATAAGAAAATAATGCCAAGTTTCTAAACAACACCAACATCTCAACATCCAAAATAATACAACTCAGAAGTCAAACACAAATGAAATAAGATAAGTAGCCTAGCAGTCTAGCCTACGCAATAGGGTAGTATCCTCTGCTACTGCTGGATCTTGCTGAGGGTCCAGGTCGCAAGTATCGTCTAGGCCAGCTCCGTAATAAGTAGTACAGAACTCCTTCTCATC
Organism: Iris pallida; assembly: GCA_029216955.1. Classification (NCBI taxonomy): domain Eukaryota; kingdom Viridiplantae; phylum Streptophyta; class Magnoliopsida; order Asparagales; family Iridaceae; genus Iris; species Iris pallida. The sequence continues at coordinate 2,724,073 of JANAVB010039220.1, forward strand.
CTTTGTAATATTTTCAACAGGTCCAGTTAGGACAGGAACGAATATATAAATCTCACGCAGTGCATATCATGACAAGAAATGTAAAACAAGCAATAGATAAGATACATGAAACGCTATAAGAAATGTACATAAAGAGTAAGAGAGATATCTGAAAACTGGAAATATATATGGAAGTAAGAACTGTAAGTGACTAAGTGATTTAGAGTACAAGATAGTTATGTAAACAGGTTGGGTTGCACATAAATAAGCTACAAAGTTGCACATGAATACCTACTGGGCTTAATGATCACATAACCACTTCTACTCACCCCTACCCCAATCAATAAATAAGGATCCAGTCAAGTTACGTTATTGCACATGAATAACTAGTTTTATATATGAAGCTCATCTGAACGTGAGTGTACATGAGAGCACATGAGTGTACATGAAGATATATGAGTACAAGGAGTACATGATGCACATGATAAAGTACATAAAAAAATATCCGATGCACACGAGGGGGATAACATCTCATGACAAGATCCATATAGTACTAATCCGTGATAACAATATGACAACATCAAATAAAGTAGTCTAGAGCAAGAATATAAGTCCTAGCAAGTATGAAACGATCAAAGAATATACTCGCCTGATATCCTGAATGACTGATGAGAATAGATATCCGAACTGGAGTAACTGAGTTCTATTTAGAGCAACACTGGTTACAATGTATCTAAGATGTAATAAATAAAGTTTATAATACAATCTACATGATTCTAGGTCAATCTAGATTAGAGTCAACTCTTGCTCAAGTTTGGTCAACCCTCAGTCAAACCAAGTCAACATCTAGCAACTATCTAGTCAAACAAGGTCCACTCGGCTATTTCTAGGTCAAAGAGTCATTTGGTCAATTCTAACTAATTGGTCAACATGGTATATTTCTAGGGTTTGGATAATAGACTATTATAGTTCAACTTTATATTAAGTTAAACTCATAACTAACCATATACTAATACCTATATTAAATGTCACTTATATGTATATATATATACTAGTCATTTTACAAATCCTCGAAATTGTATTTCCTCACCCCTAACTATAGCCATATCATACTCATCAATTTCCCTTCATCTTTATTTCATTAAAGGATATGCACACTGCCTCTCTTAAATGAAGCAACACAGGCCATATGGCCATATGCCAAGCACTCTTACATTCACACCCTATCTATATGATTCTCTGAAAATTAGGCATTCTAACTTAGGATGCCACTCTATGGCACCTAGATATCTGATACCAACCTCCATGCCATTGCATATTTCAGTGCCATAGCCTAACGCCACACTGACTTGCTGCTGCTAATGCCTTCTCTTCCCCTATTCTCTTCATTCCAAGCAACAAATAGCTTATGCTACCATCTACCCTTGCTACAAAGTAGTATACCCTGCCCTTATATTGTTGCTGCTACTGCACATGCAGCTAATGTTGCTGCTGCTTAAAGGCAGTGTAGCCCAAGTGTAGGCCATGCTGCCAAGGGCCTCTTTTGCTTCCAAGACACCAAAAGCCAAGGCAAGGCAAGGCTGCCTGGCCAAATTGGCACGTTGCCAAGGCCAACACAGGCCTAACCCTGTATAGACCTCCCCCTAGGTTGCCTGCCCATTCATTGGCCAAGGCTAAGTGGCCTAAGGCCCCAACCCTCTCATTGTTTGCTCACAGCAGGCCAATGGCCTCATCCTCTCTAAATCCTAATTGAAACAACCAAATGCCCAATACACAAACACTATCTACATCATTGACATATTCATACACAGAACTTTAATTCCAGGTTCAAATAGGCCTGCCCTGCATACTGCCACTATTTATACATACCCCCTTACTAACTGGTACAATATATCAAGCGGAACTAACATCAAGTCCACACATTGACTGATCAAAGCAACTTTCCACTAAAGGATATTGACTGATACCTTAGTCAAATGGTCTGAACAAGATATCCCAATTCCTGGACTATATATTGCATGAACCAAATGACTTGCCCCAAGGGCCAGGTAACCTCCTCTAATCATGCTGCATACAGGAGCTACCTGCCTATTAGGACACCACACTCCTAATCTGACATACACACATATCTATATAAGATACAAATAATTCCTATCCTATAGTTAAATTTCTTATATGATACTTCATCTCTTTCCCTCAAATCTCTCTACTGATACTCCAACTCCTATTCCATTCAATTTGATAGATATCTCAAATATATATATTTAGCCGTATATAACAAGTTATACATGAGATAGTACAATATTGTCCATATTTAATATAACTTGAACAACTATCAAACAATATATAATCTATATATATTCACTCACACACACACACACGCACACACACACACACACACGCACACACACACACACACACACACACACACACACACACACACACACACACACACACTCATATATACAATTACAAACTTCATGTATACATTCAAGTAGTATATAAATCCAACTAAAGTCTGCTATACTCTTATTGATCTGATACGCACCCATCCCAGATAATGGCTGACTGGGTCATATATCCGGGCTCAGAGCAATATGTTCAGTAAAAAACAAGGGAAGACTCATATGAAATCAACCTGTAAACACCCAAGACGACAAGATACCTAATGAATATATTGGTCCACACAGTAAACATGCACCAAGAACCTAAGACGAAGGTCTTCCTAATTGATCAGAGGGTCTGGACATGCTCGTGCGTCAGTTATAGTGATGATGACAAGTACAAAGTGTCAAATATGTGTCCAACAACCAATGTCAGGTGTCCAAGTGTGTCAACAATGTCTAGTGTGTCATATCAATTGTATCCAGGGTGGTGAATAGTGTCCAAGTGGTACAACAAAGTGTCAAGAGTGTGAACAGCAGTGTAGTGTGTGTGTGGGTGACCCGACCACACAAATATGATTTTGTGGGTCGAACCACCACTCGATCCCTCCACCAATTGAAACCCCACTTCCCACACATGTTGTCAGTTACTGCCCCTTTCCATTTGTGTCACCATCAAGTGTCTAGGTGTCGTGTCCAGGCTGCACGAGTACTGCAGTAGCAGGACACAGCTACTGTGCTCGAGCAGTGTCCCCGTGTCCATTATCAGCTACTAAAACAATCCAAAATAAACTCCGTCAATTACTAACATAATCTACATATAATTAGCTTTCAAAATATATATTTTTTTTACACAAAATAGAGAACAAAAGTTTTTAAGGGGCATTTCATCGAACACTTCGAATACCCCTCCAATACTCTTGCGATACGCACACCAAATGGATACGATTTGAACCTAAACTTAGCCTAAGTCTAGGGGAACCCTAATTGAATGCATCTATGGAGAGAAATCTAGAAATTACTAGGTTTAAAGGTCATTACCTATTGAGAGTTGGAATCTCAATAAAATTGTACTTAAAATGAACCCACACCAATTTCTATGGTCAAATTGCTTCCAATCCTTGCTAGCTAGCCACTAGAGACCTCCTCTACACCAGGGGAGTGCATTGCAATTGATTAGGCTCAATTTAGAGTTGATTTGAAGAAAGTGGGTGAATTTGGGAAAGAACACAAATTAGGGTTTGAAGGGTGTAAAGAAAAGAGGCAAGGGGAGCTAAGATGATGTTATATAGGCAAGGGGACATGTTGTGGCCAGCTAAGGGGTTACCTAGGGTTAAGGCATTGTCCAATTCAAGTAATTGGGCTTCCTATGGTTGAAATCAAGGCTTTCTAGGTAAAGGCCCATGGAAATTAGGTTTCTACCAAAATATCTATATTAGACTAATATATAGATATTCCTAAACCTTGTCATTTAGTTGCAAGCTTCTAATCAAGTATCTAGGCTCATGATCAATATCTAGATTAGGGCAATTCTAGGTTAAGGCCTAACAAATCAATTAGCACATTATTAATTAATAAAAATTCAAAATAATTCCAATATTCACAAATAACCAAAATATCCTTGCTCATAAAAAGTGGTGGTGAAAAATCTACTCTCCTTAGAAAATTTTTGTCCTCGAAATTAAGATGGTCATACTCCTTCTAGGTTAAACCCCTAATAAATCAAAGTCAAGAAAACTATCCTATAACATGCAAATCATGGTCCAACTAGTCGTAATTTTACTGTCTCGAACATGGTCACTACACTATCTAGCACATCACAAGAATATCCTGACAGGTACTAATGAAATCACACATCAATATAGGAAAGAAGAACAGGAAAGACAGACCTACTAACCCATCACCCGCAGCGTCGGTCTCCTCGACCGTCAGCACAAAAGCCCCACCCCTCTGGTGCTGGGCATGGTGCTGCGCCACAGGTGGCCTAGTTCCCTCTATCTAATCCACAATACTTAAGTAACATCCGTACTGATATTTTACTCTATTATACTAGGGCACCATCTATATGGTATCTTTTCTGCAATCTGATAATCATACCCGTCTATCCAGAACCATGCTACCAGAATCCTCGTCACGCTAGTAAGTACGACGGCGATAATCCATAGAGTCCGCAACTAAGGTACAAACCTCTAGAATCATGGTATTTAAAATTTTGGCATTGCCGCATGCTTGGCTGCAAAAACTTTAAATTCCCACACCCGAGAAATACATCTAAAATCAGACTCTATATCTTTGCCATGCCAGCTAATATGGCTATAGAAGACTCTAAATTCCATAACTGAGGCAACCTAGCCCATAAGGTTTATCTTGGTAGAAAATCAAGTCAATAATGAACACCAAGAATCAAATTCAACAACGAACAAGGGAAGTAGATAGAAACTGTTGGAACTGAATTTCGAGATAGTTATAATAAGATTCTCAAGGGTCATCCCAGGAATCTTCTCAAGTAGTCCTAACTGCGATTGAGTAACCTCTCACGCTAAAGCCTATTCCTTATCTCTTACCGCAGGCACACAGCAGTACAACTAATTGTCGCACTACCACGACTTTGTAATAATACGAATCTCGACCTGCATGGGCCACCACTAAAAATGTCTTACGATCCGTACCCAGTGTAGGGGCACGAAAAGTGGGTACGTCCAGCCTATGCCATAGTGTCGGCGGTAGAATGCTGTCCTAGGTCACATACATCTAACACAGTATAAATGTACCTATACAAGATATACTCTCCAATCGAAGGACAATACAGAATGTACAACCCAATCACAATTCTAAGATCGAAATAGCACGATAAGATAGATATGAAATCTCAAATAAGAAATACAATAGAAGCCAATAAGTCCAAGTGTCTAAACAATACCAACATCTCAATATCTAAAATAATACAACTTAGAAGTCAAACACAAATGAAATAAGATAAGTAGCCTAGCTGTCCTGCTACTGCTGGATCCTGCTGAGGGTCCAGGTCACAAGTGTCGTCTAGGCCAGCTCCGTAATAAGTAGTGCAGAAGTCCTCCTCATCCTCTGTAATATATTCAACAGATCCAGTCGGGACATGTGCGAATACATAACTCTCACACAGTTCATATTATGGCAAGAAATGTAAAACAAGCAATAGAATAAGATACATAAAATGCTATAAAAAATGTATATGAAGAGTAAGAGAGATATCTGAAAAGTTTAAAAGCAGGCTCGACGAATCCTCCAGTCCTGACCAGTGCGTCGAGGCACCCACCATATAGCTCCCGACTAGCTGTACCCACAGAAGAAGTGTTCCTGGGCATCCGTTTGAGGGCAAGGGATTCGTCAGGAGAAGCTATATCTTAGCTTGGGGGCAACATCCCTTCAGGTTTTGAAGTAGCTCTGAAAGCTAATAGTAGAAATCCTCTAGTAGTCCATACCCATGCTCAAGGAGCTATCTATGATATACATGGGGGTGACTCCCAACAAGTCTGTGCAACATCAAAGGCTGGGGGAAGCCATCCCTTCGACTCCAAAAATAATGTAGCAATACGCGCCTTCCCCGAAGACATTACGACTCAGGGATCTGAAGCAAAAAACGAGGGGTCACAGTCCATCTGCCTACCCACACATAATGATGATACACATGGCTAGAGGCGATAATAAAGGAAGCTCCAGTGATCGCCAACGCCTCAAGTCCTTGGAAGCAATGATGTACACCATGAGCACCTCGATACAGTCCTTGACGCAGGCCATACTTGACATCTAGGTGAACATGGTTCTATCCCCGCCAAGGACTCTAAGATAAGCCAGCCAAGAGCCATGTACCAATGGGAATCCAATGCTCCTGCTTCCATTTTTCTGACAGCTGGTGCCATTTTGTTGTCCCGCTCGTCTGATCCGGCACCATCAGACGACACCCTAGATGATTTTTAAAAATTGTGAGCCCGCTTGGACTCCATGAATAACTAGGACAAGATACAGAAGCTCAGGATAAGGTAACCCTGTCCTTTCGAGCAGAACAATATCGTTTTCCTATCCAAATACAAGCCTCAGTTGCTGATCCCGTTCGATGAAAAAAAGTCGCTCCATTAGTTCATAAACTATTTTGAATATATGATGGGACATTTACCCCGAGATGATGCCCTATACACCAAGCTCTTCGTTGGGGCCTTAATCGACGTCGCCTATGAGTGTTTCTGCAGCCTCCCTGAAAATTGTACTACGTTGTTCGACGATCTTCGATGACTATTTCTCTCCTGCTTCTATGACGACCGAATGGACATAACAACGTCCACCCTTCTTAACACAACTCGAAAAGAGAAGAAGCCTACACGAGCCTTGATAGAGTGCTTCAGGCAGATGGCCTTAGTGATGGCTCCAAGTATCCTGAGTCCATACTGATGGACACATGCAGGCGAAACCTACTGCCAGTAGTCAAACTTTCCATTGGCACGACACAGCATAGAGACTGGTCAGCGTTCATCTCGAGCACATGACATAGCCGAGAAGAATGTAAAGGATGTCCATTTACTTGGACTCGAGCTTTCTAGTTCAGAGGATTGAGGGAAACGCCTCAAGGCAACGACAATGGCCACAACGACAAAAGAAATGAGTCCCTTACTGTCAACGTGTCCACAGGTTTAGCGTCATCCAAACAAAAGACACCTGACTAGCCTAAGCCAAAGGAAACGTACTCCTTGGATGACGATCAAGTCATCAAAATCTTCCATTTTGATGAAGAATAACACACATCGATTTCCTGATCCTAAACATCCGTAGGAGTTGGGCAGGTACATCTACCATCCCGCAAAGGACTTTCATGTGTTAAAGAAACAAATCCAATGGCTCATTAACTCAAAAGCCATCACCCTCGATTTCAAAGATTATACGGTCACTACTAATATAGTGTCGCTTCGGTTCGACTGTCTCCCCGACGTGGAAGTCCAAGATGGAGTTGTCCCGATTCCCAAGGCTATGCTGGAGGTTGTCAACCTCCCACCATCTCACGGTCAAGAAACAAAAATTGTGCCACTCACGACGCCATGAGGCAAAATTATGTGGGTCTATCTTGACCTCGTTCAGGATCTGACGCAGCCGACAAAGCGGCCAACTGTCAAGTCCAAAGGGAAGAAGTCCAAACCATGTCACTTGGTTTCCTCCTCTTCTGATGAAGCCTTGACAGGGAGAAACTAGGTCAGCAAGACCTATTTACATAGCTACAACCCGATATAGGAGGATGCTACTCTTCTAAATCCTTCCGTTGTCTCCACAATTCCAGAAGTCGGTCCATCTAAGCCTTCCGCGACGGACAAGAACAAGTAGAAAGGGACTTGCTTTGACAAGTTCCAGAAAAAAGACTCTGTACCGGGGCTCGACAAGCCATACAACTTGGACATCCTGACACAGCTCGCTAATATGCCAGCCAGGTTGTCACTCTTCAAGCTCCTCCATCTCTCCACGAAGACCCGAAAGGCTCTGAACGAAGCTCTCCAACACGTCGACTCTTATTTAGTATAAATCAAAAAGCTGGCAGGGGATCCTGCATTATGCCCCATTGTAATAGTATGATGGATAGTATCCCCAACATCACGTTCTCTCATCAAGACATGTTGCTGAAGAACAACAAGCATGATCGACCTCTGTACTATACATGTTATATTGGTATAATTAATGTGGACTGAATACACATCGATCCAGGCTCATCTCTCAATATTATCCCCCAGTGTCTACTCCAAACTTTAGGGATCCCTATGCATCGTCTGTCGGCTACCAACACAACCATCAGTGGCTTTAACGTCGAGAGGAGTTACCCTATGGCAAGATTCGCCTAAAATGCTAGATAGGCGATCTGTGGACCAAGGCTACCAGCTACAACATTGATGCGAATATATCCTACAACATCCTGCTGGGGCGTCCATGGATACCTGAGCATATGATTGTGCCATCGACCCTTCATCAATGTTAGAAGTGCGTCGATAGTGACAGGGTCATCAAAACAGAGTTTGTCGACGTTGACCCCTTCAAAGGGGTTGAAGCCTAATACTCTAACTCAATCATATACAAGCAAGTGCGTTAGGAGGAGTCTAGAAGCACTAATAATGACCATGAAGCTGAGGAGGACCCCGTAGTCGACAAGCCTCTGAGGATCCGCGATAAGGGACATGCCTCCGGCACCCCACCTCTTGGTTGTCTAGATCTTCATGAAAGCTACTGACCCTCTTTTGATTAATCTCTTCAAGACATCTCACGGAAAGAAGTCGAGCCATCCACCAAAAGAGAATCGGCCCCCTGTAAAGGCCTCTTAACCTTTAGTAGTTAAGCACCGACGACCTGATAAGAAGTTTTCAATCTACCTCTGCGCCAATCACCGACAATAAAGAGGATGAGCTCGAAGAGTAGATTGTTGCTCGAACTGATGTACCCTCTTTTGATGATGTAATTCCCAAAGAAGACATACCGTACTTTTTGTATAAAGGACAGTCTTTGAATTATTCTTATGTCAAACACATAGAAACAATATACTCCTTAGAGTATGGCCTAGGTCCACTTCTTCACAAACTAGTGACGTTCGCTCGTATGGTGAATCGAGTCGTCTCATATGAATGTGCTTACTTCATAGTTCTAGCAAGGAAAAGGGGGAAAGCCCATTATCTTTGGTAAAATTGAAGGCCGTCGATACTTTCTCCTGGCCGAACAAGACCCAGATAGCGGTAGAATGCAACTTTACTGCAACAATCCTCAAGCCAAAAATATTATAGAAATGATGGGCCATGACGTAAAGAGCGAATATGGCCTGAATTATGGCAAGGGTTGACGTCTGCCTATATGTCCTTGCTCCTAAGGAAAAACTTCAAGATTATTGTCATTGTTCATGCTTTGGATTGGGTTAGGTGACACCCACCACAACTCCCGAATGCTCGAAGGCTGAGGCCAAGATGCACGCTCACTCCTCAGAGTCCTCTCTCTGGGACTCCAATACAAGTGTTGGAGACATGTTCCAACGAACACTCTCCGTCAGCATGGTGTCAGCAGTCCAAGACGAAATTGACAATTAATCACCTGAGCTCTTTGAAGTAGAACACTGGGCTCAACAACTAGGATCACAGCAGGAATAATGCTTCGAGCAACGAGAGCCACACATCGAAGATGAAGTCGTGTAGGTCAAGTTGGGCGATGAGTCATCTTCTAAACCCATTTCATCAGCAAAAGTTTGTCTAGCGACGAACAACTCATATCCTTATTTTAAAAAAAATATGTATATGACGGTATTCATATTCCATTGTTTTTTTTTAAAATTTTGTATTTGTTTTAGAATTTTACTTAATTTCCTGTTTGGACTGGTTGTGGACTAATTCTCAATTATTATTGCTGATATTAATTTGTTGTTAGCATTATTTTTTTTAATATTAGCATTAGAGTAAAAATTATTATTTTTCATTTTATGGTTATCCCATCCTTATTATTATTGTTATTATTATTATAGTAACCTAACCTACCCCTTCCCTTTACCTAACCCTAACCCCAGCCCATACTCTCCTTGACTTTCTTACTCTCTCTTTTCCTCAACCTCACCAGCCACACCCCTCCTCTTTCTCTTTGTTCACTCATCTCTCTCTCTCTAGCACCATCTGGAGAACCCCCCTCAGCTCACTCTTTTTTTCAGTCCCCTCTCTTCTTCTCACAGCAACCCCTCCAAATTCCTCACTCTCTCCCTCTTTTTCATTTTTATCCTCTCCCTCTCACCCCCGAAGACTGGCGCCACCGCCAATGCCACCGTCTCCACCACTTCTATGGCCATTACTACCATCATCATTGTTGTCACTCTCCACCACCACTTCATCACCAGCGTTGTGGCCCCCATCACCATCGTCGGTGTCTCCATATTCTTCCTCGGCCATTAACGTAGCGCCGCTGCTGCTGCCAGCCTCCTTTGCAACCATCGCCAACTTCTCCGCCCCTCCCTCACCTATTCTCTCTGACAAACAGTCGCCACACACGGGGCCAACACTGCCTCGAGCAACGGTACCCATGGGCCCCATGCTGCTCAAGCAGCAAGCTGACATCGGGCAGCGTGCTCCCCAGGCTGCGTGCCTTGGTGCACGTGCAGTCTCGAGCAGTGCACTGTTCGATCTGTGTGCTACCTCGGTCTATGTATCCCGTTCTCTGTGCACCTCGGTGTGCATATTAGCCTCGGGATGCGTGCTACCTTGACTTTTGCGTAGCCTTGATTTGCGTACTGCCTTAGGCAGCGGGATGCCTCGAGCCCCGCACTGCCTCGGGCACCGTGCCACCTTTAGTTGCATATTGCCTCGATTTTTGTGCCTCGGCCTTTGTACCCATCTTGATTTTTGTGTCACTCTGATTTGCATGCACGCACTGATTTGCGTGCCGCCTCGGTTTGTATTCTATCTTAGGCTACGCATCGTATCGATTTACGTGCATATATCGACTTGTGTGTCGCAGTGAATTGCGTGCTTCCTTGAGTCTCGCACCATCTCGATTTACGTGCACATACCGATTTGCATGCCTATTGATTCACGTATTATATTATATTTTGTATCATCTCGATGTAAGTACATGTCTCAGTTTGCATGCCCATATCGATCTACGTATACGTCTCAATTTACAAGCATGTTATGTCTTTCGTTCGTTTCGATCTTTGTGTCATCTCGATTTTCGTACGCATCTCAATATACATGCACGTCTTCGTTTGCATGTTCGTATCTATTTGTGTGCCTCGGTTTTTGTGTCAGATCCCTGTACTGCTTACGGGACCTATACGGTATAGCCTTCTGCCATCTTTCATAATTTTTGTTATTATTTTATTATTTAATTCTAATGATTGTTTATTGTGTGTTCTGAGGACCTCGATGGACGTGCTAGCTTGGATCATGATCGTCAAAAACTTGCTTACCTAGCCGAGCCCTCTAGGCAAGTATCTTTGCTCATCGATGGCTCTTGCCCTCTCTCCTAGATTTTATTATATTTAGTTCATTTGTAATTGTAAATGTATAACTATGAGTAGTGTAGCTTAGTAGTAGAACTGCCATGATGATAACTTAGGATAGCTTGGTTTGATACCAGATCAGCTGTATCGGACAACTCGGATGGGTCATCTACACCTCCGAGTACACGAGCACAACTCACGTGCATAGATTGTCCCCATATGCCCCGTGTCCGACTCATGGTCGGGTAACGACTTTGTCTAACTATGTCTATCACTATGCTTGGGGCTTGGATTGTGACTGTAGGTCCGTGATGCGCCCTGAGTGGCGATTCTTGTTGCATGTGTTGGCTTGGTGCCCAGTACGCATCGTAGTGCTATTGGAGGTCGAGACTTAGTGTTCTCGACTATGGTTTGGTTTCCAGTACGCATTGTAGAGCTGCTGAAAGCTGAGACTTAGTGTTCTCAGCCTGTGATTCTGCGTCGGGTTGTGCCGAGTGGAGACTCTGCTAAATTTTTCCAGAATTCTCGATCGGGAATTTGGTTTGAGTATTTAGGTAGAACTGTTCCTTTGGTTTGCTGAACTAGATTCGTACGGATTTAGTTTGACCTGATTCCAGTGCTTGCTAGGTAGACTCATGACTAGATTAGTCGCCTAGCGTCTTGACCTATCTTGTCCGTCGGATAGCGTAAGAAGTGTGGTTCCACTTGGGAGACGGTCTGTAACCCTAGTCCTTGTTTGGTTTAAGGGATGTGGATCTTCTCTAGAGCGGTTCATGCAATCCTTGCCATTTTTGACAGCATAATTAATATACCTTTGTCCCCTGAACATTCATTCTAGGAGTTATCCTAGTCTATCCAGCTAAGGCTGACAGTTGTCTTATGTATCAGGATTTGTGACTTCTGGATATTTCTCAGGATTGGGTATCATATGGAGTATGATTTCGGAATATCGATTTGATAGAATCATGTGGATTCTTGGATAGTGTCGCTATTTATTTTGATGAGGTTCTAATTTGATCAGATATGACTATGTGGATTCTTGGATTATGATGATTGTACGAATATTTCGCAGAACGAATAGAATATCGATGATATCATTATATAATTTTTACCCGACTTCCTAAGCGCCAAAAACCTGGTACCTTTATTGTATTCCGGTAGTTGGAAGGAACTTGTTTGCTGATTGCTTGCGATCATTGATTCAAAGGATTCTTGTGAGCCATAGGGCCTATTATTATTTATAGTGACTAGCTTTGTATTTGGTGATCGTCTTTTCTGACATGATATTTATTCCATCATAGATAGAAGATTGATCCGGTGGATAGACCGACTTGATGATTAGAGCTGTAGGCTCCCATGCATGCTTGAGATGCTATTCTAGTAGAGATCCCGACCATGTGCATGACCTGATATCCATGCTACGATCTGGGCAGATGATTTCATGCGACTGACAGATTTGTCTTTGTTCCTGACATGACTACTTATGTCCATGCTATAAGTCCAGCTTACCCTTTAAGGTACTGGCCCTGATCTTGCACTGAGGTGCTCATTGTCTACTGGCACTTTGAGGTACTACTTCCATGATTATATGGCACTGCGATGCCATCATGATATTTAAGCTATATGATACGATTACCTGTACGGGTACCTTGGTAGTTGGCCTATAGCTTAGCATGGTCAGGATTGCTTGCTTGATTGTTGCATAACACTAAGAATGAATCACAACTGGGACTATATGTGCCAAAGTTGATTCTTACTTAGTGTTCCCGTACTGAGGTACGACATCTAGGAGGATGATCATGTGACCACGGTATGTGATTCCAGATAAATGTATGGATAATCTAGGCAACTTAAACTGGTAAAAACATTAGGAGGGAAAGGAATCTCGAGGTCGTGTTGTACTAGTCCACTTTACTTTGGCTGGCCGCCACGGATATTGTTACCATCCATTAGAGGATGGTAGTATTCGACTACTTTATGTACTATATACTACATGCTTGTCTTGTTCGCACGGTAGCCTTGCGAGAGACCGGTGCTTATCTAGTCTTATTAAATCTGGCCCCGCTAGCCAGGCTGGATCGGCACGATTTGAAGATTCCTATCTTGCATTGTTGGGGTAACCCAACCTCCACATAGAAAGCCGTAGGCATTTGAGTGGCGGCTTATTCCTCTAAATTATTTGGCTTGTTGCTTGCACAGTCGACTGATATCGAGTTCCAGTTGGCGATACAGGTATTATTGGGTGTTAGGGAGATTGTGATGATTGTTGGTTATTTAGCTACATTAGTTGTAGTTTTTTATCGCGTGTTGGTACCGCACGATCCTTGTAACCACCACTTTTCTAAAATAAGGGTAATTTTGAACTTTTGTAAAATTGGCCATTAAATAATAGGATTTAAATCATGTTAGTAATTTTTGGTTTTTTAAATTAATTTAATACTATTTAAATTAGTGAATTGTTTTGGTATTTTGCTAGTGTAATTCTAGAGACTAACCATGACCATGGGGACCTAACCAGGTGATTAGATTGACTAATTGTCACTTTTAGGCTAAGGATATTTTGGTTATTTTTGACTTTTAGTGAAAATGAATTTTGATTGGTTAATTTTGTGCTAATCATTTTGTTAAGCCTTAACCTAGAATTGCCCTAACCTAGATATTAGTCATGAGCCTAGATATTAGATTAGAAGCTTCCATCAAGACAAGGTTAATAATATCTTGATATTAAGTTAGGATTAGGATATTTATTAAGGTTAGATATTTAGCATGAGCCTTTACCTAGAAGGCCTTGAATTATGCATGTATAGCGCTCTAAATCACCTAGAACTAAACCCTAACCCTAGAGACAACCCTGGGCTGCCAGCAAAGGGTTCCTCTATATAACATCTCTTTGCATCCCCCTTGCCTCTTTTACATAGCCTCCTTAGAACACTAATAGTGTTCTTCCCCAAATCATCCCCATTTCTTCATTTCTCCTCCAAATTGAGCCTAGTCTTTTGCATCACACTCCCCTAGTGTAGAGGAGGTATATAGAATCTAGCTAGAAAGGATTTAGAGGCTTTGGACCATTACAAGATGGAAGAAGGATCTCATTCTTAGGCTTTTTTATTGAGATCTAACTCTCAATAGGTAATGTCTCTAAACTCATTTAAATTCATGATTTTGCTTCATAGATGCATGCATCTAGGCACCTTGGACCTGTAGACCGTGTTTGGTAGGAATTGGTGTCCATTTGGTATGTGTATCATGTGTATCAGAGTGCTAGTGCAAGTGTTTGATGAAATGCCTCTATAAACTGTTTATTATAATTTTTCAAAACGAATTTCATATTCATATAGTCTATTATGTGTGGATTTGATTTCTTGGAGACTGAGCACGTTTCTGTGTCGATTTCGTGTCCAAATATGGACACGGGTTGTAGCACGACCTAGTCGCACTGATCCCCTGCTACCCGACACGGATTTTACACTAAATTCGACATGTGGGCACTTGCCACTTGGCATGGAGGTGGGGGCCCTGACTCTCAAGACATCCCCCAACTTTCATGACACGTGGTGTCATGAAAGACACGGTATTGTCTATATTTTTTAAGACTAAATGGTGGGAATCAAAAAAGGTTTTAATGTCTCGATGCATGTTTCTTAGTTCTCAACTTTGACTCCTAAATAATTTCTCATACCAGCTTCTTATTGCTCTTTTAGAATAGCTATAAATATGAAGAAGTTTTAATGAATCGATGCATGTTTCTAACCCATCATTAGTTAGGAGAGGGTTCAAAGCCATGTAAATTAAGAAATTACTGTCTCAAGGTTTTCCTTTCAACCCTACCTTAGTTAAAATTGTTATTTTATAAGCTCTAACCATTAGAAAATTTTATTATAGAAAAGGCATAATGTCAAGCAACACATGTTTTCTAGAGCCAACTGTGATGGTTTCTTAAAGGGTTTTGTTATCAAAATATGCAATGGATTTAATATTGGCGTTGGTGAAATAAAATATTTCAAATAGATAGGTTATCTACTGTTTGCCATTAAATACCAAGAACAAAAAATTATAGAGGAATTGAACTTGATTGCAAATTTGCTTGTACAAGAGAAAGCCTAGAAAGAAATCCTAGGAAACAATCTAAGTACAATTGTTTAGTTTTGATTCTGGGGGTGTCGATAGAGGCTCGAAAAAGTGTAGCAACTCTGCCTTACTTCTTGGACTATCTGACACGGTCTTTGCTCTTGACGAAATTGCCCTTCGTTGGTTGCCAGCCTCTTGCATGGGTGTGGTACCCTGCTATTTATAGTGATATATGCTTTGAGCCGCATAGATGGCCACGTGGCCATGTGGCTACAATAGCACATAAAGACCCGCTCTTTGGCCGCCAGCTGGTGACTTGTTGAGATATTGTTACAGAAAATCTGGGTGGTTGAGACTTGGTCAGCCTGCCACGTGTCCCATCGCAAGATAGGATCAGTCTGCATGAGTCATTTTGAGCTGCATAGGCCTTTTAGTGTTCGGCCATGCTGGGCCGCATAAGACTCATGCAGCTTAAGTCGCAGTCTCTTTTTGTCCGCATGTAGCTTGGAGACTTTTGAGCCGCATAGGTTCTATATTCTGGGCCGTATAAAGCTCATACGGCTCAGATTGCAGTTACCCTTGGCCGCATGAAGCACATAGAATGAGCCGCATAAGGTTCATGCGGCTCGAGTCACAGTCCTTTTGGCCGTATGGCCATGTCCAGTCTGGTGACATGATATTTTGTCTGATCACATCTTATCTTCTTTTTGTCAGAGTGTCATAGTTGTCAGAGCTGTCAAAGCTGTCAGTTTTGCCAATTTTGACAGTTTTGTCAGCTTTATCAGAAGGGTTGATCAGCTTGGCCGTATAAGTAACTATTCTTTCTGCGGCTCAAATCAGTCTGATGAATATGGGCCGCAGGGGGCATGCTAAGTCTGTCATACGACTCTTCTTTATGTGGATCAATTTGTTCCAAAGTACTCATGCGGTCAGTTGTGATCCGTATGAACCCCATATTTTCTATGCTTCTACAAGACCCCCTTCAAAGTTTTCAAATTATAAATTTGGAATACTTTGAATATGAAGCATGGCCATTTGTCAAGCCGCAGGAAAATCTTCGAGTCAGGAGAGACTTTGTGCCGCAGGGACATTTTTGGCCTGCAGGTAGATCTTGTACCGCAGGGAGATCTTGTTTGCTAGCTGTCATTGCTACATTTAATGCCTTGATTTGGTTTTAGATTTGGGCTCTTTTTTTGAGATAAAGCTGACGGTTACTAGGATAAAATCTATAAACGTCATCATTATCTTTTAATAGATACGAGAATTGAAGCGGCGATGACGGTTATTAAGGATGAAGAATCCCCGACTATCATCATTATCTTTAATGTTACGATAACCGACGCGATGTTTATCTGTTTCCAATTTGAAGAGCTATAAATATGGGCCATGCGGAGAGAGAATTTTCAACTTTTTCTCCTTCGTCTTCGTTGTTCCTGTCATTCTTTCTGTCCCAGTTAGCGATGGCTCCAAAAGCTTCCAAGTCGACTGATGCTACGGTCAAAGGGAAGGGACCCGCCTCTCCGTCGAGAGCTGCAGATTCTCCTTCTATTCATCCTGACGTGCATATCGCCTCTCCGTCGAGAGCTACCAAGGATAAGGACGGCGGAAAGACGACGACTTTAATTTTTGAATGGACATATCGTATATTTTATGCGCCGGCCTGTCATGCGTTGCCTCTGTGCGTCAGGCATGATCGATGCATGCCCTATCTTATTGGATCGCATGTGTTCTGTATGATAGGGCCGCATGGGCTCAGCCGCATAAGCGTTATTGACCCGCATGGGTGCCTCGTGACTGGGCTGCATGAGCGCTACATAATTGACCCCGTCCAAGCCGTATAAGTATTTCATAACTGAACCGCATAAGTGATTCCTTGATCGATCTGCATGAATACTGCATAACTGAACCACATAAGTGACTCAAGACTGATCAGCATAAGTGCCTCCTAACTGGGCCGTATAAGTGCCTCCTGACTGAGCCGCATGAGCACTGTATAACTTGGACCGCATAAATGCCTCATGATTGGCCGCATGAGCACTGCATAACAAAACTATGTAAGTGCCTCATGATTGAGCTGTATGAGTGCTACTTAACGAGACTGTATGATTGAGCCGCGTGCATCTTATGTTCTTAAGCCGCATGCGCATCCCTCATAACTAGGCCGCATAGGTCTTGTCTGGCTAGGCCATATAGCTGAAGAATGAACTTTGTTTTCTTCTAACTATATTTCTGCTTTGTCCTTTGCAATGACCTTGTCCACAGCTCCATCGGGGAAACTCTTGATAGGATATGCCCAATCTACGTTGGATGTGAGCTTTGACCTGATAGTCGAACGCGTGTCATCTCAGATTACCCAAAGTCAACCTGAAGACAGGTTAAGGAAGATCAGGAACCAATTATTCTTTTACTTACTCAGCATGATGAATTCTGGGAAACTAGGGGACACTCATCTGAAGCCTGCGTTCTTATTCGGAGATGCTATAGCTGTCTTGAACCCCCGCATACTAGAGCTATCTGAGAGCTGGGATTTTATTTCTAATGGGATAGTGATTCACCTTCCTCAGATGGAACGCCATTTCTCCCTGTCAAGTTTTAACATGGTACCTATCGAGAGGCGAATGACGGATCCCATAACTCAGGACCGGCAGGCAGTCTTCGTAGGCAATATCAATTATAATAGACGAGCGCGGTCAGCGGTTGCGACCAGGGAGTCAGTCAGTTGTTCTGTCGTCGGACTAGCTTCCTGTAGTTTTATAAATGAGTTGAGGCCTAATAACAGATTCTCTGAAGCCGACACCTTCCTGAACCAGATTGCTCGTAAAGGATCATATTCTACGGGTAGACTGTCGCTGCCGAATTGGATGTATCGTTTCCTTCCGTAGGTCAACTTGACACTCTGGATTCTGTTACGGTACGAGGATACTTTGCGTCAGCTCGGCCTCTACTATGCCATAAAGGGGTACCTGCTACGGTCTTCCTATGAACATAAGGCTGTTCATAGCACTCCTCGAGATATACAACCGTCGTACGGGGACCTTTTTTACACCTGCTGGAGAGTTTGGGCTTGCTCTACATGAAATGCTTGACGTCTCCAAGTTGCTCTGGAGAGACGAGGCTTATGAGGAGTATACTCCTACGGATGAGGAGTTTAAGGTTTTAGAGCAGCGGTTCCCCGGGTTCCTTGCCGTTTATCGGGAAGTGTTAAATCATCACAGCACTTGTCAACAAATATCGAAGAAAAATGATGAAAGCTCTGAGGGGACCCTTCCTCATTCATGCATTTATATATATATTATCATACAAGTACATTGTATATATATATATATATATATATATATATATATATATATATATAGAGAGAGAGAGAGAGAGAGAGAGAGATAAGGAAATGATATTAAACATGGGGGTGTGTGAAGTGAGGAGTGTCAAGTGTTCAGGTTAAAAATATGTTAGCAGTCTATTAGGAAAGTAAGCTAAGTAGAAAGAAAGGAAATCAATTCTCATATTCAATATAAAGGGAAAAATAGTCAAGGCATATAATTCTTAGGTTTGCAACAATCCAACTCCATGACATAACTCCGTTTATAGGAAAGGAAGCTATTCAGTCATGAGGAAACTAAGGTCCAGTTTATTGCAGTTAACATAGAGGAAGGGAGGAATTGAAAGGAAAAATGGAAAGGAAGGGTAAGGAATGGTGACATGTATACATAGATGTGTGTGTATATGTGACAGGTGTGTGTGTATAAAAATAGCAGTGGATAGGAATCCAGGATTGTGTGTGTGTAGATAAATAGGAATTAAATGTGTGAGTGTGTGTGAGGCTAATGAGAAAACAGTGTGTCTCAATGTGTGTGCGGGACAGGGGGTTTCCAGATTTCAGTTTTCAATCAAAAATGCAACTCAAAGCCCATAGTCCAAACAAATCTCAGATTTGTGTGTGTGTCTACATTGTGGGAGGAAAACAGTGCAATGTGTCTTCCTGTTCTCAGGAATCCAACAGTGAAGTGTATGGGTGAGTGAGCGAGTGAGTGCTTGAGTGTTTGTGAGTGCAAAGGTGTGTGCAAGACAGGTATATGATCTCAGTTTTAGATTTTTGTGTGTGAGTGTAGAACATGTGAAGAACAGTGTCCATATGTGTTTCCTATTTTATTCAGGATGTCAATGAATGAAAGTGTGTATTAGAATATGAATTCAGTAGTTAGCAGTGTGTCAATAGAGTGTGTGTTCAGAATTTCAGTAGGAAACATAAATTCTCAGTTTAATAGAGCAATTGCACAGGAAAACAGTGTGTAAACTGTTTTCAAGGGAATACATATGTGTGTCAGTGTCTCAAGTGGCTCGTGCTTATGTGTATAAGTTAACAGTGCAATGTACATGCATTCTCAGGAATTCAATGCAACACACAAGACTAAAACAACCCTAACATATTGAACTATAGCTTACTGAAATGCATGAACATGTAGAACATGTATCAAGTATAAAATTGAACTATATGCAAACAGTGCATACATCTGTTCAGTCAAGGTTTGGATTGTTATAACACACTCAAAAATTCATCAAAAACCCAAACAAGTCCCCATATGAAACCCCAACATCTTAATACATACCCAGCTATATAAAGACATGTAAAAACAGGTAATTAATCATGAGATTGGATTAAAACTATGCAAAAATCAGAGAATGCAAAATATTACTATACAATATCAGGAATTTAGGGAAAACACATTTTAATCATGAAAACTCAGTTTAATTTTCAATAAGGGTTGGTAACCAAGTCCCACATATATACAGCAACAAATCAATAAGTTAACATTTGAATTTGACATTTTAACTTGAATTAAACAGTGTACTAACAGAGGTGAAGCCTCTAATACTAGTCCGTATCAGAGATTAGGAAAAAATGTAAAAAAACATGTTAATATTATAATTAAATGGCTGATAATAAAACCCCCACATGTGCTCGTGTCTACCAATTCATCTCGTGTCCAAAAACTGGACACAAAGTGTCCCAAAATCCATTCGAACCCAAACGTGCAGATTGGAACACAAGTGCGGTCGGGCCGTGTCGAGCCTTCGTGCTCTCGACACAAGGCGACACGTGTCTCGTTCTTGGGCACAGAGGTTCGCCTAGGGTAGGGCTACCTACGAGTCAACCTGCACCCTGACGAATTGTCGCCGTGTCGTGTCAAAATGTGCGTGTCTGTGCGTGTGTGTGCGTGTGTCTGCTGACAGTGCACGACAGTGCAAATTACGTATGGGTCGAATTACTCCCTAACCAGTCAATAAAATCCTATGAAATTTTGTAGGCCGCGTGTCAGTCACCCAAGGAGTGTCCACACCAAAATTCGTGCCATGAAGTGTCCTGTGCAAGGAGTTCTATGGCCCGATAGGCAGGGCACTGAACCGGTCTTGCACAGCGTGTCCAACCTCAAAAACCCGACACAAAATGACACGAAATGCAATTCAGTCTTCACAAAAATTATTACATACACCTAGATCTAGAGATCTATGTAATTAGATTTACAAAACACGAAAATAAAATCCTAAGAGGCATTTTAACAAACACCTATCTATCCACTATGATACGTGTCCGATACGGACACCAAATGGACACGAATTTAGCCCAAATTTCAGGGACAACTAGGGGACTCCTAGATGTAGCCCTAAATGAAAACAAAATAGAATATTAAATCAATTTGTGGAGTTTTTACCTATACGTGCAATATCAAGAAAAGGCTTCAAATGGGGGGTTCCTCCTTGCTATCCAAATGCTCCCAAATTGCACAAAAACTGAGATGAATCTCCAAAAATAGTAAATAAATAGTAATTAGATCATAATGCAAAAGACTAGAGTCAAAAAGGATTTGAAATAAATTTATTAGGATTTTAGGACAATGAGGATTTACCTTTCCTTCAAAATCTAGGTCAAGCACAAAAGAGGCAAGAACAACTTAAGAGAATACTTATAGGCAGGGGAAACCCTAAGTGTGGCTGGTCATGGTTGGGTTGCTTGGGTTTTGGGCTTAAGTCATGGGTCTATGGCTCAATTACAAGTCATGAAATTAATTTTAAGTCAAAGGTTATGCATCAAATCACTAGTCTTCATATTCAAACCTTGATTTCTACATGACTAACTTAGATTGACTTAAGTTAGACTAGGGTCTCACTATTGTCTACTAAATCACCACAACCAGGGTCGACATCTAGGTTAGTCTCTTAAGTCACAACTAGCAAAAGTCAATTTCAACAACCACCAATCCAATAATTAATCAATAAATTCTAGTAAGTCAAAATGACCAAATTACTCCTAGACTAAAAATGATAATTAATATTCCAAATCACAGGGTTAGGCTCTAGGTCAGGCAGTCTCTAGGGTTTTACTAGCTGCACATCAAAATCACAAGTCATAATTTTTAAATTGTTTTAAAATGATCAAAAATTACCAAAAATCATATTATTATTTAAATATCATAATTAAATAATTTAAAATTACACAATTACCCTCATTTAGAAAACTGGGTGTTACAGTACTAGAGGGCCTAATACAGCATTTGTGTTTGATAAATGATATCCCACTGGGGGACTTTTTGTGGACCTATTGCCCTTTTGCGCAAATAAAAATATGAGCAAATAGATTTGAATAATATTTTATGGACCTACTACTCTTTGGTGCACCGATGGTGCGAGTAATCAATAGGATAACTTCTGTGGACCTATTACCCTTTTGCGCATTGGTGGTGCGGGTAATAGATTTGAAACAAAATCCAACAGAGGTAATATGGACGTGATAGGTTGTGTGGTCTTAACACCATGTCTTTTATCCCGGGTTGGGTATGGGTGTTAAGTCGGGAGACTATCGATATCAGAGGTAATATAGACATGACACACGATAATCAGGCATAATCTTTGGTGGACCTATTACTCTTCTGCGCACTGGTGGTTCAAGTAATAGATTTTAAGACAAAATCCAACAGAGGTAATATGGACGTGATAGGTTTTGTGGTCTTAACACCATGTCTTTTATCCCGGTTGGGTACAGGTGTTAAGTCGGAAGACTATCGGTATCAGAGGTAATATAGATGTGACACACGATAATCATGCAAAATCTTTGGTGGACCTATTACTCTTCTGCGCACTGGTGGTGCGAGTAATAGATTTTGAGACAAAACCCAACAGAGGTAATATGGACGTGATAGGTTTTGTGGTCTTAACACCATGTCTTTTATCCCGGGTTGGGTACAGGTGTAAGTCGGGAGACTATCGGTATCAGTGGTAATATGGACGTGACACACGATAATCAGGACCAGAAAGTTTGTTCAGAGATAATGATAAGTTGGGCAGACTCCTATGTGATAAAGCATTGAGTGGGAGTTCAGAGGTATTAGCATACATGACTCGCCACTCATGGAGATGCGAATCTACTCGGAGAAAAATAGAGTATGAGTTTAGAGGTACTTGGTGTACATAACTCGATGATCTGGGAGATTTGGTGGTTTGAGGAAGTACCAGCATATCCTTAGGCATAGTATTTCTTTAGGAATTTGCCTTTTATGGGCATCATGAGCAAGTCTCCATTATGGTTCGCGAGTCGGTATGTGCCGTTGGAGAATACGGTCTCGATGATGAATGGACCCTCCCATTTGGGCTGGAATTTGTCGGCGGTTTTGTGAGTCATGACCATCGGTCTGCGAATGGCCAAGACGAGATCGCCTATTTGGAATGTCCTCTGCTTTACTTTCTTATTGAAGGCCCAAGAGATGCGTGCTTGATGGAGCTCGATGCTTTGTTGAGCTTGCAAGCGCTTCTCGTCTAAAGCTTCCAATTCTTGTAGCCGTCGGCGGTAGTCATCGTCCGATGTCAACCGGTAAGTAAGGACACACGAAGCAAAGGGATCTGAATATCCAATAGGGGAACTATCTTGCTCCCGTATACTAGAGAAAATGATGTATTTTCCATAGCCGTCTGACTCGTAGTGCGGTACACCCATAAGTATTTGCCCAGCTATTCATTCCAGTCGCATTTGTTTGAAGACCCAAACTTCTTGAGAAGCTTGATTATGGTCTTGTTAAAGGCTTCAGCCAGACCATTAGCCGATGGGTTGTAGGTCGTTGAAGCCACATTTTGAATCTGATTCTTGTCATAGAATCGATAGAAGGCATAGCTTGCAAACTGCGGACCATTGTCATGAATGATCCTCCGTGGCAGTCCAAAATGGTAAATGATATGATATTTTATGAAACTGATCACGTTTGACGTCTTTACCTCTACTAGCGGAATAGCTTCTGCCCACTTGGAGAAGTAATCGGTGATTACAAGTATAAATCGACGCCCTTTAAATGATGGCGAGGTGATTGGGACAATGATGTCCATTCTCCATGCTTTAAATGGCTAAGAGGCTACCGTTGGGTACAGGAATTCGGATGGCAAATGTATGAAATCTGCGTGGATCTGATAAGCCTTACGCTTCTTTGCATAGTCGACTGCGTCTGCTACAATTATAGGCCAGTAGTAACCCATCCGACGGAGACGGTCCTGCAACTTCGGGCCTGGTTGGTGAGCCCTGCAAATGCCATCGTGAGCCTCGCGTAAGGCTTCTTTGGCTTCTGTATTTGACAGACATCTCAACAGTAGTCCGTCATAAGATCGTCGATATAACATTTTTGTTTCGGTGTCATAAAAGAATCTGAGAGAACGTTTTCTGATTGAAGTTGCTTACTTTCATATTCTCAGACAGGATCCCGTAGGCTGCAAAGTCGATGAACGGGAGTCTCCAGTCTTGTACATCATTAGTTATCTGGGCGGAGTAACTCATATCCAATTGAATGTTATTTTTGTGATAGACCACCTCATGGCCAATCACGTCGACTAGATGATGAGCATAATTTGGAATCGCCAAAGAAGCGGCGAGGCCTGCTAGGACATCGGCTTCAATATTCTGGAGCCTAGGAACATGTTCTATAAAGAACCCCTTCATGGTTGCAATGATGACAATTGCTGTCTGATGATAGAGAATCAGGTCCACGTTACGAACTTCGTACGAGCCTCAGATTTGATTAACAATCAGCTGTGAGTCACCATACGCTTCCAGGTATTTGACCCCTACCTCATTTGCGAGGCGGAGTCTGATGACCAGAGTATTATATTTGGCTACATTGTTTGAACAAGGTTCTGTGAGAGAATATGCCTGATTGACTACCAACCCAGATGGAGAAATTAATACTACCCCCGACTCCAGCGACGATATCATCTTGTGGTCCTGTTCTTGAAGCACCGTCGAAGAACATTCGCCAAACATCATCATGTGAAGTCATGTTTGAGTCAACGACTTCATCTGGGATTTCTTTATAGATGGGCTGCTAGAAAGTCGGCCAAGGCTTGACCTTTGACAGCCTTCTGCGAAACAAAAACCATGTCGTAGTGGGATAACAGTATCGCCCATGTGGATAGACGAGAACTGAGTGCGCCTGGCTTGGTCATGAGAACCCTAAGGGGATTAACTCGTGAGACAACATGGATGGTCTACCCTGACACATAGTATCGTGTTTTCTGAATGGCGAACACCAAGGCAAGATATTCCTTCTCCACGACGGTGTACCTATGCTCCGACCCTACCATCATTCGGCTGAGATAATAGATGGCTTGTTCATGCTCCGCATCATTGTTTTGTGCTAGCAAGACACCGAAGGAGTGTTCTATCGCTCGTATATAGAGCAGGAAAGGCTTTTCGGTAACTGGGGCTACCAGAACCGGCAGATTCGACAGGTATTTCTTAATGTCATCAAAGACGTGTTGACATTCTTCATTCCACATGAAAGAGATGCCTTTCTTTATGAGTTGTGTGAAGGGTTGACATCGCCCTGAGAGGTTAGATATGAACCTCCTGATGTAGACTAGTCCTCCCTGAAGACCGCAGAGTTCACGGTGGTTCCTCGGTGGACTCATCTCCATGATTGCCTTTGTCTTATCGGGGTCTATGTGAATGCCCCGGGAAGTAATGACAAAGCCCAAGAACTTCCCGCTAGACATACCCAAGAAGGACTTGGTGGGATTCATCTTCAGATTGTACGCTCGCATAAGGTCGAACACTGTTCTCAAATCGTGTAAGTAATCATCCTTGGAGCGGCTTTTGATGGCGATGTCGTCAACGTAACACTCCACCATCTTGCGTAAGTGATCTTTGAAGATGACGCTCATAGCTCGTTGATACGTAGCACCGGTATTCTTCAGGCCGAAGGGCATGACTGTGTAATAGTACACACCGATCGGTGTTCGGAATGACTTATGCTTCTCATCGTCAGGAGACATTTTGATTTGATTGTATCCTGAAAAGCCATCCATAAAGGACATGCGCTCGAAGCCACACGTATTATCGATCATTAGGTCGGTGATGGAAATAGGGAATTCATCATTGGGACATGCCACATTTAGATTGTAAAAGTTGATGCAGATTCGGATCTTTCCATTCTTCTTGACAACTGGTACTATATTAGCTATCAAGTCTGGGTGTTGCTCCTCGCGGATGAAACCACTAGCTATAAGCTTATTTACTTCCTCTTTAATGGAGTTCATGATGTCTGGACGGAACTGCCGTTGCTGTTGTTTGACTAGTTTTGCGTCCGGATGAATATTGAGCTTATGAAGTGCGATCTCGAGGTTTATCCCTGGCATATCTTCATAGCTCAAGGCAAAAACATCGATATACTCTCTGACGAGTTGCAACAACGACTTCCGCTCGCCGTCCGTCAGACTTTTACTGACGAAGATTGGCTTTGGAGAGGATTCATCACCGAGGTTAACTTGCATGACCTCATCTTCCGTAGGAGGCCCTAACAATCTCCCACTTATACTCAAAGCATTGCTTTTCAGTATATTGTTACAAATCTCCCACTTATACTTAAAGCCATGCTGCTACATATCTGACTCCTATTCCCTCAACATGACTGTCAAAAGCCTTCGCTGGTAAGCTCTTTATAAAGGGATCAGCTAGGTTGTCGGCTGATGCTATCTTGATAACAGCAACTTTTCTTTCTTTACGAAATCTCGTATCAGGTGGTACTTACGCTCAATGTGTTTGCCTGTCTTATGGGCTCGTGGTTCCTTCGAGTTTGCAACTGCACCACTATTATCACAATAAAGTGTAATAGACTTAGGCAAACTAGGTACCACACCAAGTCCAACAGAAAGTTTTTGAGCTAAACTACTTCTTTGGCTGCCTCAGAGGCTGCCACATACTCGGCTTCCATGGTGGAATCAGCAATACATTTTTGCTTGATACTCCTTCACACAATGGCTCCACCTCCCAAAGTAAACACATAACCTGAGGTAGATTTCCTGGAATCCCTATTTGACTGAAAATCTGAGTCTGTATACCCCAAGGGAACTAAACTATCTGCCTGGTAAACTAGTATATACTCTTTAGTCCTTTTCAGGTACTTCAAAATATGCTTTACGGCAGTCCAGTGCTCTTATCCTGGGTTAGACTGATATCTGCTGACCATGCCTACGGCAAAGCAGATGTCTGGTCTCGTACATAGCATTGCATACGTTAAGCTTCATACTACTGAAGCATAAGGAACTGCCTTCATGTTCTCTATCTCTTTAGGTGTCCTCGGACACTGCTCCTTTGATAGAGCAATTCCATGTCTAAAAGGTAAGAAACCTTTCTTAGAATTTTGCATACTAAAACGAGTTAGTACAGTATCGATATAGGAAGCTTGGGATAAGCCCAACATCATTTTCTTACGATCTCGTAGAACTTTGATCCCAAGGATGTGACCTACTTCTCCCAAGTCCTTCATATCAAACTGTTTGGATAACCATACCCTTATATCAGATAATACCTTCACATTGTTTCCAATGAGCAAGATGTCATCCACATAAAGTACTAGGAACACCACCACGTTTCCATCACACTTTCTGTATACACATGATTCATCCTGATATTGATCAAATCCATAGGATTTTATCACCTGATCAAAACATATGTTCCAAGATCTGGAAGCTTGCTTAAGTCCATAAATGGACTTCTTGAGCTTACAAATAAGATTCTCCTGGCCCTTTTCAATGAACCCGTCTGGTTGCTTCATATAGATGTTTTCCTCAAGACTTCCATTAAGGAAAGCTGTCTTGACATCCATTTGCCAAATCTCATAATCGAGATGAGCTGCAATAGATAAAAGAATCCGAATAGACTTAAGCATGGTTATATGAGAAAAGGTTTCCTCATAATCGATACCATCTCTTTGAGTAAAACCTTCTTCTACAAGCCGAGCTTTAAAGGTTTCAACCTTACCGTCTGATCTACTTTTTCTCTTCTAGACCCACTTGCATCCAATGGCTTTTACACCAACGGGTGGTTCTACAAGCTCCCAGACCTGATTAGAATCCATAGATTCTATTTCAGATATCATTGCTTTTTGCCAAGACTCTGCATCTTTATCTTGGAGTGCTTTATTGTAGGTACAGGGATCATAATCTTGTTCCTCAGGGACGAAGTCTGACGACTCTCCCAAGAATATATATCTATCAGGTTGTATCACAACCCTCCCACTACGACAAGGCACTATCGGTTGTGGTGAAATATTTGTGACACGTTGTGCAGTTATTTGTGGTTCATCCTCTTGTACTGTTGGTACTGAAGTACTTGGTGTCTCACATCTCAGTTCTTCTAGAACAACTCTACTTGTGGGTTTATGGTTCATCACATAGCCTTCCTCTAAGAATCGGGCATTGGTGCTAACAATGACCTTCTGATCCTTAGGACTATAAAATAAACCTCCTTTCGTTCCTCTTGGATAGCCTACAAACAAGCGTACTTCTGTACGAGATTCCAACTTATCTGCTTTCCCATTCAACACATGTGCTGGACTACCCCAAATGCGAACCTGTTTCAGACTAGGCTTACGCCCAATCCACAGCTCTGTGGGAGTAAGAGGTATTGACTTAGAAGGAACCAAGTTCAAAATATAAGCTGCAGTCTCCAAGGCATATTTCTAAAACGAATCTGGCAAATCCGAATAACTCATCATTGATCTAACCATCTCCATGAGAGTTCTATTCCTTCTTTCGGCTACACCATTCTGTTGGGGCGTTCCAGGTGCAGTCAATAGGGATGCAATTCCAGCCTCTGATAAATAATTCCTAAACTCTCCAAAGAGGTACTCGCCACCACGATCTGATCGTAATGACTTAATACATTTTCCATGACGTTTCTCCGTTTCAGCCTTGTACTCTTTGAATTTCTCAAAGCACTCAGACTTACGGCGCATCAAATAAATGTATCTATACCTTGAATAATCGTCAATAAATATGACAAAATATTCAAAGTCACCTCTAGCTTGGATAGTCATGGGTCCACACAAATCAGAATGAACCAATTCTAACACATCTTTGGCCCTATACCCCTTTACCGTAAAAGGCCTTTTGGTCATTTTACCTTCCAAGCAGGATTCACAGACTGGTAGTGCCTCTACTTCCAATGAACTCAAAGGTCCATCTTCAACCAGTCTTTGAATCCTTCTTAGGTTAATATGCCCCAATCGTAAGTGCCAAAGATATGTTTGGTTCATACAAGAAGGTTCTTTTCTCTTATTTAAGTTAGATGACATATTATTCATTTCCATAAGTTGCATTGTGGGCAAAATAGGATTAATGACATACAAATTATCAACCAATGCACCAGAACAGATAAAATATTTATTCTTTCTAATAACAATATTGTCATTAAAATAAACTGAATATCCATCTTTAACTAACATAGAAACAGAAACTAAATTCCTTCTAAGTGAAGGTGCATAAAGACAATCTCTCAATGTCAAAGACTTATTTCTATCAAAAATAAAGTAACATCTCCTAATGCAACGATCGATAGTTTTGTAGCATCACCCATGAACAAGCATATCTCTTCATCACTGAGCCGTCTGGTTTCCTGGAACCCCTGCAATGTATTGCAGACATGATTAGTGGCTCCTGTATCTACACACCAGGTGCCGGTAGATAACACCGCTAAACATGTTTCAACTACTAGTAAATGAGATATACCTTCTTTGTTCCCTTGTTTGAGAAGTGGACAGTCAGTCTTCCAATGTCCTGACCCTTTGCACTTAAAACATTTGCCTTTCGACTTTTTTACCGCGCCTTGAGGTCCCATGCCCTTCTTTGTTGAGTTTGCCTATTTCTGAATGTTATTCTTCTTCTTACTGCATTTTGGCTTAGAAGTAGAAGCCTTTTCAGAAACAAAAACATGACCTCTCTGCCAAAAGAGAGATTCAGCATCCTGTAGCTCTTTTGCAAGTTCTGCCAAACTATACAACCTTTTGTTCATATTGTAATTAAGGCAAAAATCGTCAAAACTTTTAGGCAGAGTCCCGAAAATGATATCGACCTGAGTTTTTCCATCGATTTCAGCTCCAAGGATCTCCATCTCATTCAGATGACCCATCATCTTGAGAACATGATCCATTACTGGTGTACCCTCAGCCATTTTTGTATTCATCAAATATTTTATAGCAAACTGCCTAGCTGCTCTACTCTGATGTCCGAAGAGTTTCTTAAGGTTATACATCATGTCATAAGCTGTGGCCATGGCCTGATGCTGATGTTGCAGTACATTTGACATAGATGCCAGAATGTAACACCGCGCCATCTCATCTGCCTTTTTCCACTTTTTATAAGCCTCTTTGACCTCTTCATCAGAGTTAGCATCAGGCTTAGGTGGGCATTCCTTAACAAGTACATATTTGTACTCCTCAGCAGTCAGAACAATGTCCAAATTACGTTTCCAGTCAATATAATTAGGTCCAGTAAGTTTGTTTTCTTTAAGAATCACCATAAGTGGACTGAAAGAACCCATTTTTGAAATCCTGAGAATCACATAAATAAAATTATGTAGGGCAAAAAAACTTTTTAAATTAACTAAATATTGATTCCCTCAAAACAATAATAAAAAATTCACTAACACCTTGAACACCATGAATTTAGCATTCCACGATAGTGTGGATGTATACAAATTCAACTTTGTTCAAATAGATTTTTCTTATTAATTTTACTATCATCTCAATATAACTTTATGACAAATAAAATTAATATGCTGGTCTTGCTCTGGTCATACAAATAATAGCAGTGACTCCGATGGGGAGGATACCATTATTTGTATCTAAGTGTATACCATTACTTAATATTAAGTCCATTACCTTGTAATGAGTTCCTTCAGATGGAGAAGTGAACACATACTAGGTAACTTTCCACAATTATTCCTAAGGAAGTTTGTACTGGTGATCCATAATTATACTCATCCGATATGGAGAAAAGCACTAAAGCCAACACGCAAGTATAATTACATCACCTACAAACCAGTAATGGAGACCATAGGATTTATACTAAATAAAAATCCTCTCCCACTTAGTTATTTAACAATGAGGGTTTTTCTACAAGTTGATATTATGTCCTTGTTGTCCATTATTAATGTAGGCTTGGTTTTTCAAAAAAACAACCACACAATAATAAACATGCACAATCAGAAAAAGCAAAATAACAAAAATAAGAGAAAATATCCAACTATTATGGTCATCTTTACTGCTCCGTCCTCAACTATCCGAATCCAAAATCTGGCGCTGCACAGATCTATACGGGGTTCGACCTGCCTCTAGACTGCTTAAAACCAGCATCTCATCCGACGTCAGAAACAGCCACCACGGCCATCACGATTGATCAAAATAATTAAAATTACATCAATCCTATGCCTCCCGAAGGAGTTCACACATAATCTAGATTGAAAAATTAAAATAATAAGCACGATCAACCCTCATGATTTAATTACATCCACAACAACAACAGCATCCACGACATGTCCATGGTTTAAACAACACAATCAAAAAATATGTATTGGACCATAATAGTTGGATCTAAGATGCCTGCAAAACCGAGTTAGAACAGATCTAAATCTACCGACTATTACACAGCACATGTTTTATTGGACAACATGGACGTATCAATCAATACGTAGATCCAACCTGGCTTTGATACCAATTGATAGAACTGGGGATTCCCAGGACCCTTCCTTTGGTGTGTGTATTGATCGATAGAAAGTTAAGCAGATCTAATACGTGTTCTAACCCTTCATAGGCAGAAACTAGGGTTCACGAATTATACCTGCTGCAGAAAGGAGACAAGTAATTCCTGGCAATCCCGAACGGACGACCCTAAGATCTTTTGCACGTATTCCTTCCTCGAGTTGGACGCCGTGTGGGCGACGATATCCCAACCTTTTCTTCTCCTTGGCAGCCCTCTCTTTCTCTCCTTATGTGAATCACAAATTTAGAGAAAATTTTAGATTTCTGATCAGTCATCTGGCGGCCATAGAATAGAGGATATATATAGGCTACGACAGGGACCATGAGGAGAAATTAGGGTTAGGCCTCCTAACGGATCTGGATATCCCGTGTTCAGCCCGAACACACAATCCAGGCCCATTAACAATAGCTCGGTCCACTAATGAGCTATTGTTGGACTACCTCCCTAATCCCAAATTATGTTTGTGGGCTACTTTTATTATATGCTCGTTTGGCTTCCCATGTTAAGATATCGTATGTCCGTCGATCAAATTAAGTTACTAACAACTATATTGATTCAACATCTTTTATCTTTAAGTAGAACTGCTTAACTTTATTTGTCATGTCGGATATAATCCACCTGTAGGGTTTATATGACAATCCTTATGAGCTCCTTAAGAGGACATCATCAACCCGATGTATCGGGACATGGATTCCATTTATAATCAACATCCCATTATACATACAATGTTATTATCCAATTCATAGAGGTTGTTGATCCATAATGAATCTCACTCTTTTATGAGTCAAAGTAATGCACACGGCATATACATGTCTGTTATTATATCCGGATTAAGAGCACAAGCATCCATAATAACAGAGGTATTTGTTCTCTTATGTAGTCAGTACAAAGAGAACAACCTCAAGTGGTCCTGTTCAATACACATAAAGTGTACTAGTGTAAACCTATAGTCAAGATAGACTAATACCATATTATACTACAACCTTTCCAATAGATTGTCCAAGTCCATCTAGGTTGTGAACTATTTATATACTCCATAGAAAACTGATAATATAATATTCTGTGTGACACCACACACCATATTATCTATAATATAGAATATCAGACATTTGCATTAACACTTGCAACAAATACAATATGCAAACATTTGCCCATATAATTCTCATTCAAAATTTAAGGAAATAAGGTTACTACAAAAGTGATGGTTTTAGTATATAACCCTAACACCTATGGTCCTATGATGACCTCTAGTTCGTTAATTATGTGCTTCTTTAATTCTTCGTATAGACAGGCCTCCGAAGAGTAATAAGACTCAACCCCTTTGAAGGGATCGATGTCAGCGAATTCAGTCTTCACGAAGCCATGCTTACTGACATACTTGAAGCACTGGTGGAGTGTGGATGGCACGATCATGTAGTCATGTATCTACGGATGTCCCAAGTGGATATTGTAGGACGTATCTGCATCTATGACGTAGCATGTAACCTCTGTCCTCAGGTCGCCGATCATACATTTCAATCGGATATTTTCTAAGGGATAGATCATTCTCGAGTTTAAACCACTAATAGCAGTGTTGGTCACCGCTAGCCGGTGCATAGGGATGCCGAGGACTTGAAGCAAGCTTTTCGGAATGATGCTTATTGACGAGCCAGGATCGATGTGCATCCGATCTACCTTGATGTCGCCTATATATCCCGTGTAGTACAAGGGGCGATCATGCAAATTGGTCTTGATCAATATATCCTGTGGGGTAAATACGATGTTGGGCATTGCATCTGCACAGTTGCTGCCCTAAAGATCTGCCGACGAGTCTTTCCCTGTAGGTTTGACCTGGGCTAAATAAGCGTCAGCATTCTGGAGCGCTTCGCTCAATGCGACACGAAGATCCTAGGAGAGCCTTAGGAGCTCGTATAACGACAACTTTGCCAACGTATTAGCCAATTATGCTAATATATCAAAGTTGTAATGTCTCTCCAGCCCTTAACGTGCATCTTAACGGAGCGGCCTGTCGAAGCGGGTTTCTTTCGGCTTGGCCCTGTCTGCCGATGGAGGCTGAGATGGCCCCGGAACATCAATGGCAGACAACGTTGCCGGCTGAGGGTCCTCAACTGAACTACCCAGAGTGGAATGGACTTGTGCTCCAGATCGGGTAACAACAGCCGCCGCCTCCTCAGCTTCAGCTGAAATTGTATGGCAGGATCTGGACTTCCTTTCCTTTTTCTTGTTGGCTGGAGATGACACCGCATGGGTAACTTCGGGCACTAAGTCTGGGTGCACCCACATGACCTCTCCTCGTGACGTGGTGAGAGGTACCAAGCCAGTCGTCTGGTCCCGGACGGAGGAAAGATTAGTAACCTCCATCATTGCCCGAGGGATAGGTATTACCCCGTCTTGAGTACTTGTTAGAGAAAGTTGCCGAACTGAATTGACACCATGTTCGTTGCCACGGTAACCTCTTCAAAATCTAGCGACAGAGGTTTGGAGTCGATAAGACTCTGGATGTACCATTTTAATTGAAAGCAGTCATGAGTGGCATAATGAACATAGCGGTAGAAATGGCAGTATTTTGGGTCCTCCATCTCTACCGCTCGAGGCTCGTGCCTTGGTGGAGGGAGTTGGATCCGGTCCCCTTGCAAGAGCATGTCGAAGATAGGCTTGAGATGTCTATCTTCGAATGAGTAATTCACCTTGGGCCACTGAGCTTCGGCCTACTTTTGTTCAGGCTTCTTGGTCGTACCGGTGACCATAGCCTGTTTGCCTTTATTGTTCCGGTTATTGGAGGTGCCGTCAGTATTGTTATTATTGGAGGTGGTACCAGTACTTTTGCTTTTGACCTCTCCGTCCGAGATGTGTAATCCCAGCTGGCGAGCCTTCCTTAACTTCGCCTCCGCATTGGTGGCGCTTATGATGAAGGTCATCCAATCCCTGAACTGATCTTCACCCATCCAGAGGCTTATTGCGAGGAGCAACTTCTTCTGGCAGATTTTAATCAAGGAGCTTTCGGGATTGTCTTGGGGCAATCTTATTGCAGTTTGGCGGAACAGCTCGATATAGTTCCTTGTCAGCTCCCTCTCTCCCTGAACGACGTCGATGAGGGATGATATTGTCACATCATGTCCCACTTCGTAGAATCATTCTATGAACATGTGCTTGTGGTCGTCAAAAGACTGGATGCAGTTGTCCGAAAGGTTGCGGCACCAGTCGAACGCGATTCCCTCTAATGCTCTGATAAATAATCGTATGAGGATGGCGTCGCTATGCGGCAAATGGTCGATTGTGACCTTGAAATAAGTCATGTACCGACTAGCAGAGGTCTTCCCGTCATACGAATCAATAGAAAACTATTTGTACCGTGGCAGAAAAGGAACATCTCTCCATGCAACGGGATACGACTGTCGTATTCTGAGGTCCTGGAAGGAATCTCGGACATTGAACATTGCTCGAAGCTCATGGACTTCCCTCCTTGCCTCCGTAGCTTCATCTGCAGCTGAAGGAACGGATGCTCCTAGAGGATTGTCACCTAAAGGAGGAGCGGTCGTGTTGGAGTCCATATTGACTACGGGTCCCAAGCTTGTTTGTCCAGCGTCCTTGTCGGTTGGGTCGGCAAGGCGGCTTTGATTTCGTCTACTGACTTAACCAAAGACAGGAGCATGGCTTCAAGTACTTTTAGACATTGTCGGTCAGTAGGTGCTTCATGATCATCATCGGCCATAAAGACTGTCCGTACGTAGGTAGACGTGGAAGGGATCGTAGCAGAGATGCTCTCTGTGTCGTACTCTCGTATCGAGAAATTGTCGGGGAATGTCGGAATATCTTCCTTCCCGGACTCGAAAGGGGTGCTGCCCCAGTACAGGAAGCCGCATCGTCTTGGCGAAGGCGATCATCCTCAGGGACGTTTACGTTTGTTGTGTAATTCCAGTGGATCGCTACCCCCTGTGTATGCTCTTGGAACATCGGGTTGTCGTATACTTTGAGGGGACTGCTACCCCCGGCCTCATCTACCCCCAGGGAGGTCAAGGATGTACCCCCAGGTATTGGAAGATTCTTTCTGGATCGAGTGCCTAGGTAGACACCCCCTGTGGCTGTCTGTGGCAATCCTTCAGATGAGAGTTTCCTTGCAGTGCTGGTTGAGATTGTCGGGCTGAAAGAGCCTATCTTCTTTCCTCCTTTGCCGAAAAGTACCTTCCTAGTTGAATTACAGGACACGAAAGAAAATTCTTCGTCTTTCGAAAGTTGCACCTGTTTTTCAAGTTGTTGTCGAAAAGGTGCTGGCTGGTGCAGTCATTGGAAAATGGACTGCCGAACTTCAGGTGTTGTCGACTTGTCGCAGCAGCAGTTGATGATGACTTGGGTGCAACGACATCCCGGGAGGGGCTCATCACATGCCAAGGTTGCTTCTTTATCCTTGCGTTTGTGATTAATCACCTCTTGCAAGTCGATTGCAGGCTAATCTACCTTTCCATCCAATTTGTGGACTCGGGTATCCCGAGCATACGGGTGCATAGGTATCATGTTTGCTCCCTGATCTGAGGCTAGTAAAAGCACTTGCTCTCGATCGTTGGATGGAGACTTTTGAGACCCACCCTGTCCGTTAGCCCTGGGGGACTGGACGCGGGTGGTTTTGTACAACTTTCCATCAGGGGCCCGTATAACAATTAACGGTGTCCGCTGATGGTCAACAACTTGGACAGTTGACTGGGCTTATTGGGCCCGTACTGCCCTAGACTTCTTCAATTTAGCACCTGAGGGCGCATAATAAGAAGAGTCCATATTGGAATATCCCACATTCTCATTGGGCCGCATAGAGTCGAGCCCGTATAAGAGACAGTCGAACACAGAGCTTCTGACATGGCCGTATGAGATACTCTGTCTATGGCCAGGATTGGCTGTAACATGGACTATTTTCTTACGGCCGAAGTTGGCTGCCGCATGGGTGATCTGCCTGCGGTCAGACTTGGCTGTCGCATGGGTGATCTGTCTGCGGCTAGAGTTGGCTGCCACATGGGCCATCTGCCTGCGGCCAGAGTCAGCTGCCACATGAGTCATCTGTCCATCTCTCTTATGCGGCCTCTTCCTCGTCCACATGGACTTCCTTTGTGCCCCAAAAACTCAGGATCGTAGTATTTTTCTTTGCTAGATTTGGGGACAGGGGGTTATCTGCGGTCGGATGAAAGACCATAGGAGAGTCTTGATCACCGTCTTAAGCCGTAGAAGGAGCTTCTTCGATAACCTGGTCAGTGGCAACAGTTTTACGCTTCGACATCCTGCGGGTTCTTTTTGGATTGGCTCGCTTCTGCGATGGGATGGCGCTCCCTTCAGAGAGCATTTCTTCGAATGCTCGTTGGTCAAATTGAACCAGGAGCATTTGCTGCATGGAGCCGAACTTGGACGCATCGGATTACGTCACCAACTTCTCATCAGAAGAGAAAGATGTCCCCAGCAACGTCACTATCGTGTTTGCCATTAAATACCAAAAACAAAAAATTACAGAGGAATTGAACTTGATTGCAAATTTGCTTGTACAAGAGAAAGCCTAGAAAGAAATCCTAGGAAACAATCTAAGTAAAATTGTTTAGTTTTGATTCTGGAGGGGTGACGATAGAGGCTCGGGAAAGTGTAGCAACTCTGCCTTACTCCTTGGACTATCTGACGCGGTCCTTGCTCTTAAAGAAATTGCCCTTCGTAGGTTGCCAGCCTCTTGCATGGGTGTGGTACCCTACTATTTATAGTGATATATGCTTTGAGCCGCATAGATGGCCACGTGGCCACATGGCTACAACAGCACATAAAGACCCGCTTTTTGGCCGCCAGCTGGTGAGTTGTTGAGATATTATTGCAGCAAATCTGGGTGGTTGAGACTTGGTCAGCCTGTCACGTGTCCCATCGCAAGATAGGATCAGTCTGCTTGAGTCATTTTGAGTCGAATAGGCCTTTCACTGTTCGGCCATGCTGGGCCGCATAAGACTCATGCGGCTTAAGTCGAAGTCTCCCTTAGTCCGTATGTAGCTTGGAGACTTTTGAGCCACATAGGTTCTATATTCTGTGTCGCATAAAGCTCATGTGGCTCAGATTAAAGTTACCCTTGGCCGTATGATGCACATAGATTGAGCCACATAAGGTTCATACGGCTCGGGTCGCAGTCATTTTGGCCGCATGGCCATGTCCAGTCTGGTGACATGAAATTTTGTCTGATCACGTCTTATCTTCTTTTTGTCAGACTGTCAGAGTTGTCAGAGCTGTCAGAGCAGTCAATTTGGCCAATTTTGACAGAGGTTTGTCAGCTTTATCAGAAGGGTTGATCAGCTTGGTCGCATAAGTAACTATTCTTTCTGCGGCTCAAATCAGTCTGATAAAGATGGGCCGCAGGGGGCATGCTGAGTCTGTCTTACGGCTCTTCTTTATGTGGATCAACTTTTTTTCCAAAGTACTCATGCGGTCAGTTGTGATCCGCATGAACCCCATATTTTTCATGCTTCTACATCTGCTAGTTGAAAAGGGTTACTTTGCTCATATTGTTCATAAACCAAGTCATAGTAGAAAATGGTTACCCTTTGGTGTACACACATATCCTTTTGTTCATATTGTTCCTGTACCTACATATCCTTTTGTTCATTTAGATGAATCACAAAGTCTGTACTCCTATAGACACTCTATACACATGTGCACTGATACTCTATTTCCTGCACCTATACACACCAGTACAACCTGCTACTATTGCTGCACATGCAATTATTGCACATCTGTTGTACATGCACTAGACTGCTGCAATGCAATCGCATACATTCGTAGGGGCAGCTAATGCTAACTACACTTCCTCACAGATACACTAACGTAGATGCACATGATTAGCTATCTTCCTATTAGATTCTACACTTCATGATACTAAAAGTTCAAATGTTAAACTCCTTCACCCAGTAGCTTTCTTCCTCTATATGTTGCTTCTATTTAGGATGTCAATTTCATGATACTTTAAGTCTTAGCTTGGATTTTCTTTATATGTTGTTCTTGCCTAGATATTTATAAATACATTTCTCTTGTTCTCTCAGGAGTGAAAAATGAAGGTGTTGCAAATACGGGAGGGATCGATGTGCTCCGGCTGGGTTTGCTATGCATATTTTGGTTTTACTAGCATAAATATCGATTTGGGATGTTTAAGATGTAAGAAATTACATATTTTGGTTTGGATATGTTTGTGGTTGGATATGTGCTGGTTGTTTAGAGTATGGACGTGTAAATGTGTTGGAAGTTTATGAGGTATGATCATTACAGTTTGTTAATATAAAGATTGGATTCTATAGTTATTTGATGTATGTATATCTTCTGGATAATTGACATTATGTCTGTGTTTGATTCTTATAACTAAAATTTTGGCTATACAAAATTTAGCTTCTCTTGACGGTTATAAAAGGTCAACAATAAACTAATTGCTGCAGAAGGCTTTCATTGACGGTTTATAACCGTAATAAATAATTTTCTTAACGGCTAATAGCCGTCATCTAAGCCGGAGTCAAGAAAACTTTTCACCTACATTGATGGTTTCTCCAAACTACTATCTTGACGGCTAAAAATGGTCAAGAAAACTATTTCATATGACGGTCAAAAACCGTCAAAAAAAGCCCTGTCAGTGACCGTCAAGAAAAGGGAGACTTTTCTTGACTCTGGCCAACTTGACGGATCCACAACCGTCAAGATAACCCTTTCTTGACGGAGAAAAACCGTCACATCTCTACAGCTTTGATCATATTACGGGGTAGTAGAGTACTCTGGTATACGTACCTGGTCCGTTCCGTCTTTCCAATATTCTGGTTCTTGGAGGTGACAGTTACGTGAAGCTTTAGCCTTGCTAGCTTGTGTCTTGTTTTGAGTGACCTTGAGTTTAGCCATGTGTTTCGTGTTAGATTGAGTTGTGGGTTGTACTACGTGTTTTTCTAATCTAATCTCTAACTTTTTTAGAGCTAGAAACAATATCAATATATTTGACTATGAGTGAAACTATTCTTTGCGCAGCAATGAAATGCATTTTCTATTCTTATTCTAATTCCTTCCTAAGTTTAGCATTTTCATGAGTGCTTTTCGTAATACATTTAAGTGCCCCACGCAATCTAAACTTAAGTGTGGAGATCTCAGCAGAATTATCAGGAGAAGAAGTGTCTTTAACATCATTCAATAAGCAAGTAAGTTTTTCATTCTTAAGCTTGTACCATAGAATGTCTTTTTTAGCTTGCTTATATTTATATAGAACTTTCTTGTGATCTTCAATAAAATCGCTGAAAGCATCATACAGTTCATCAAAAGTAAAATCTTCATATAGGGGGTTTGTAGTTACCTGATCTGGAAAAGCAAGCACATATTTGCTGTGTTGCGAGGATTTTCTTCTTCCTCGGAGTCGTTTGCTTCGATTTCATACTATATGCTCGTGTTAGCATACTTGCGAGATGACAATCTACCTTTCTTATATCGTTCGTAGTGATTATCCATTTTAGCAGTAGGGCAGCCCTTCTTGATGTGGCATGTCTTCTTGCAGTTGTAACATACAAGCTCTTCTTCATATAAGTGGTTGTGTTGTACCTCAAAACCCCAATGTCATAATGTACACATTTGCAGTGTTACAAGGATTTTCTTCTTCTTTGGAGTTGTTAGCTTCACTTTTGTGCATGTTCTCATAAGTAGCTTCAAGCAGCTTCCAGATTTCATGAGATGTTGTACAAGTAATAATACATTTGTACAAGTAGTAATAAGTTTGAATACATTTATGTCAACAACATAATAAAAAGCATTCAATGCTTTTGCATCAAGGCTAGCAAACTTCTCTTCTTCCTTCGTGTAATTATCACGTAGCTTGTCAACAATAGTGGAAGTGAGAATGGTGGTGATAATAGGCTTTTTGCAGCCATTGATAATGATTGACCAGAGGTCAAAGTCTAGTGACTTGTTTGGTGGCCCCATGCAGGTCAGTCTTCGTAAATTGTGCAAACTCATGGTAGTACCATATTAGTCGTACTATTGCGAGCCAACGGTTAGGAATTGTTCATTCACAATTAGGTTGATTTGATTTTAGGGAAAATGACTAGGACTAATTATACTGTAGGTAGCTCATAGATTTATTTTAAATTGATTGCTTGGGTAGTTAAAGTTGTTATATAGGCTACATGATTAGGATAGAGATATACGGGAATTTTGAGATAACCCCATTTGATTTGAATTTTGAGAATGCCCCATTTGATGAATTTAAAATATTTAATGTAATTTCATTGTGTTTTGATAGAATGACTCTAATCAAAGATGGGTAGAGCCTTTGATTGATGAATTGAATCTTTAAGGTTATTAGCTTTTGGGTGTCATTGAGATATAAATTTTTGTATGGTTTGATGAATTTATTGATAAGGTTGAATTTTTAAATTTTCAAAAGAAATGAGTTTGTTGTAAGTAATGGATAAATAAGATCATGGAAATCTTTGAAGATTTATTGAATTTGAAATTTTGAGAAGACTATAACAGAATAGATTTAACTTTAAATTTTGAATGATTAAATTTTGAATATTTTAAAATTTTGGATTTTGATTTTTGAATTTAAATTTTGAGGAAGTTATACAAAAGTGGATTTTTTTTAAATATTTTGAGGAATTTAAAATCTTAAGGAGTTTAAATTTTGAGGAATATTCATAGGTCAATACTTACCATTTTGCTAGATCAAAATCTTGAAGATAATGATAAGGGTTGAATTATTGATTAAAATGTAATGATGAAAATTTTGAAGAATATGAGTTATGGATTTAAAAATTTAGTATTTGAAATTGAAGAGATTTTTCTTGAGGTTAAAATTTATAAGTATTGAGTAGTGATTTAAATTTTTATGATTGAGAAATTTTTTTGAAATATTCAGGAGGATACGGTTTATAGAATTTGTGGGTGATTATTAGACGTCATGTAGGTAATACTCCCCCGAACCGTATTTGTTGACTATATATATATATATATATATATTTTTATGTATTCTTTTTCTCTTCTTTCCACCATTCTTGATCCACTTCTTACTAGAAAAATTTATAATCTTTCTATTTTATTAAGAACTTTTTTTACTATCTTTTCATCTCATTAATCATTCATTCTGATCAAACCTCCCTACTAATTTCTTCTATCTTTTTCATTTGACCAATCAAGCATAGTTGTCTTAGACATCCCTTAAATTACAAAGAATGTGATATGATATACTTGTGATGTAGATAATCAAGGAGGAATTCATTATTCTACAAGAAATGGAGCTTCAAAAAAAAGAAGGCAAACAACATAGGAAGAGCAGAAGAATAAATGATATGACTAAATTGTTGGATTATAAATACTTTGCGATTGCGACTCATTTAGAGGATTTGCCTAGCAGCAAATAAGAATCAAGTACAATACAAGAAACTTTAAGGATGGTTACAAAATAAGAATTATTTCTAGATGGTTATTAGGAAGTGGTTTAAGTAATTATGAATGATAGTAGAAGTTTCAAAAATATAGACGGTGATTTTGTAATGGAAGGCCTTATGATTTCATTTTTTGAAATAAATATGATTTCAAGGATAATAGAATTAAGACAGTTAAAATTTTTATAATGGAAGGCCCCGACTAATTTATTAGATGGAATCACGGACATACAAAGTATCTATATATACTGATGATAATAAATAAAGTTTGAGACATGCTTTCAAGCTTTAAGGATAATGCTGATTTTAAATTTTGAGATTATAAATTTTCGAGGTTAATGAAAGTATTTTAAATAAGGTTAAGTCAATGACTTGAGAAATTTAAATGTATGAATTATAGATTACCGCATTATGTGATAATTGTTTCGAAAGTGTAGAGTATCGATAGACAAATTGGCTTTTCAATTCAAATAATTTTAGAAGGCGAGAATTGATAAGTATTGCATTCCTTTGAGGTTTAAATTTTAATTAGAATTTTATCTATTTACGATAAAATTGAAATTTTTGTGCCTACAGGATATTTTGATGACAACGAATATGATTTTTGAAATTCGGATGGAAAATAAATGTTGACCTAGTTTGAGTATAAACATTATGAGAATTTTGATTAGTTGAGTGTGTATCTTGATAAGTACGGTAGAAGCTCAAAGGAGTTGTGGTACTTGTAAATAAAGACAATTTATTATGTTAACGATTTTTAGAAGATTATGACGGTAGATTTAAACTTAAATTTTGAAATGTCTTGGAAGATTCAAATCTTTATGAAAGTTACATTTTGAAACTGAATACCAACATGGATGATGAGTCGAACTCGAAAGACGATAGTCATAATTTTCAATCATAATCTTAAAGATTATGCAAGTTTTGGGTTTTGAATTAAAGGTTAGTGATGGAAATTGAGGAAGGTTTTATAATGTTATTGAGGTTTAAGTTTTATAAAGATGATGAAATTTTTTTGGAATGTTGACTGAGAGATGATAAAGACAAGGTGTTGAGGAAATAAGTTACAAGTCATTATAGAATATTTCTAAACTATACTTGTTAGTCTTATTTCCCTATTTATCTGAAATTCTATCTCTTATCTTCTGTGAAAACTTCCTACAATTTAGGGACACAACCTAAATTCTAAAATGTCAAGCCATATCTATTTATTTTTCCATTTTCATCCTTCCTTGGTCAACACCTTGATCAATATTTCTTATTAAGAAAACTTTTCTATCCTTGATCAATTTTTATCTTATCGATCAACACCTTTCTTATTCAAAATTTTTAACCACATTTTCTTATGGCCTATCAAACCTATCCATCTTAGACATTCCTTAAAT
This sequence comes from Iris pallida, assembly GCA_029216955.1. Lineage (NCBI taxonomy): Eukaryota > Viridiplantae > Streptophyta > Magnoliopsida > Asparagales > Iridaceae > Iris > Iris pallida. The sequence continues at coordinate 2,767,340 of JANAVB010039220.1, forward strand.
TTTTTGGACCAAATTTGTAAAACTCCTATTTTTTTGATTATTTTTTTATTATTTTGTTAGACATCAAATTTAATTTATACAATTTATGGTTTTTATTAATTACTAAAAATAACCTTAGCCATTGTTGTGTTTTGAGCACAAGACGACCATGAATTTTGGCACGAATGATGTAGCAGTGTGCTTTGACCAGTATATTAGCCATGTCGTGGGAGGCCTAGCCATAGTTCAGTCCGAACTAGGAAAACCAGGCCGAGTTGTGAAATAACATATTTAAAATATTTTATTTAAATAATATTTTATTATTGATTTTTAGATGACCCGGTTTGTCCAAACCAGTCAGAATTTGGCCCGAACCAATTTAAGCCCATGCAGGCATGTGGTGTGACCAAGTTGGCCATGTAGACATTTTTATGTAAAAATATATATATATTCTAAATTATTTTAGAATTTTATGTACAATTTCTAATTATTTAATTATTTGTATAACTATTGGTATTCTTATTATTATAATAATATTTTACAAAATTGTACAGTATTTTTGGACCCGGATAAGAGGTGCGATATAAGTTCACCAAAATCACAATTTGTCTTTTTTATTATTTTATTTTTATTAAGGTTATTTTTGTGGTGATTACATAAATATACTTTTTATTAAAATATCATAACCTTGGTGCCCTTTTTATTGTCAATTGAATTTATATATATATGTAAATATATTTAAATATATCATATATGTGGTTAGATAAGATTAAGAATTTAAATTGGATTTGTGAGTTTTTAAATGGGGGTATATATAGATATACACATATATATATATGGTTAAGAAGAAAAGAAAAAAAAAAGAAAAGAAAAGAAAAGAAAAGGCTAATGTGGTCGGCCCCACCAAAGTGGGAACCGACCACATTGGCAAAAGGGAGTAGCAAAGCAGCAGCATAGCTGCGCCAATAAGGGGGCCGACCCCATTAACAAAGAGAAGTAACAGCAACCTATTTAAGGGGCCGACCCCCTTAACATATGTATTAACATGTATTTTCTGAACCCTAAATCTTTAATTATTTCTCCTCCTCCACTCTCCTTCCTTCCTTCTTCCTCTTACCTCTGTCCCCGTACCTCTCCTCGGCTTGCGTGCCCAACCTCATCGGAGCTACAGCAGTCCCATCTCCCGGTCGTCACGACGACAACAACAACAACAGATTCCTACTTTAAGGTATCCCACTTCTCCGATCAATTTCTCTGTCAATTCTTATTTGTTTTTGATTCCGTAAATTCGTGTAGAAAGCCCACATGACCCTCTTCGAGATCCCCTAAGTGAATTTCGACATGGCCATCTAACTTGCTCGAAAAATTAAGACTAAGTTGGAGAAAAACTCACTTTTCTGAAATATTAAAACTGTTGGAAAATACCAACTTGTTGACCAATTTTCGTTCTGTACATTAAAATTTTGTAGAAATTAATTGAAGGAAATCAAAGACAACATAACCGAGAGTGTAACGCACCTTCTGGATTCACTTTTCATCTAGTATGTAGAAAGTTACACGTTGTTAAAGTTTCACGAAACATTGTAAATTCTGTTTTCAAAAAGTAGTAAAACACTCGATACGGCGTGCGCCCTGACAAACCGGGCGACGTGGTCGTGCACTATATGCATCGAAAGGCGCGTATGGATGTTGTCGACATGTGGGAACTGACGGAACCCGATTTCGTTGCATGTGCGCGACGAAATCAGTGCGTATCCGTCGAGATACCCCGTATCGACCCTTTGTAAATTAAGTCACAACTTTGTGCACACTCATCAAATCATGATGAAACTTGCGCCATTGGACTCAAAATATTTTTTTGGTCCTGTGAGCCAAGTTTGGTTCAATTTTGAGAAGGTTGATCGTGACACCATTTTAGCGGGCCCACAATCCCACTCAACGGACAATTTTGTGCACAGCCCACCGAAATCCAAAATTTGACATACCGTTGGGTTCGTCTAATCAAAACAAATCTGTAGACATGTAGTTTGACGACTTTAGAGATCGTAGGTTCTGGCGCGTATTTCGGTACAAAACGGGGTCCAACGACGGACATCGTTTTGACACAAAATTACGATTTTGCCCCTGTTTCAGAATTTAAATTTTGGACAGGCGTTTCCTAGGCATATCTTATATTCCAAACTCGTTCGTAATGTTTGTTGCAGCATCCGGAGTCATCTACGGGATTTGGCTTTTCTTACTTTGTTTATTTACCGGTTCGAGCTACTGGATTGTTCTCTTTTGCACATAACCTCAGGCAAGATACCTTGCCATCTTTACTGCTTACATTTAGTTGCACTTTATTTCAGTTATTGTATCTATATTTTTGGTTATTATTTTCTTCTTGCTTGTGGACCTAGAGTTAAGAGACTTCCATCAATAGGATGCATGTCATTGACTTTGTCACGATTCTATCACGAGTTGTATGTGAGTTGTGAGTATAATGTAGTGGTCACTTGCGTGTTGGCTGATCACCTGTGCGCATGCGTAGGAATAACTGTCAATAGATACATGCTAGAAGACTTGACAATTATCTATTATAAAACCGTGTGGTAGAAATAACACGTGTTGGTGTATCATGGTTACGATGCATGTACAGTATCATCGGGGGGAGGGGACAGCTATTAGCGTAGGGGCTACATCTATTTTTACACACATTTTGGGCCGAGGATGACTCTTATGAGCACTACCTTCTGCCCAGGGCCGATAGTGTCTCGGATGAGCGCTACTTGACGACCACTCTTTATTACTTGCTTGCGTGAATCCGTTACAGCCCCTGCGTAGAACGTTGTCCTCAAAGTGCATATCACATAGATGGTTAGGTACCCTGTTGTGTTGTAGTTTATATTATTTTTACTTATGCAGTTACATGGCATGTTCTTCCTGTATCTTGTTACGTCCCTCTGAGGACCTGGTTATATCTCCAGGTGTGTGCTTCTGTGATATTTGTAGGTGTTCTAGTCGAGGTAGTGATCTTCTCCATCCTTTCGAAGATGATTGCACTTGACTCATCTTGTTATTTCATATATTCCTTCTTGTACCTTTTATTTGAAATAGTTGGTAGTGGACTTTGTCTCCGCCCAACGTATTGTACAAAGACTTATTACAGTTGATTATATGATATCTTTTATTCTTCATTTGTGGATGAGATTAGATTACTCTTGGTTTACTGCATTTTACAGCTTATGTATTCATACAAGTTTCCATATATTGGAGTATACTTCGTATGTATGCAGCTGGCATGGATACGTACCTAGTCCTAAGTATTTTGGGACTGGGGCGTTACAAAATTTTTCTAAGGTGAATAGATTTGTAACCCCTCTCCCAAATTTTCAAAATTATTTTTTTTACTTTAATTATTTTGTTTAAAAGTAATTTTTCGGCAAAACTTTATGAACGATATTTTAATCTTTTATCAAAAACTATTTTTAAATTAAATATTTAGAGAGTGCCAATTTGTTTTAATGAAAAAAATATTATATTAAATTATATTATGGGAATTATGAAAGATGGTTGGTTATTATTTTGGATTTTTACTAAATTTGTTTTCAAAAAGGATTTTGGAAGTCATAAGTAGTTTTCAATAATAAACAAGTTTGTCCATCTATTTATAAATAAAGATTTAGATTTATAAAAATATACTTTAAATTTATTTTGATGTTATCATAAGTTATATTTAAATACGATGACTAATGTTTGAACGAGATTTGGATTTTTTATATAATTTATATTATTTGACGACATTGAGTATTATTTTAATGATAATCAGTTATTTGGTTATATTTGAATTTATTTAAAATTATCTTGATAAATATCAAATATGATTTAAATTATTTGATAATGTTGAGTACTAGTTTAAATTATTATTTATAATCCCTATAAGGATTTCGATTTGTTTAAAATTATTTTAAATAATTTATTTGATTTAAATTAAATTAAAGGAAAGAGTTATCATAGAGAATTTTAATCCTTATCGATTTAATAGTTTCATCTCCTATTTAAGGAGGACCTTCCCCTAATTTTACTCCAAACATATTATATCCCTGTCAACAAACATCCCATAACCACCCAAACCAAGCAACCATTACCACCATTACAGTTCCGTGCCACCATGGTGTGTTCGTATCCAGAATTTCCATATCCATGTCAACTGAATGACGGCTTCGGGTCCGACCTCGGGGGTCGAATCCAATATTTGTTTTTTATAACTATAAACAACCATTGCACATAGGGGACACAAACAACAGATTAATCTCCTCTGTGTCAACATGGACACGTCCATCCCCGACAGAAAGCCTTGCCAAACAACAAACAAAAATACAATCCTCAACCTAAACTGGCCGTTGGAGTTAGCACCCACAGCCGCCGGCGAGCCAGCGCCGCAGTAACTAAACAGTCCCCTCCTCCGGCGTCCTCGCCATGCACATCCCTATCACCGAAGCGCACAACCACCGCACCATCGTGGCCTTCCACTCCGCACCGCAGCCACCAAAAGGCACTACCTCCCACCTTCACCAAACCCCGACACCAACACCACTACCAACTACCGGTAAAACAGCTCGACCAACACGACCTCCCCTGCCTCCTCCCGCTCTACTCCACGGCCGCCATAACCACCACTATCGTTTCCCAGAGTTTCTCCAACCAATCACAACCCAGTCACCACAACCGGACCACCGCCTCGTCACGCCACCACAGGGACGCAACCACAACTCCAACCCAAAGAAAAAGAAAAAGAAAAAAGAAACCCTAACCTTCTCCGTCGGAGCTGCCTCACCATGCGGTAGCCCCTTTCGACCGGATCCCACATCAGACCGTTGCTCTCTACCTCCTTCCACCATTCTTGAGTCCAACGCCATCGTAACATACCCTAATCCGACGATGCTACGGCATATGAGCAGCGCCCTGCCCTAGTGTCCAGCCCTGGCGACCTTCGCCACTCTCTCCTATACCTCCCCGACCGTCGTTTGCCCGGACCACTGACCTCTCTCAACCGTCGATGTCCACCAGCCACAGGCACTCGATCTGCCGGTGTCGTGCCCCTACTATGCCGTCGTGCCGCCATGCTGGCAGCGCCGGGGTGAGTACCCGTTGTATGCCCTTTTCGACCCACTCTCTCGCACGCGACCCAGCTCTCTCTCCCCCTTCATTTCCCTCTTTCACTCTCCCTTCCGCTCTCTATCAACTTCTCTCTCTCTCTCTCTCTCTCTATCCCTTGCTTTATTTACTTGTCTTTTTATTTTATTTTATTTTGTTTTTATTAACTACATGTTTTAATGCGAACAACAGAATATTAGGTGGCTTTTGCTGTGTTATTTTTATTGAATATATTTTCTTTGGGCTTTTACTTGGGCCTAAGCTACAAAAAGGGTTTGTGGCTTAAATGATATATTTGGGGCTATATTCATGGGCTTGGGCTTGAAGCCTATATTGGGTTTAAATATTTATATGCATATACATAAATCATTTTTCTAATTTGGGGTCTCTAATATTTAGTTATATTTATTTATATTATTTAAGCCTATATAACCTTTGGGCATTAATAGGGGGTTTTACAATTAATATAGTTATTTCTAATCAAATGTATGTATTAAATAATTTCCTAAAAATTGTTTTAAATATAATACCAAACCTTACTTCTATTTTCAAGATTGTGTTTTAGCCTAAAAACTCTAGATTTTTAAGTACTTATTTAATAATATTCTGAATAAATAAAATGTATATTTTTTAAAGGTTGTGACTAAGGTCTTAATAGTTTATAAATATTTTCTATATATATATATATATATATATATATATATATATATATATATATATATATATAATTTTCTAATTAAGAATTATGTTTCTTAAATGATTTCTCTTAGATTAATCTTGATCATGACCAATCTAATCGTATTCCTATTCTACTCACGAATTCCGAAATATGTTATATTTACTTTGGCTAATTAGACTATTCTGGACTCCATGGTATTATCTGTTCCACCAGCAAAGGACAGGCGAGTATATTTCTTATTTGTTTCTAGTATTGTTAATTACTATAATTGCATGATTAGTGATGTTATATTTGATTCTTGACACGTTCGTTACACGGATTAGTGGTATATGGATTCTAGTCATGATATCATGTTATCATATTTTGTTGTGTTGCTGATGATTATCATGTTTATTTTACCATATTTTATGACTTATTGTCGTAACTTGATCCATGTGTAGCAGCGGGCAGGGAAGTGCTAAGTAGATATGTGATCAGACCCGTAGACGTGAGAATGCAAATCATATATAGACCGTGCGGTGTAACAGCCCTGTAACGCCCCAATCCCAAAATACTTAGGACTAAGTACGTAAATATGTCAGCTGTATACATATGAAGTATACTCTAATGTATAGAACCCCGTATGTATACATAAGCTGTAAAATACATTAAAACCATGATAACTAAATTTTATCCACAACAATAAAGAATAATATTATAATCAACTCAAGAATTTATCATTTATACATGTAGTTAGGTGAAGACAAATCCACTACCAACCAAATTAAAGAAAAGAAGATATACAAGGAAATGATCGATAAATAGCAAGACGAACCAAGAGCAATCATCCTCGAAGAAATGGAGATGATCACGGCCTTGGCTAGAACACCTATGAAAAGTCACAAAGCACACACCTGGAGAGATAACCAGGTCCTCAGAGGGATATAACAAAATACATAAAGAACATGCCATATAATCTGTGATATATAATAGAGAGTAAAAGGGGATGCATGGAATAGGGTACCTACCAATTCTACAGTAAAAATGCAGTTAAGAACAAACCTTCAACGCATGGGCACTCTGGCTCAGGTGCAGGAACTCAGGTATGGTCCCATAAGGATACCAGGGACCTCAAATCATAACATTCCTCGAATGTCAGAGGCCAGTAGGAAATCAGGTATCAGGATCTATGACCGTATCTCCAGTGGAGATAACCGACAATAATAGGAAAGTGCATACGTGGCCCATACATTAAGGAACTGTTCTCCCCACCCAATGCCTAGTAGGGTCACATCCATGACTCATAGAAACCTCTAGCAACTGCCAAGTCTAATAGCATGCAATTCTACTGGAAGTTACTCCTAATCGTCGTACGCCTCATACGTATCGGTGGCCGGCCGACTACGCGAGTACGTGTCCTATATGTGACTCACATCATGTGATAAAGTATGTGTCAAGGCCGCATGAGATATACCAATACCTCATCAACAAAGGGGTGGTCACTAGACTAAGTTAATGCAAGAAAAATAACTAAAAAGTGAGAAAAAACGACCGACAAGGTCGCTTGCACCCAAGTGTGACTTGGACGCACAGCTTTATAATAACAACAAATAAGAAATGCTAAAAATAACAACTAAAAACAAGAATATATAAATCACATAGTAAGTGGCAAGGTATCTTGCCTGATTCCGTGCTGTAAATATTAAACACCGCTCCATGATAATTAATTAACTAGATTAGGTCACTACTTATGAAACTTACGATACGACTTAATTAGTGTAAGTAATGTGTTAAAATTATATTCAATCTCTCGTTGAACCATTTAGATCCATATAATCACACGCAGGTTACACGAGACATCGAAACACAGTTTTAGGGTTTCTAACTTTTAATTAGTCGGTTATGCCCCTACTTCAATAACATACTTAAAAATCATATAAAAATAATAAAAATAATATTTAAACTAATTTTCTACAGATTTATCTCTGAAATTCCCGAATTAATATTTCTAAAGACATTTACAACTGGTTGATTACTAAGTCAGCTAGTCTACCCGAAACTTGCCCGGAACATAGTTAATGACTCAAAATTGCTAAAATAACAAAAAATATATTTTAAACAGAAATAAAATACTTTGTTTCATAGAATAATATCAGAGGTACAAGGGTTGAGTTATACTATAAGTTTGGAACATTTTAGGTCAGTCGGTTACCCGAAATTAGCTAGTTTTGACCTACAATTTTTTCGACTAGATTTGAGATTCTAAAATTGTAGAATAATACTTAAAAATATTAATTTATTTATATGAACACACATAAAATTTAGTTTCGAAAATAGGCACCAATAACTCATAGTTCCTTCACAAAGGGGATCCTACCGACACATGAATATTACGCCTATATTTCATAAAATCTTTATGGACGATTATACCTAACAAAATTCATCAAAATATGATTTCTACAGAATTAATAACATATTTTCTATAGAATTTTAATAAGGGTTTGAGATGGAAAGATTTGGATTTCTTACCAAAGGTCCTTGCTAGAGAGGTTGTGACGACTTCTACTCGACAAAGCTCCAACCTTTCTTGCTATCCTTGGTTGCTAATCCCTTTTTGGTGAGTATGCAAGGGTTGGCAATGACTATAGATGGTTGGATGGAGAAGATAGAGTTTTTAGAGTTTGTTTTGAGGGGTTTCGGGAATGTATGGTGGAGGAGATAAGTTTTTTGAAGGATGGAGAGATGTGCAATGGAGGAGATGATGTTTGGAGGCTGTGGAGGTGAAGTGCTGCTGAAATTATGGAGAGGAGAAGGGTTGGATGGCTATGGAGGTGGAAATAAAGGAGGATTTAAGTTAGGGTTAGGGTTTGGACTAAGTTGATGTATATATATATGGGCTTTATTGGGTTGCATGTATGAAATGGAGTGGAAATCCTTTTCCTATGGGGTATTCGTCCATGGAGGGTTGCTTGGCCAAAATCTATGGTGGGGGGTCCACTATGGCATGATTTGGTTGTTTGGTGAGTTGGCTAATTGATTGGATTGATGATTTAAAAAGGTGTTTCCTAATATAGAACTAATTAATTCTATCTATAGAATTTCAATCCAAATCTGAGTTTAAATACAAAAAATATGTAATTATTAATATTTATTAATGCCCAACATGCCTACATAGGGTTGGATTTGGCTTAGAAGAGGTTTGGGAAGGTTTGGTGCAACAGGGTCTCCTAAAAAGTCATAAAGGCTTTCTTAACTAATTAATTAAATAAAAATATAACTTATGCCATAATTTGAATGGTTAACATGCAAGAGATTACAATATGACCATGGCATTATTAACAAGGCTAGCATGCTAGTTAAAGCACCCGACTACGCTAGGCATGTCATAGTTTCTAGTCATCTTGCGTATTCAAACTCAACCATGGCTATAGTCCTTTTATATAATATAAATAAGATAAAAATAAATTAGAATTAAATAAAATAAAAAAGTAATTTAAATATTCCTTTAAATTATGAGGGGTTTTACATCCTACCCAACTTATAAAAATTTCGTCCTCGAAATTAAAAATAATTATAATATCAAGAATTGCGAGATTTTGTACGGAGGGAGAGTAGGTACGTCAAATCTTAGCTCAATTTTTGGAAGGATGGAGGGGTGGTTGTCATAGGAATCCCAATTGACCTCATATTTTACAAGATGGGGTATGCTTTCTTCCAGACTCTACCCAGCTAATAGAAGTTGGACACCCGTAAATATCGTCGTCATTACAAGACTTTGAGGAGGACAATTTCTAGGAAGGGGTACGAGAATAATGGACACTTCTGACCGCAGTCTTGGATTCTAAGTGAGCCTCGATAACACCATGACGTCCTTGGTCAATAACAACTATAAGAAAGTTACTACAATCAAACATTGTCACTCTAGGGGTCATGCTTCTGACAAGCTGGTAGCGACCTCTTGTTTGAATATATTAAAGTGTGTCGGTTCAAAAGGATTCGTTCTACGTCTAACATGGGAAACTAAGAAGAGAGCTTGAAAATTTAGGGAAGAAGAATTTATGGCCAAAGGATGAGAATCGATGATAATTAAAGAACCCAAGCTATAAAATATGATTAGGCAAGTGTTTCGAAAACTCTAAGTCATAATGACTAATATGTGTGTGTTGATGTTTGGTGTGGGGTAGGAGGCATGCACTTGCTTGTTGGAAGGCATACGTCATAGGTGTGCTACGTCTTGCATAGATCTTGAGTATTCAGTTTAGTTAAGGGAATGGGTTGATATTTGCATGGCTGAAAACGAATAGATCGAATTTGGGTCTCTATGGTTTGTTTTGAGGAAACAATGTGTCATACACGTGGTGTAATTTAAATGGAGCACTGAAAAGTTCGTTTTTGTGGAACATGCATGTCATGTGAGTAGCATGACTAGTATAGTTCGTGAGTGTGAACTTTGTCGAAAGAAAAAGGCTAGTGTTGTGATTCAATTATCAAAATCACGGTCGAGAGTATCAAATGATACGAATATAGGTCGGCGTTATGAACCATTGAATTATTAGTCTAATTGGAACCAATCATTTTCAACCACTTGCTAATTCCAAAATCTTATGTTTCTTAGAGAGACTTGCGATCTATTTGCCTTAGAAATGTTTCTCTTGATTCAAACAAAAATGATTCTATGACTGACTTGAAGAATTTAGGTTGCAATCTGTTACCGTAGTTATCTAAACGCACAAGCAAAGAGATATAAAATGCAAAGTAAAAGATCATTTCATAAATTCCATACAGATGGAAGAACGGTCACGATTGTAATCCCATTCTTAGAGTATAATAAGTTCAATATTCTACCCAACTTTTAGAAGTTGGTTAATCGGGGAAAGCACAGTAATAGGACTTCTAAGAAGGTCAAATTTCAAGGAGGTATATGGAAGTATGAGGTATTTCCAATCATAGTCACAGACTCTATAGGAAGTCTAGGTATTATCTATTTAATATGGCCCATATATTAACTATGTTTGGTCAGGACAGTATGAGAGGTCTTGGTCAAGTATATCCGGAAGCAAGTTGGTAATGAGAGATACATAACATAGGCTACGAAGAGATGCAGTTACGAAATGTATGGAAGGAGAATTAGTGAGCCGAGAGGTGGGGCCTACATAATAGGGGTGAGGGCGTATTTCATCAAGTTTGGTTTTATAGTCCCAATATGGCGATGGGCTATGATGGGTTTAATTGAGTCTCAATAGGTTCCCTAATTGGACTTCAATCTTTTGATTGCATGAACTTTAGATTTTAATCTATAGTGGCTGGACAAAATTTTGTGAAATTTTAAACCATCCCTATTAGGTTAGGGTTATATAGAATAGGTTCAAATTCAAGTGGTTGGGCAAATTTCCCGTCGGATTGGTAGAATAGGTTCTGTAAGTCATGAGATGCGCCTTCCGTGACTTTTGTGTTTAAGTAGCAAACAAGGCTTCTATTGAGTGGCACACTAGTGGCATGTGCGTAGAGGGCTTCGACTAGATCACAACCATATATTGGGCCAAAAGCTTTGAGTCAAGGTTGGATCTCTAACTGCAGTCCAAAAGTACATCGGTGTTATGGTAAGGGTTACCGCTAGTCCCTTTTGACCTGAAAGTCGTATCATAATAATATAGTCCAAGGAGATGTGTTTGAGTGGGACATGATAAGTCGACTTGAAGGTGGACTCGTTTAAGTTTTGTATATAAATTTTGTTGGAAGGTAACAGCTAGTATTACACTTCAAATATCAAAGTCACGGTAAGGGACACCAAAAGATCTAAAAAGAAAGTGGGAGTTCACGAGTCACTAATTTATCATCCTAGTGAGAACCAATTTACCTCAATCAATCGGTGGTCCCTAAATTCCTAAAAGTAAGAATGGCTTACAATCTATTCACTCTAGAGATTAGGACATGGTTTTAGGAATAATGAGGTTAGGAATATTTGAGTCGCGACATCGTACCTTGACCTTTGGTAATAATAAGTCAGGATATGATCGATAACATGATAGGGTAGTTGTGAATTAGTTTCGAGGATTGTACTCCGAGTCCTAATAAATGGAAATGATCGCGTACAGTGGTACCTGAGTCGATAAGATGGAATGATCCGCTTGTCCATGGTATACGAGAGTCTATCGGTGGGATAACAAACTCTAAAGCATGTCATGGGAAAGATCCCTAAATACTAAGTCATAAATTTCTATTTGTGTCAAACCTGCCAGACTAGTCACAAGGGTTCTAGAGGTATTGAATGTAGTACTCATGCATCACTTGTTGATTACTAATACAACATAATGATGGGCCGTCATGCTACAGATTTTGGCTAAGCTGGTGAATGTGTTGTTCTAATACTAAGTCACTTCTTTGATAATAGAATTTTATACCTAGAGTAACATCTGCTGAATCTCTAATCTTAGAATGTGTGTCTACCACAGTCCTTGCAATGCTTGTCCTTATTTTGGTCTATTCTTCTCTGTCTAAACTGTGGGGGCCTAGTCTAGTAAGGTTTGAGTTAAGGCATACAGGTTGCTAGTTAAGCCAAGAATCAAGATGAATATTTGGAGACTCACAATAATTGATTCCTAGAGATTATATAGTCTCCTAGGTTTGTGGTTTACCCAAGGATAAGATCTTACTCATTTTTCAAGCTCAAGTGACTAGAAGGTCACGATATTAGTATTAGGGTCGAGGGAAGGACGAGCAACTTTAGGCAAGGTTGTAGTTATATGGCTTGGCCGATGGTTGCTATACATGTGCATATAACTACCATGGCCATGGGGATACTTTATATCTATCTATCAATCCAATCGGTGAAAGGCAAAAGCAATAAAGAGTTCAAGAAAGATCTCATTGAATACAATTACGTGATTCAAAGGCGAATGTGTAATTCAAGAGGAATTGTCAATGTAGTCACTGATGAGATCCTAGATACCTCTATATCTCAATCCACGTAGGATAATCATATGAAGAGCGAAACAAGTGCACTATGGTTGATCAGACCATAATACATTGATTCTAATTAGATAATATGCTTGTGGGCGTCCCCAGTATACATATGTCCTGAACAAGCTCGACAAAGAATAAGATTGCAAAACTAGGCTATAAATAGCGTCATCATTCATGGTAGTTTAAAGTATAAGTACGAGAGAATACATTGAAAGTAGTAAAAATAGTTCGAGTTTCACAAGGATCTAAGTCTTATCCGGTGTGCTTGCATATACAGTCGTCCTACTGGTTCTTGTATCAGGCCTTGGTTGACCAATGGGTATGGGCTAAGAAATCAATATATTCTAGGTAAACATCTCTCCTACACTAGCATATATTCATTATCACTCTGTTACACTTTAATACTAGGTTACAAGGATACGGGTGGTAGGTTGTAGTCATACTACTCAACTTATGAAGTCAACTAATAGAGTAATTGAGGAATATAACACGTATACTCGTATGAGTTATCTCCTAACCTCCCTATTCAGCACAAAAGAAGATAAGATTTACAGCGAAAGGAATCAAGTAGAAGGAAGTCAAGATAATCGGACGAGAGTTCGAGATTTGGAATCAAAGGAGGAAGTCAAGCTTGTGGATGAGATTCCTATATCATAATCCTATATGCAGGCTCACATCGGTACAGTAACGTAACCGAAGTGACAAATTCGAACTGCATGGGCCACCACAAAAACATGTAATGCCCCAGTCCCAAAATACTTAGGACTAAGTAAGTAAAAAATGTCAGCTGTACACATACAAAGTATACTCCAATGTATAGAACCCTGTATGTATACATAAGCTGTAAAATACAGCAAAAACATGATAACTAAATCTCATCCACAGCAATAAAGAATAATATTATAATCAACTCAAGAATTTATTATTTATACATGTAGTTGGGCGGAGACAAATCCAATACAAACCAATTTAGAAAGAAGTTATACAAGGAAATGATCGATAAAATAGCAAGACGAACCAAGAGCAATCATCCTCGAAGAAATGGAGAAGATCACGGCCTTCGCTAGAACACCTGCGAAACGTCACAAAGCACACACCTGAAAAGATAACCAGGTCCTCAGAGGGACATAACAAGATACATAAAGAACATGCCATATAATCTGTGATATATAATAGAGAGTAAAAAGGAATGCATGCAATAGGGTGCCTACCAATTCTACAGTAAAAATGCAGTTAAGAACAAACCTTCAATGCATGGGCACTCTGGCTCAGGTGCAGGAACTCAGGTATGGTCCCATCAGGATACCAGGGACCTCAAAGCATAACATTCCTCGAATGTCAGAGGCCAGCAGAAAATCAGGTATCAAGATCCAGGAAAGTATCTCCAGTGGAGAAAACCGGCAATAATAGGAAAGTGCATACGTGGTCCATACGTTAAGGAACTGTTATCCCTACCCAATGCCTAGTAGGGTCACATCCATGACTCATAGAAACCTCTAGCAACTGCCAAGTCTACTAGAATGTAATTCTATTGGCAGTTACTCCTAACCGTCGCACGCCTCGTACGTATCGGTGGCTGGCCGACTACGCGAGTACGTGTCCTACATGTGACTCACATCACGTGATAAAGTATATGTCAAGGCCGCATGAGATATACCAATACCTCATCAACAAAGGGGTGGTCACTAGACTAAGTCAATGCAAGAAAAATAAATAAAAAGCAAAAAAAAAACGACCGACAAGGTCGTTTGCACCCAAGTGTGACTTGGACGCACAATTTTATAATAACAACAAATAAGAAATGCTGAAAATAATAACTAAAAATAAGAATATGTAAATCACAGAGTAGGTGGCAAGGTATCTTGCCTGATTCCGTGCTGTAAATATGAAATGCCGCTCCCGCGTCCACGCCTCCGGAACCCGACGCTCCTAGATAATTAATTAACTAGATTAAGTTACTACTTATGAAACTTACGATACGACTTAATTAGTGTAAGTAATGTGTTAAAATTATATTCAATCTCTCGTGGAACGATTTATGTAACGCCCCAGTCCTAAAATACGTAGGACTAGGAACGAAGCATGACAGCTGCTTACACACGAGATATACTCCAATATATGGAAATCTCGAATATACACATAAGCTGTATTGTGAATAATAATAACAGACAGTCACAGGTAGAAGCTACATCTCATCCACAGTAAATAAAGAAAATGGTAACTCATGAATCAAAGTAAATGTCAAAATATAGCTGTTGGCCGGGCGGAGAAAAATCCACTACCGACACTTAGAATAAACTGAAAGGAAATAGAGTCCAACCTCTAAGATAAATAGAATAAGAAATGATGACTAAATAGGCTCCTCGACCCAATAGGGACAGCTGTGATCATAAGGTACGACTCGCTCGAGTGTGAAGGATGAGTCTACACCGGAGCCATACTCCTGTGGAAAGTCCTGCACACCTATACCTGGAGAGATCACCAGGTCCTCAGAGGGACATAACAAGATACAAAAAGAACATGCCACATAAACTAAATAAATACTGCTCAATAAGAATAAGTAAGATCAGATCACAACATGGTCCAATACACACCTATGGAACTAGCTTACCATCCCCCCAACCAAACAAGGATAGGAGATGGTAAACTAATTCACGATGACGTATCTTTCCATGCTATAAATCCAATATGGTATCCGGACCCCAACAAGGTTCAATGCCTTCTCATCGAAGTAGTAAGCCACACCTACAACCAAATAAGGACAAGATGTGGCAAACTAGTCCGCGACAAGTTATTGTTCCAAGCCACGGTCAGATACAAGTACCCAAACCAAAGTACTCACACCTAACGGATAAAGGTGCCTAACCGTTCTAAGTGAAATGTAGTTAAGAACAATCCTTTCTGCGCATGGGCCCTAGCTAAATAGGATCGGCATAGTCCCCCTTGGGGCACCAGTGGCCCAATCAATAAGAGCATAACGTTCCGCAGAACGTCAGTGGCCGTCAGTAATCATGGGTAAGCTGACCCACGTCTCCGACGGAGCTCACGGGTTACAAAAGGGAAAGTGCATCGAAGCCCATAAGCTAAGGAATTGTCCTTCCCGCCCAATGCCTACTATGTTGTATCCACAATACAAAACCTCTATTAACCGCTAAGTCAATCTTACGTGCAACCTCTATTAGTGGTTAATCCTATCGCACGGCTTATACGTACCGTGGCCAGCCGATCACGCATGTCCGAGTACTATATGTGACTCACAACTTCGTGGTATAAATGTGTCAAGGCCTATGGATGCAACACACACAGGATGGTCCCTTAACTCTAAGTTTAATGTGTAAGAAAATAATACATAGCAGGAAATATAACTGAACAGTAAGTTCTAACAAGTTGTGCCATGTATCACAGTTTATTTTGCATAAAGAAAATAATGAATAATGCATGAAATATGAGCTAAAATAAATAAACAGCTGGTGGCATGGTATCTTACCTGGAGGTAGTGTGCAGAATGACGACGCCTGGGAACTCAAATTGTCAAAATAGGAAAGCACTGAAAGCCAACTTTTACGAACGACCTCGGATGCTGAAATAAATATCATGAACAGATTTGGCATAAAAGAAATTCCTCGGAAATGCCTGTCCAAAAGTCTAATTCTGGAACAGGGGTAAAATTATAATTTTGGATCAAAACGATGTCCGTCGTTGGACCCGTTTTGCACCAAAATGCGTGCCAGAACCTACGGTCTCTAAAATCGTCAAACTACATGTCTACGGATCCAGTTTGAGGAGACGAACCCAACCATATGTCCAAAGTTGGATTCCGGCGGGCCGTGCACAAAATCGCCCGTTAGAGCGGGTCGCGGGCCCACCAAAAAGGTGTTCTGATTTGACCTTCTCAGAATCGGACCAAACTTGGCATACAGGACCAGAAAAATGATACGGTCCTGATGGCGTAAGTTTCGTCTCGATAGGACAAACGTGCACAAAGTTATGGTCAAGTTTGCAAAACGTCGATACAGGGGTTTCTCGACGGATACGTACTGATTTCGTCGCGTACACGCAACGAAATCGAGTTTCGTCAGTTCTCACATGTCGACAACATCCATACGCGCCTTTTCATGCGTATAGTGTGCGACCACATTGTAGGAACGAAATAGTAAAGCGTAATACTCTAGAGGGGGGTGAATAGAGTTGGCAGCGGAATAATGCTAAATAAAAATGTTAGCAGCACTATCACAGAATATTAATCACAACTGAAATAATGTAAAGGCAAAGTTAAGAGAGCAAACGCAAAGACAGCGATGTATACTGGTATCTCTCTGTTGAGGACTAATCCAGTCGGTAGAACTCTTGCTACCAGTTGAATCGACTATTGGAAAAATCGCAAGTTTTCTTACGAAGTCCTTGTAACTTCTACAACGCGAGCTTTGATACGAAGAACTCGTCCAACTTCAAATGTGAAGAGGTATTCTTCAATCAAGCCTTCTGATTACAATCTCTCAGAAACTTCTAGACCGTACCGCACTGGCAAATTGACTAGAGGATTGTAACTGGCTTGGGATCTGAAATTGAAAGCTCTAGAAAACTCTTTGGAAGACTGAAAGCTTTAGATAGAGAGAAGATTGAAAGTGAATGAGTGAGTTGAAATGATCGAAATCCTTCTCTATTTATAGGAGTTCCAAAGGAAGACTTCTGTCAGAATTCGGGCAGAATTCGGGCAGAACTCTTTGAGCAAATCTCGGTCAAATCCGCAACTGCAGGAGGACCAAGTTCCAGAGATTCAAAATCACAACGGCCACTAACCGAACTCTGGCCGAACTCTGGCCGAGTTCTGTCAGGGTTAGGTTAGGGTTTTAAAAATAGGTTTTGGTGATTTTTGAAAACCTTTTTGAAAACATTTTGATAGGTCATTTTAAAAACATTTTGAACTATTTTGGGGATAGCCTATTTGCCAGTACGACTCGGTGTACAACATATTCCTAGACTCAAATAAAATGAAAATTACATTGCATAGGAAATACAGACTCGAGTAGGCAAACAGATCTTCAGTCTTGTAGGCAAATAGATCTTCAGTCTTGAACGGAGTGGATAGCCAATCTTGCTTATGTCCAAGAAACCGAGATGTCCCAACTAGCTTTGTATATCCAGACAGAGTTTGATCAGTTATTAAAATCAGGTTGACCATATGACCAATGGGCCAACAATCTCCCCCATTTTGATAATTGACAAACTTTGAATGATATAACATTAAGCTTGTTCAAAAAGAATCAAAACGTGAAATTGTTCATGTCCTGTATTTAACTCAACAAAAATGTTAGATCTTTAATTTTCTCCCCCTTTGTCACTTAGCAAAATAATTGCACAAGAGAAGGCTCCCCCGCATATAATGCAGAAGGCTCCCCCGCAATTAATGCATAAGGAACAAATAGTGAGAAAATATAATAAATAAAGAGTAGATATGCATCATCACAGACATGTAAAGTCTCTAAAGAATATTATCACAGACATGCTATTGTTTCAAAAACATAAAAGAAATCTCAGGCATGCTATTTCACAGGCAGTTTGTAATGAAGAAGCAGTATAAAGAGATTTTGCTAAAACAAAGTGCTAAAATAAACTGAAATATCATAAAAGAAACACCATAAGCATGTCTATGAAAAAGTACTGAAAGCATACTACAAAGTGCTGATAAATATCAAAAGTACTGATAAAAAGAAATAATGATAAAAACTTGGAATGTTGGAGCATTTCCAAGTATACAATAGAATGTCACTAAAAAAATCAAATCACATCTCCTCATCACTATCCTCGTCAGTATGATGACCAGCAGCTCATTTCAAGTATTTAATTCAAAGATTAGTTATTTTAGCCTTCAAATAACATAATTAATAATATTTTATGAATTAAATGTCGTTACACAGCAACTGTCTCAGATTAGCTGTAGGAGTACTGTCCCAGCTGACGGAGGTTCACCGGGGAACTCTTAAATACCGCTTCGCTTCAACCGTAGTTGTGGTGACAGACAGACTCTTTATTGGCTTGTCTCTAACACAGTTTTCGCGTATTGATATATAATCATAAAACATAATCAATTAATATTATTGACGTCCAAAATTCCTAATTCTCGACGTAAATAATTGAAACGATCTTCCGCTAGAGGTTTAGTGAAGATGTCAGCTAATTAATTTTCAGTATCTATATACTCAAGGTTTATATCTCCATTTTGATGATGATCTCTAAGAAAATGATGTCTAATCTCGATATGTTTAGTACGAGAGTGACATACTGGATTCTTAGTCAAATTAATAGTGCTCGTGTTATCACAGAAAATGGGAATATGTGTGTAAAATAAATTATAGTCTTCTAGGGTTTGTTTCATCCACAAAATCTGAGCGCAACAACGTCCTGCGGCGATGTACTCAGCCTCTGTTGTTGATAGGGCTACAGAATTTTGCTTTTTACTAAACCAAGAGACTAAAGCTTTGCCTAAGAAATGACATGTGCCACTTGTACTTTTTCTATCAACTTTGCATCCAGCAAAATCTGCATCCGAATAACCAATAAGGTCAAAGGACTTAGTTTTGGGATACCACAAGCCAACAGAAGAAGTGCCTTTAAGGTATCGGAAGATACGCTTAACTGCGGACAGATGTGATTCCTTTGGGTTAGCTTGAAAACGTGCACACAGGCAAACACTAAACATTATATCTGGACGACTAGCAGTTAAATAAAGTAAACTACTAATGATACCTCGATACTTACATGTGTCGACTGGCTTGCCTTGTTCATCTGAATCAAGCTTTGTTGAAGTTGCCATCGGAGTGCCAATAGATTTGACATTGTCCAGATCGAACTTCTTTAGCAAGTCTTTTGTGTACTTGGCTTGATTTATGAATGTCCCATTATCAGTTTGTTTGATTTGCAATCCGAAAAAGAATTTCAGCTCTCCCATCATGCTCATTTCAAACTCATTCTGCATACACTTAGAAAATTCTTGACAAAGAGATTCATCAGTGGATCCAAATATGATATCATCAATATAGATTTGAATTAAAAACAGCTTGCCATTAAAAGATCTAATAAAAAGTGTAGTGTCAACCTTTCCTTTTGAAAAGCCGTTGTCAAGTAGAAAAGAGCTTAGACGATCATACCAAGCACGAGGGGCTTGTTTAAACCGTATAGAGCTTTCTTCAACTTGAAAACATAGTCAGGATTTTTGAAATCCGTGAAACCCGGAGGTTGTGCTATAAAAACTTCTTCTTTTATAAAGCCATTTAGAAAAGCACTCTTGACATCCATTTGAAAAAGTTTGAAATCATGAAAACATGCAAATGCACATAACATGCGAATGGATTCTAATCTCGTAACTGGGGCATAAGTCTCATCGTAGTCGATACCCTCTTCCTGATTGTATCCTTGAGCTACGAGTCGTGCCTTATTACGAGTCACCAAACCATTCTCATTTAGTTTGTTTCGGAATACCCAACGGGTGCCAATGACCGGATGATCAACAGGCCTGGGAACAAGTTCCCAAACTTGATTCCGTTCAAATTGGTTTAATTCCTCTTGCATAGCATCTATCCAAAAACTGTCACTACATGCTTCATCAATAGTTTTGGGTTCTAGCTGTGAAATAAATGCAACACTAGAAACAATATCTCTACAGGATGTACGAGTACTTACTCCCTTGGTAATATCACCAATTACCAAATCCTTTGGATGATTAGCTGTAAATTTCAACCTTTTCGCTTCATTCTGACGGTAGCTGGTTCCTGGATCTTCTCTAGGAGGTTCAGCTAGTGCAGAGCTTGGTTGAGAATCAGCTGGAGTTGAGCTTGGTACAGATGTATCTTCGTCATTGTCATCAATCGTCATTTGATTTAATTCATCAAAGGTGACATTGATTGACTCTTCGATAATCATGGTACGTTTGTTGAAGACTCTGTATCCTTTGCACTTGGCCGCATAACCTAAAAATATACCTTCATCGGCCTTTCCATCAAATTTTCCCAAATTGTCTTTTGTGTTAAGAATAAAACATTTACAACCAAAAATTCTAAAGTATGAAACTGAAGGAATTCTATCAAACCATAACTCAAATGGAGTCTTATTCGATTTGGGTCGAATTAGAACTCTATTGAGAACAAAGCAAGCTGTGTTGACAGCTTCAGCCCAGAAATATTTGGGTAGACTAAACTGGTTTAACATCACTCTGGCCATTTTGGTTAGAGTTTTGTTCTTACTTCCACAACTCCATTTTGTTGTGGAGTCCTAGGACAGGAGAACTCATGAATAAAATTGTGTGTGTCATAAAATTGCTCAAAATCAGCATTCTCGAATTCGCCACCATGATCACTTCTAATGCGAGTGATCATGTAACCTTTTTCATTCTAAACTTTCTTACAAAAGGCGACAAATTCGGATAATGCATCATTCTTGCGTGTCAAGAAATATACCCACGTGTATCTAGAGAAATCATCTACAATTACGAAAGCATAAAGTTTACCTCCGAGGCTAGCAACTCTGCTAGGACCAAATAAGTCCATATGAAGCAATTGTAGAGGTCTAGTAGTACATACTGCGTTTACTGACTTGAAAGTGGATCTGGTAGCCTTGTTCCTTTCACATTGACTGCATACCGAATCCTTCTTGAATGTAATGTCTGGTAAACCGCATACTAGCTTCTTTGTGGATAATCTTGATATTGTATCCATATTAGCGTGACTGAGTCTCATATGCCACAGATGACTCTCACCACTCTTGGCCATTAAGCATCTACCTGAAATGTTAGTTTCTTCTAACAAATAGAAAACATATATATTGTCTTCCCTGATACCTTCAAAGATAGTACTACAAGTTGAGCTATCAACTATAGTACATTTGTCTTTGCCAAAGTTGATGCCATAACCATGATCAGCTAGATGACTTATGCTGAGTAGGTTATATTTCAACTCGGTAACCAGACAGACATCCTTAATTACAGGATAGGGAGACTTACCAACATCACCGATACCAATAATATACCCTTTCAAATTATTACCGAAGGAGACATAGCCTTCCTTCTTTTTCTTCGATAGTGTTGTAAATAGGGTAGCGTCACCGGTCATATGTCGTGAGCAACCGCTGTCGATGATCCATTTGCTTCTAGCATGTGAAGGGTGTTCCACCTACAAAACAGTTTGCAGATGAAACCTTTGGTACCCATTTCTTGTAGGGTCCTGAATTGTTAGCTTTAGGTATCCAAGCATAAACATTTAGATCTACAAGCTTTCTCATTCTACATGCAGATGATATATGACCAATGAGGCCACAATAATGACATTGTGCATGTCGAGTGTTGAAAGCTGAGTGGTGTGAATGGTTGGTAGGTTTGGGTTTTCTAGTATAGAAGAAAGCATACCTATAATCTTGTTTGGGCTTGACCTTTTGGGGTAAAGGTTTGATAGGGTTAGTTCTGACAGTGTTTGGCTTGGGAATATTTTGATTTCTCGGTAAGTAACACGTGTTAGGGTAGGAAGCAGCAGGCTCAGGCTGTTTTCCTAACCTAATTTCCAAACTTTTGGAAGTGTCATACAACTTAGTATAATCAGAAGTAAGTGATTCCATTCTGATTTGTGCATATTGAAGACTTTTCTTCTCTATAGAAAGTTCTTCCTTGAGTTGGTCAATAATTTTGTCTTTCTCTTCAGATGACTTGGTAGTCTCGTGTAATAAGAGCTTTATTGAAGAAAGCTCACCAGACTCACTAACATTATTTCTAACCTCAGCTAGTAGGTCGGTAAGTCTTCCTATTTCACCTTTGTACTCTTTGAGTACCTTCTTAGAGGTCTGATACTTACTACGCAGTTTTCTGTAATCAGTCATCAGGTCACTGAAGGCATCTCCTAATTGCTCAAAGGTGAAGTCATCATAAGTTTCTACAGGTTCAGTAGGTACCTGATCGGTTGCCATGAAGTATACATTTGCAGCGTCCTCTGAGTGTTCGTCTTCTGAGTCGTTGGCTTCACTCTCATGCCATATGCTGGTGTTGGCATATTTTTGAGATGTTGATCTTTTCAGGTTCCCTTTTTCATACGTGTTGTTCTTCTTGCTCGATGATGAGTTTGTGGGACAGTCCTTCTTCATGTGTCCCTTCTTCTTGCAGCCATAACAGACAGCATCTTCTTGGTACCAGTTGTTGCTGTTGTTCTCTTTGACTCTCTTCTCATGTCTCATGAATCTTTTGAACTTCCTTTCTATGAGAGCTTGATCTTCAGCGTCAGATCCACTGCTGTCTGAGTCATCTTCAGTAGCTTTTCTGTACTGAGCCTTGAGGGCGATAGTCTTCTCCTTTGGTGCAGGCTCTTCAAAATCTTGTAGCTCCAGTTCATGAGTGAGTAGCTTACCCATGAGTACTTCGAGGGACATAGTTGTGAGGTCGTTTCCTTCAATGATTACAGTAGCCTTTGGAATCCAGTTCTTGGTGAGAGCTCGCAGGAGTTTGCGAATCTTTTCATGGTTACTGTAATCTTTGCCTAGTGAGGACAAAGGATTTACAATATCCAAGAATCTCTCGAATATTTGTGTGACTGTTTCGTTGGGCTTCATTTTGAACGCCTCGTACTCTTGAGTAAGTCTGCTGACTTTAGATTCCTTGACTTGAGTCATGCCTTCATGTGTGACTTCGAGTAGCTTCCATACTTCATTGGCCATTGTGCAGATAGACACCCTGTTAAATTCAGTTCTGTCTAAAGCATAAAAGAGAGCATTAATGGCACGTGCGTCAAGACTGGCCCTTTTTTTTTTCTTCCTCTGTATATCTGCTATGGGGTTTTTCAACTAAAACTCCATCAACATTTATACGAGGTGGCTTTTGATAGCCATCAAGAACAATGGACCATAAATCAAAATCAAGAGATTTCAAGAAGAAACTCATTCGTGTTTTCCAATATGTATAATTTGTACCATCAAACAGTGGGGGTCTGTTTGTGGCCTGGCCTTCACTTATGAATTTCACAGTTGCCATGTGTTGTGCTGTGATCTATATAACAGTTAATTAAAAAGAATAAATAATTGCACTGTTACCTTTGCTTTACCTGTAACACCCGCTCTGATACCAATTGTAGGAACGAAATAGTAAAGCATAATACTCTAGAGGGGGGGTGAATAGAGTTGTCAGCGGAATAATGCTAAATAAAAATGTTAGCAGCACAATCACAGAATATTAATCACAACTGAAATAATGTAAAGGCAAAGTTAAGAGAGCAAACGCAAAGACAGCGATGTATATTGGTATCCCTCTGTTGAGGACTAATCCAGTCGGTAGAACTTTTGCTACCAGTTGAATCCACTATTGGAAAAATCGCAAGTTTTCTTACGAAGTCCTTGCAACTTCTACAACGCGAGCTTTGATACGAAGAACTCGTCCAACTTTAAATGTGAAGAGGTATTCTTCAATCAAGCCTTCTGATTACAATCTCTCAGAAACTTCTAGACCGTACCGCACTGGCAAATTGACTAGAGGATTGTAACTGGCTTGGGATCTGAAATTGAAAGCTCTAGAAAACTCTTTGGAAGACTGAAAGCTTTAGATAAAGAGAAGATTGAAAGTGAATGAGTGAGTTGAAATGATCGAAATCCTTCTCTATTTATAAGAGTTCCAAAGGCAGACTTCTGTCAGAATTCGGGCAGAATTCGGACAGAACTCTTTGAGCAAATCTCGGTCAAATCCCCAACTGCAGGAGGACCAAGTTCCAGAGATTCAAAATCACAACGGCCACTAACCGAACTCTGGCCGAACTCTGGCCGAAATCTGGCCGAGTTCTGTCAGGGTTAGGTTAGGGTTTTAAAAATAGGTTTTGGTGATTTTTGAAAACCTTTTTGAAAACCTTTTTGAAAACATTTTGATAGGTCATTTTAAAAACATTTTGAACTATTTTGGGGATAGCCTATTTGCCAGTACGACTCGGTGTACAACATATTCCTAGATTCAAATAAAATAAAAATTACATTGCATAGGAAATACAGAATCGAGTAGGCAAACAGATCTTCAGTCTTGTAGGCAAATAGATCTTCAGTCTTGAACGGAGTGGATAGCCAATCTTGCTTATGTCCAAGAAACCGAGATGTCCCAACTAGCTTTGTATATCCAGACAGAGTTTGATCAGTTATTAAAATCAGGTTGACCATATGACCAATGGGCCAACACACGTCACCCTGTTTGTCGGGGTGCACGCCGTATCGGTTAATTTTTCCTAAAATTTTAGTTTAGAAACTAGTTTTTATCCCAAGTTTGAAACTCGATTAACAACTGTATAAACAATGAAAAATAATTCTAAAAACTAGGTTTCCATCTCATTTATGTTGTGAATGAATCTATTGAAACAGGTTTTCTAAACTGTCAAGGAATAGACGGAATTTCGCCTTCCTAATTAGGGTCTGTGAACGGTTCATCCTCTGTTTATGAACAGATTTTTCTCGATGTTGGTATCAATTTTCTGAAAAATTTTGTTATCTCTGTGCACATCTATCTATCAGGATTTCAAGTGGGTCATATAGGCTTTCTATCGGATCAAATAAAATTGAAAACGATCGTTTATAGGAGGAGTAATCGGGTCGCAAAGTTGCATACCTCGCTGTTGATAGCTGCGGTTGCAAGGGCGGGTTCCGGCGAACTCCAGCATCGCACGGCCGTGTCCGGCAGTCGAGGGCGGCGTCAGGCTATCGTGGGGACGCGGGGTGATGGAGGAAAGTCTTCGGTGCGCGAGATTAGCCGAATTTCGAGAGAAGTTTAGGAAAATCCCCTTACTTCCCGTTCGAGTGAAACCTATAGGCCGAAGTTTAATCTCTAACGATTTTAAATCCGATTTTAAATATGGATTCAAACCAATCCAGTGGGGAATCAAATTCGGGTATGTTAGGAACAAGTGATTTAAAAGGATTTGCGAGGATTTGTCAAATTCCTTTCATCCGAGAGCAATTTCCCGGGTTCGGTTTGGGGTCGGGAGAAGCTGGGGTTCTCCATTTCGTGAGAATTCAATTTCTCACGAGTTTTCATTAACTCGTGAGGTTTTTTTTACATATAAGCCGCTGCCATATGTATTATGGCATACTTGGGTTATTAGGGAATATATGAAATAAAATAACTATTTGTTTAACAAATAGTTTACAAGAAAAAAATTTCTAAATTTATTTTAAGATATTGTAATATATATATATACACATATATTTTATCATATAATTAAAAGCCTATTAGTAACCTAATTTTAGCAAAAATTTATACAAAGAATTTAACTTCAAATATATACTCATATATTGAGCTTATATATATATATATATATATATATATATATATATATATATATATATATATATATATATATATATATATATATATATTCATTTATATTTGAATATAAATATATATTCATTTATATTTGAATATACATTTATAATTACTTATTCATACAATACCTTTTTATATTAATTAAAAAAAATAATTTGCCAATAATTAGTATATAACCTATATCTAGATAAAACTTTTTATTGCCTTACCTCATATAACCAATGCATTACAAATGAAACTTTTGACATCTAATAAAGCATATAAACAATAATAATAAAATAATTCTAATGTCATCAAATATTTTCAAATCATGCTTTGATATATATTTGTACCAAGTCAGGAACTATTATCCAAAGTAACAAAAATCTACTAGCACAATTTCTAGTTACGTATATTTATTTAAAAAAAATTTCAGAAAATATAAACAAGCCAGAAAAGTTTAAAATATCAGTAAAAAAATCCCAAAAATATAGGGGTTTTACATCCTACCCAACTTATAAAAATTTCGTCCTCGAAATTAAAATAAAACTTAATTATAAAATATGTCAATCAAATCTTAATGGAAATATAGTGCGGCTGAATATGAAGAAAGAGCAGGTAGTCTTTTCGTAACTCGGTTCTCGAAAAGCTGGAGGAGTTATTTATACAAGGGTTTTAAACTGGTACCATATTCTACATGACAAGGTGTTCTTGGTCTTACATGATTCATGGATATTCCGTTCGTCTGATGGAATGGCTCGATATTGCATGGTTAAACATCAGATGGGCAAAATGGATATCTATAGTTCTTTCTAAGGAAATCGGGTTATACCTGTGTTGTGAATGGAAATGAAGCACATAATGGTGTGTTTTGGTGGAACATGTATGTCATGCGTATAGGGAGGCTTGTCTAGTTCATGTAAGTGAGGTTTGTTGGAAGAAAATGGCTAATGCTGTGCTTCAATCATCAAAGTCACGGTAAGGTATCGAAACGATATGCGTAGAGATTGGGTGATTTTCTCACATCCAAAGCATACGCGTGTTGTCGACGGAGGTCACAGAATCTAAGGCACGTCATTCAAGAATAACTAAGTCAAGAGTTTATGTTTGGTAGCTTACTAGACTATGGTTATGATATTTCTAATGGTATCATGATTGTGCTCATGTATGTTGACCAACTGATGAATGTATTGCTCAAATGCAAAGCTATGACTTAAATAAAGAATGATGGTAGAAGTGGAGTAATACCGGCCAGATCTCCAATCTCAGGATGGGGGTCTATCACAGCCAGGGTAAATGCTTGCCCTTGCCTTGACGGCTCGGGACAATCGATAATTCGATGTCATTTCGATCCGCACCTCAAGCATAAGCCAAGACGTATCCGACATCCATCTCGAATGTGGCCCTTCTTTCCGCAGTAGTTGCAGGTTGGCTTCTGATAGGGTGCGGGTCTCTGCTGGTACTGTCCTGTAGGCCCCCTGGTAGGTCCACCTTGAGTCGCCCTAACTGGTACAGCTACCGGTGTGGGGCGTCTCTGTGCCTGTTGTTCCTTGCGAAGTAGCTCTTGGGTACGTGCTTCCTCCAAGACAGTTGCATAAGAGACTCGAGACTGTGTACTAGTGAAAGTCTTGAGCTCTGGTACGAGCCCCTGATGGAATCTCCTCGCCTTCTCAAGTTCTGTCGGGATTAGTGCCACACCAAATCTACTCAAACGACTGAACTCTGCATTATACTCATCTACCGACATGTTCCCCTGCTTCAGATGAAGAAACTGGTCATAGAGAGCGGCTCGAACATAGATGGAGAAAAATCTCTCATAGAAGAGGTCATAAATTTCCTTCCACGTGATCCCAGTGCCCAGTCGTCTTTCTTCAGCCTTCCACCAGTGATGAGCGTTATCTTCTAAGAGTAAGTCGACTACTGTCATCCAATCATGTGTTGGCAACTGTGATGCCTTCATGAATTTTTTTCGTGCTGATAAGCCAAGTGAAAACTTCTAAAGGACTCTCGGTACCCTTAAAATTCTTAGGGCCCATGTCGATGAAGTCTGCAATGGAGCCCAGATATGGTTGTGGAGCTGGAGTTGGATCTGGTACCGGGGCTGGTGGTGGAGATCTCGCTAAGTAGGTCATCATACTCTGCCTTAACAGTTCCATTTGTTGCCACTGAGATTGTAGCATAGCATACATAAACTGGGTGGTCGGGTCCACATCAGTCGGAAGTGGAGGTAGTTGTGGTCCAAGCTGTGGTGAAAACTGCTGAGGCAATGGGGATGGTGCTGTCTCTCCTGGTGGTACTGCAGTAGTTTGCTCAACCTGGCTGACTGGGGGCACTTGGGCTTCCTGCTGCACCGTCGATGGGTTCGTGGTATTCTGCAATGGTTCTAGCTGATACGGAGTCACCGGGGTCATTGGAGAAACTTGTTCTTCCTGGAAAGTTGCATCATCAGATGTGATGGCTAGGGTAGAGGTGTGTCCGCTGTGTAGAGTCATATTGCTGGCATGAAGATAAGGGCAATGTTAGAATAGATTCAGATAGGTTTTGAGTCAAGCAATTGAAAGAGTGTTTAATAAAAAATTCGAAATATCAATAACACGTGGATAAGATCCTATAAGGCGAAAATGTTAAGCTAACCATACCTCAATCCACGTAAAATCATACAGAATGCGAACCAAATGCACTATGGTTGATCAGACCACAATACACCAGTTCTGATAAGACAATGTATTCGTGGGCGCCCACAATAAAACATATGTCCTGAACAAGCTCGATGAGAGAGTAAGCTCGCAAAACTAGGCTATAATAGCAACATTTAGTCAAGGTAGTTCAATTAAAAATATGCAAGATAATGATGAAAGATAATATAAATAACTTAAGTTACTTAAGAATCTAAGGCGTGTCCGGTGTTCGTGCCTATGCAGTCGTCATACTGTTTTCTTGTCTAAAGCCTTGGTTAAAGTCAAGAAAGTTAGGTTGTGAGGCTTCCTACCCAACTTATAAAAGTTGAACTAGTAG
Organism: Iris pallida; assembly: GCA_029216955.1. Lineage (NCBI taxonomy): Eukaryota > Viridiplantae > Streptophyta > Magnoliopsida > Asparagales > Iridaceae > Iris > Iris pallida. Next base: position 2,796,391 of record JANAVB010039220.1, read on the forward strand.
TATGATTGAATGGTGGAACATGACGACTTAGTACGCATGAAAAAGGGATAAGGATTTACGGAAGAATAATTCAATAAGAAGGAACCAAGTTAGGCAGTTGGAAGTTCGAAATGAAAGCGAGATAGAATGTCATGTATGTGGATGAGATCCTAAATTTCTAATCCTATACGCAGGCTTGCTTGGTACGGTAAGTAACCAAACAATTTATCTAGACCTGCATGGGCCACCACAAAAACATGTAACGCCCCAGTCCCAAAATACGTAGGACTAGGAACGAAGCATGCCAGCTGCATACACACGAGATATACTCCAATATATGGAAATCTCGAATATACACATAAGCTGTATTGTGAATAATAATAACAGACAGTCACAGGTAGAAGCTACATCTCATCCACAGTAAATATAAAGAAAATGGTAACTCATAAATCAAAGTAAATATCAAAATATAGCTGTTGGCCGGGCGGAGACAAATCCACTACCGGCACTTAGAATAAACTGAAAGAAAATAGAGTCCAACCTCTAAGATAAATAGAATAGGAAATGATGACTAAATAGGCTCCTCGACCCAATAGGGACAGCTGTGATCATAAGGTACGACTCGCTCGAGCATGAAGGATGAGTTTACACCGAAGCCATACTCATGCAGAAAGTCCTGCACACCTATACATGGAGAGATCACCAGGTCCTCAGAGGGACATAACAAGATACAAAAAGAACATGCCACATAAACTGAATAAATACTGCTCAATAAGAATAAGTAAGATCAGATCATAACATGATCCAATACACACCTATTGAACTAGTTTACCATCCCCCCAACCAAACAAGGACAAGAGATGGTAAACTAATTCATGATGACGTATCTTTCCATGCTATAAATCCAATATGGTATCCGGACCCCAACAAGGTTCAATGCCTTCTCATCGAAGTAGTAAGCCACACCTACGTCCAAACAAGGACAAGATGTGGCAAACTAGTCTGCGACAAGTTATTGTTCCAAGCCACGGTCAGATACAAGTACCCAAACCAAAGTACTCGTACCTAACGGAGAAAGGTGCCTAACCGTTCAAAGTGAAATATAGTTAAGAGCAATCCTTCCTACACATGGGCCCTGGCTAAATAGGATCGGCATAGTCCCTCCTTGGGGCACCAGTGGCCCAATCAATAAGAGCATAACGTTCCGCAGAATGTCAGTGGCCGTCAGTAATTATGGGTAAGCTGACCCACGTCTTCGGCGGAGCTCACGGGTTACAAAAGGGAAAGTGCATCGAAGCCCATACGCTAAGGAATTGTCCTCCCCACCCAATTCCTACTATGTTGTATCCACAACACAAAATCTCTATTAACCGCTAAGTCAATCTAACATGCAACCTCTATTAGCGGTTAATCCTATCGCACGGCTTATACGTACCGGTGGCCAGCCGATCACGCATATCCGAGTACTATATGTGACTCACAACTTTATGGTAGAGATGTATTAAGGCCTATGGATGCAACACACACAGGGTGGTCCCTTAACACTAAGTTTAATGTGTAAGAAAATAATACATAGTAGGAAATATAACTGAACAGTAAGTTATAACAAGTTGTGCCATGTATCACATTTTATTTTGCATAAAAAAATAATAAATAATACATAAAATATGAGCTAAAATAAATAAACAGCTGGTGGAAAGATATCTTGCCTGGTGGTAGTGTGCAGAATGACGACGCCTGGTAACTCAAATTGTCAAAATAGGGAAGCACTGGAAGCCAACTTTTACGAACGACCTCGGATGCTGAAATAAATATCACGAACAGATTTGCCATAAAAAAAATACCTAGGAAACGCCTGTACAAAAGTCTAATTCTGGAACAGGGGTAAAATCGTAATTTCGGGTCAAAACGATGTCCGCCGTTGGACCCATTTTGCACCGAAATGTGTGCCAGAACCTACGGTCTCTAAATTTGTCAAACGATATGTCTATGGATCCGGTTTGAGGACACGAACCCAACCGTATGTCCAAAGTTGGATTCCTACGGGCCGTGCACAAAATCGCCCGTTAGAGCGGGTCGCTGGTCCGCCAAAAAGGTGTTTCGATTTGACCTTCTCAGAATTGGACCAAACATGGCATACAAGACCAGAAAAATGATACGGTGCTGATGGCGCAAGTTTGGTCTTGATACGACAAATGTGCACAAAGTTATGGTCAAGTTTGCAAAACGTCGATACGGGGGTATCTCGACGGATACGCACTGATTTCGTCGCGTACACGCAACGAAATCGAGTTCTGTCAGTTCCCACACGTTGGCAACATCCATACGCGCCTTTCAATGCATATAGTGTGTGACCACGTCGCCCGGTTTGTCGGGGTGCACGCCGTATCGGTTAATTTTTCCTAAAATTTTAGTTTAGAAACTAGTTTTTATCCCAACTTTGAAACTCGATTAACAACAATATAAACAATGAAAAATAATTTGAGAAACTAGGTTTCCATCTCGTTTATGTTGTGAATGAATCTGTTGAAACAGGTTTTCTAAACTGTCGAGGAATCGACGAGATTTTGCCTTCCTAATTAGGGTCTGTGAACGGTTCATCCTCTGTTTATGAACAGATTTTTTTCGATGTTGGTATCGATTTCCTGGAAATTTTTGTTATCTTTGTGCACATCTATCTATCAGGATTTCAAGTGGGTCATATAGGCTTTCTATCGGATCAAACAAAATTGAAAACGATCGTTTATAGGAGGAGTAATCGGGTCGCAAAGTTGCATACCTCGCTGCTGATAGCTGCGGTTGCAAGGGCGGGTTCCGTCGAACTCCGACGCCGCACGGCCGTGTCAGGCAGTCGAGGGCGGCGTCAGGCTGCCGTGGGGACGTGGGGTGATGGAGGGAAGTCTTCGGTGCACAAGATTAGACAAATTTCGAGAGAAGTTTAGGAAAATCCCCTTACTTCCCGTTCGACTGAAACCTATAGGCCGAAGTTTAATCTCTAACGAATTTAAATCCGATTTTAAATCTGGATTCAAACCAATCCAGTGGGGAATCAAATTCGGGGTATGTTAGGAACAAGAGAATTAAAAGGATTTGTGAGGATTTGTCAAATTCCTTTCATCCGAGAGCAATTTCCTGGGTTCGGTTTGGGGTCGAGAGAAGCTGGGGTTCTCCATTTCGTGAGAATTCAATTTCTCACGAGTTTTCATTAACTCGTAAGGTTTTTTTTTACATATAAGCCCCTGCCATATGTATTGTGGCATACTTGGGTTATTAGGGAATATATGAAATAAAATAACTATTTGTTTAACAAATAGTTTACAAGAAAAAAATTTCTAAATTTATTTTAAGCTATTGAAAAAAAAAATATATATATATATATATTTTATCATATAATTAAAAGCCTATTTGTAACCTAATTTTAGCAAAAATTTATACAAAGAATTTAACTTCAAATATATACTCATATATTGAGCTTATATATATATATATATATATATATATATATATATATATATATATATATATATATATATATATATATATATATATATATATATATATATTCATTTATATTTGAATATACATTTATAATTACTTATTCATACAATACCTTTTTATATTAATTACAAAAAAATAATTTGCCAATAATTAGTATATAACCCATATCTAGATAAAACTTTTTATTGCCTTACCTCATATAACCAATGCATTACAAATGAAACTTTTGACATCTAATAAAGTATATAAACAATAATAATAAAATAATTCTAATATCATCAAATATTTTAAAATCATGCTTTGATAAATATTTGTACCAAGTCAGGAACTATTATCCAAAGTAACCGAAATCTACTAGCACAATTTCTAGTTACGTATATTTATTTAAAAAGAAAATTTCAGAAAATATAAACAAGCCAAAAAAATTTAAAATATCAGTAAAAAAAACCAAAAATATAGGGGTTTTACAATTTAGATCCATACAATCACACACAGGTTCCACGAGACATCGAAACACAGTTTTAGGGTTTCTAACTTTTAATTAGTCGGTTATGCCCCTACTTCAATAACATACTTAAAAATCATATAAAAATCATAAAAATAATATTTAAACTAATTTTCTACAGATTTATCTCTGAAATTTTAGAATTAATATTTCTAAAGACATTTACGACTGGTTGGTTACTAAGTTATCTAGTCTACCCGAAACTTGTCCGGAACATAGTTAATAACTCAAAATTGCTAAAATAACCAAAAATATATTTTAAATAGCAAAAAAATACTTTATTTTATAGAATAATATCAGAGGTACTAGGGTTGAGTTATACTACAAATTTGGAACATTATAGGTCGGCCGGTTATCCAAAATTAGCTAATTTTGACCTACAATTTTCCCGACCAGATTAGAGTTGCTAAAATCGTGGAAAAATACTTAAAAATCCTAATTTATGTATATGAACACACATAAAATTCAGTTTTGAAAATAGGAACCAATAACTCATAGTTCCTTCATAATGGGTTATTTTTGATCCTACCAACACATGAATATTACGCCTATATTTCATGAAACCTTTATGGATAATTATACCTAAAAAAAGCTATCAAAATATGATTTCTACAGAATTAATAACATATTTTCTACAGAATTTTAATAAGGGTTTGAGATGGAAAGATTTGGATTTCTTACCAAAGGTCCTTGCTAGAGAGGTTGTGACGACTTCTACTCGACAAAGCTCCAACCTTTCTCATTATCCTTGCTTGCTAATCCCCTTTTGGTAAGTATGGAAGGGTTGGCAATGGCTATAGATAGTTGGATGGAAAAGATGGAGTTTTTAGGGTTTGTTTTGAGGGGTTTCAGGAATGTATGGTGGAGGTGATGAGTTTTTGTGAAGGATGGAGAGATGTGCAATGGAGGAGATGATGTATGGAGGCTATGGGGGTGAAGTGCTGCTGAGATTATGGAGAGGAGAAGGGTTGGTCGGCTATGGAGGTGGAAAAAAAGGAGGATTTCAGTTAGGATTAGGATTTGGGCTAAGTTGATGTATATATATGGGCTTTATTGGGTTGCATGTATGAAAAGGAGTGGGAATCCTTTTCCTATGGGGTATTCGACCATGGGGGATTGTTTGGCCAAAATCTATGGTGGGGGGTCCACTATGGCATGAATTGGTTGTTTGGTGAGTTGGCTAATTGATTGGATTGATGATTTAAAAAGGTATTTTCTAATATAGAACTAATTAATTCTATCTATAGAATTTCAATCCAAATCTGAATTTAAATACAAAAATATATAATTATTAATATTTATTAATGTCCAACATGCCTACATAGGGTTGGGTTTGGCTTGGAAGAGGTTTGGGGAAGTTTGGTGCAACCGGGTCTCCTAAAAAGTCATAAAGACTTTCTTAACTAATTAATTAAAAAAAATATAACTTATGCCATAATTTGAATGGTTAACATGCAAGAGATTACAATATGACCATGGCATTACTAACATGGCTAGCATGCTAGTTAAAGCACCCGACTATGCTATTTTCCATAAATAAATTCTATTTATTTATTGTGTTTCTGAGAAAATTACAACTGTAGGAATCTGATCTAGAAGACGATCACTTTATCCCTTGGACGATGCGATGAAGAAGGCTCGGACCTCGAAGACTTGGACAGCAACTGGCAATCTCTCTGTTCTCTCTGAATTGAATGTGGTGTCTGTTGAAGGTGGAGAAACTCTCTTTTATAGAGTTCTGGATAACTGCTCTGGGTATACGCTCAGTCAGTTACTTGACGTGTGCATAACTGCAGGAACGCGTGGCAAATTTTGGTGGAGACACGTTGGAGTGCGGTTAAGAGTAGTGGAGTATATCCAGGAGAGATTGATGGCATGAATGCCATGTTGCATAACTTCTGAATGAGTGGGTAATCGAATACAGGACACATGAGAACGTGTGTTGACTGTACATTTGAAGTCATTCTGAATGCATTTGCTTTGATACGCTGTCTTTTGGAGAAGTATGACTAGCATACGCTGTCTTGTTTGAAGAGGAGTCGTATGGAGTCCATACGCTGTCTTTTGGATATGTATGTCTTGCATACGCTGACTTGGATAGCAAGAAGTCATATGGAGTCTATACGCTCACTTGGGTGACAAGAAGTCATATGGAGTATATACGCTCACTTGATGAGGAGTCGTATGGAGTACATACGCTGCCTTGATGAGGAGTCGTATGAAGTACATACGCTGTCTTGATGAGGAGTCGTATAACTGGAGAAGTAGACACGTGGCTGTCCTCAATCTTTTCGAATACGCCATATCTCCCAATAACTGACAAATATCTCTCGAGCGTCGTGTTACGGATATGACGGCTGATAGACTGTCAGAAATGACAGTAATGATGGTTGTGCATTCATGATGGCTAATGAGCTGTCCTTGTAAAAGATAAAATCAACTCTCGAAAATCCATACGACGGTTAATTCTCCTAAGACGGCTATTTTTTGCACGAAAGACGAAGTGTCAGATTCATTCCCCACTGAGCGTATGTTGTGCTGTCAGTGAGAAATAATAAAATATTCACTGAGCGTATGACTTTTGTACTGAGCGTATGGCCTTTGGCTGAGCGTATGGCCTTTGGCTGACTTAGTCTTATGTCAGCGTGTCAGAATTTTTCACATACTACAAGACCCCCTTCAAAGTTTTCGAACTTTATGATTTTCGAAAGTTCGAATTTACTTTGAACTCAAAGTGGGAATAAGTCTTGACACGCTGGCACGAGTTTGTTATTTCCTCAATATCAGTACATATCTCTAGGGATTCTGCATTTGAAAACGGCTGCCGTTTGGGCTTCTCTTTCTTCTATAAATAGGCCTTTAAGAACTTAATTCCTTTCATTACTTTTGCCTTCGTCTTTGAGAGAGAGAATCCAGAGCTCAAGCCTTCTTCTTCTCCAACCTAATCTTCGTCAATGGCACCCAAGCTCGACGCTGCCGCGAAGGGGAAAGGCAAGGCTCCTGCAGAGCTGTCTCGACCTGCCGCCGCCACCACAACCACTAGGAGAACCGCCGAGCAGCGTCTTCCACAGAGCGAACTTCCGTTGAAACCCCTATACGGTGAGGATGGAGACGATGAACAGTAACCATCCCTTTTTAGGGCTCTGGTTAGGACAAAATCAGAAAACGTATCCCCTTTTTATGGTTAATACGTCAGAAAATACACTTCCCTCTTTAGGGTTTAGTCGTATTCCATGTTTTTCGTCTATACGAAAAATATATTTTGAGCGTATTTCTGTAAGATACGCGTATCTTTGATAGAAATGTCAAAATACGCTGATCTGAAGGAATACGCTATGTCAAGTCGTCTCGTTGAGATACGCTGACTCTCTTGTTAGCATATTTTTGATGAACATCTTGCTAACCATACGCTGCTATTTGGAAAATTCCATACGACTGCTTGCTTTGGTTAGACATACACGTAGCTGAGCGTAGGTTGAACTTAGAATCTGTCATACGCTTAGGATAGACTGAGTGTAGGTTAATTTTTAAATCTGACATACTCTTAGGATGGACTGAGCGTAAGTTGATCTTTGAACTTGTCATCCCTTTGTATTTTTTTTAGAGTTAAGGATTTTTAACCTCTTATTTTTCCTTTGTAGTGGATATTCTGGCCCAAGAAGCGCAGTTTGAAGGATGTGCAGGGAGCAATTATAAGAGTGACCTATCCCATGTCCACTTTCCACAGTTTGATAAACCTTCCACGAGAATAGCCATTCTGAAAAATCAAGAGAGCGAAACCCTGCTGAGTCTGATAAGTGGTCAACCACTGCAGAGTGTGGACAGTGTTACCCACTCAAAACCGACATTTCTATTCGGAGAAGCTATTGACAGAAGCTCCCAGCCAGCCTTCGACAAAGTGTCGTACTCGTATTACCGGGATGGTGATGAGACTCAGCCGATGTACTTGACTGGATTGTCTAAGGGTATCAACATAGCTCGCTTATTCCATGCGAGTCACCAAAGGCACATGAAATGGGATATTACTCCAACCCGTCAAGCAAAAGCTGGATGGATAGGGTACAGCCAGGGAAGATTTCGCAGTGGTACTGAACCGCATGTTTCAGTCTTCCGAGGATTATTGCCAGCCACAATTCTCCCTGAGGACTCTGCACTTCTGATGCCGGTTAGAGTCCCGATATTTGCGAACGAATTTGCACAGCCAAAAAATGTTGTCTATTCGAAACAGTCCATGAGACTCACTGGTCTCGTGAACCCAGAGAATACCAGATGGACTGCTCTCGTGAGATGAATTCTGAGAGATTATGGAGAACAATTGAAGGTGATAGGCCTGTACGATGCCATCAAGTGCACTACTTATGGTTTTAGGCCGAACCCAGACTTGTTCCTGGCACTAGCAGAAAGGTACAACTATCGCATCGGAACTTTTATGACTCCGAGAGGCGAGATGGGATTCGCTCTCCACGAAATGGCGTATATTTCTCAGCTACCGACAGGAGATTTGCCGTATAAGGAATATATCCCATTTATTGATGAAATGAACAAGATTTCTGACGCCAACCCGCTAATTCTTCATGTATTCGAAGAATTAATGTGCCACTATAGTATTTGTAAGGCCTTTTATAAGGCAAAAGATATAGATTCAGGCTGCTACTCTTCGAAGTGGATGGCCTACTTATTCCCAGTCCGCACCGAAGAAACTCAGAAGAAGAAGAAGACCGAACAATATATTGGTCATTTTAAACCTCTGAGTCAAGCCAAAATTGACAAATTAATCCGGAAGACCACCCATGATGACATCATAATCGAAGAAGATGAAGTCACCTATAAAGCTGGTGATAGGTTAGAGACCTACATAAAGCAAGGTGGCCGGGCTTTATCTGATGAAGGTCATCTGGCCGGGTTTCTATCCCTTTGGCTGAGAAGATTCGTAGTACCTGGCACCTGTTCGGCAGACAGGATGCACTGAGGTATCATATTTGCATCAGTCCGTCTGACGTTTGGGTACATGATGGACTTGCTAACGGCGATGACATGCCGTCTGAACGCCGGTTTAAGAGCATATGCAGACAGAATGTTTAACCTGGCGAAGAAGAAACTTACAACTTTTCCTCGGGTTGAAATGCCTTTCACATATTTGTACGGATGGCTTCTCCTCCACTTTGAGTCTCTTATGAGTGCTGGACTGGCCAGACCAGTTGACACTTTCTTGGAAAGATACCGTCATACGCCAAAGTGGAATTATGACACCCTGACAGACTGCAGGACCATACTGAATAGGGAAGAACTATGGAGTTTCACCTGTGTTCCTCTGCCTATCGGTTATGAGACTATGCCTGCGAAGATGATTGATGGCACCGGTGCCAATGAACTGGATGATGTTCAGCACGAATGGCTGAAGAGGATCAGACCATCCCACCTGGTCTATCGCCATGACGACATCACTTATTTGGAGCCATATCTTCCGAGTAGATTTGCTCGGCAAGTCGGCTATGATCAGTTGCATATAGGAAATGCAACGACATGCTTCAACCACCAAGGCGGATTGATCGACGGTGCGAGAGCCTGGATATATTATATTGCCAAAGGCACCGGAGCTACCTTTACAATGCCAGATCTGGTGAATCATCGGAAAGAAGCTAAGATGTTGGCGTCTTATGCCAAGTTCTATGTATCTGCGAATACATTTGATGAGAAGTTCAGCATCTTGGGTAAGAGCTTCATTCATGTTAATAAGAAATCAGCCAAGTCAACTCTGCCGGAAGATTGTCACGACCGAGAGGATCCTCTCGCTACTGACGAGGTTTATGAAGAAGTCTCAAGGAAGAATCTCTTTTCTGATGAACCTCATCAGCCACTATATGTACCGCTTGGAAGTGCCGAGAAGAGTGTATCTGCTGAGGGTACACCGAAGAGAAAGCATGGCAAGGGTGCTTCCGGGCCCGCTCCAAAAAGAGTTACTCGAGCAGAAGTTCATAGTCGTGTAGGAATTACTATCCCGGGGAATTCTCCTGCTTCGAGTCAACAAATCAGAGATGCTGACGAAGAAGGTAGTGACTTCGAAGACGATTATCCTACCATTCTACTAGTGAAAAGGGTAGGAAGAAGAAAAGTGGTAGTTTCAAAGACTAAATCTGTAATTTGTCTTGATGCATAAAGCCCCACCAATCGTGCTGAACGATTGGCTCGAGAGAAGCAAACTGTCCTTGCTTCTCAGCAAAGAGTTGAAGCAGAATCTTCTACTGCCAAGAAGATTATTGAAGTTTTCTCTCCTGCACCCTTGAAAATGCAGCCCACGCAGGATGCTAATACAGAACCTGCTGCGGAGGATGTGATAGAAGAATCGGCAGCTAAGCCATCTATCGATCGAACAACACCGGCTGCTGAGGATCCTTCCATGGTAGTGGATGAGCATGCTGAACCATCCGTACTGGTTTCGAAAGAATCAGTGAAGAAAGCAACCACTCTCGAGCCACCTGCTGATTTAGCTTTGATTGATGTTTCGGAGAGCGACAAGGGTGAAGAAGAACAGGTTGACTATGAACCTTCGTCTCATTTCTTTGAAGATGAGGATATGGAAATTGAAGATGAGTCACCAACTGAAATCTGTATCGACGAATTGAAGACGGCCGGCCAACATTCAGAGTTGACTCCAGAGCCAGAGAACCTTCTAGAAATAGAAGCCCATGTTCCGAGCACCTCTGGGGCAGGAAGTAGTGAAATGAAACCAGTGTCAGAAGACACTTTGAATAGACTACGAACAGGGCTGAACGATCCTAAAGAAACAGAGTACAAGCCAACTTCAGGTAATATTTTATCCAGTAAAGTTTTCTTTTTTTGCTTTATTGTCTTTAATTTTGATCAAGCTTCTTTGATTCCAAAAGTTGTAGGAACTACACCAGCGATGAGCTCGACTCATGCTCCACCTGTTCGGACTGATGTTGGTGAGGGAAGCTCACATTTACCAAGTTCTCCAAAAACACATACTTCTGTTTCCAGAATAGAGCCCATTCCAGCTTCTTCCTTCACAATGGCAGCAACTCCCGGTTTTGAAACGGAAATAGCAAGGACCATGGCGATGTATTCAGATATTATCTATTCATATATGGATACATTCTCCAGGTGATTTATGAAGGACGAGACTATGCCTTTTTCCAATCTCCGAACGGCGATTAATTTCCCGCTTTTAGCTCTGCGACAGGCTGGTTATGAGACTCAATGTACTTTCTTTGAGTATCTCCTAAACAATTTGGAAGTAACCATCCACAAATACTGGGAAATCAAGAAAGAAGATATTAAATCCTTGACCGTGGCTGAGATTGCTCAACTGGAACGTGAAGCTCAAACCCAGCAAGCTGCTTTGAAAGAATTCCTCGCTTTGTCATCTGAGAAGTTAATGGCGAAGGATGAGAAATAGTAACAACTCGTCAGAAGATAGAACGTCTGGAAACAGAGGAAATATCTAGAGCTGAAGAACTCCAGAAACTAAAAGAAGAATTAGCTCATCTCCAGGAGCGCATTGCATCCGTAGAAAAAGAGCAATCTGATATTATTTTTGCTCGTATAGCTGAAGCTACCCGCTATCAAGTTCTACAGCAAGAGCGGGAACAGATGCAAGCTGAGCAGATAGAAGAAACTAATCGTCGTAGTTCTGTTATCATTAATTCTGACCAACAGATGGTTGTAATTGAAGCAACAGAGCGAATTCGTAAAGCTCATAAAGAGAAGATGAATAGTGTACTTGCTCGTATTCAGGAGATAATTACTCCTTCTATTCAATAGATTTTTCACACTTCTCATGTCTTAAATTTTTTTTTAATACTCACTTGTAATCAGTATTTTGATTTTGACTGAAGAAATGAGCACTTTGACCTGATTTTGATTTTGTGTATGATGTTTTTGTAGAAAATGTGTTCAGAGGTAAATAATACATGACATATTTCAATAGAATAAAATATACAAATGAATTTTGTAATTTTATCAGATGATATTAAACCATAAATTTTAGTTTAATACTGATTAAAGAAAACAGAATTCAGAAATAAAGATATCTTTGAACTCAATTTTCTATGATCTTTGGACTCGAAAATCAAAAGACTAGATATCATTTTCATAGAATAGAAAATATGATACTGAGATAGAAAATTCAGAGGTAATATGGACGTAATTTTCTATATGAGATCTTTATTAAATCCACTGGGGATCTAATAAGACAGAATATCAAATTCTCTGGGAAGATGATATGTGGTAGAATATCAATTTCCGCTGGGGATAACGATATCGAGACGACTTTTGTGGGGAAGAATAAACTCTGATTTTATATTTACTGGGAAATAATCACAGCAGATGAAAATATCATATATTAACGAGATTTATACATAATATTTCTTTAAGAATTTGCCGTTGATAGGCATCATCGTGACTTTACCATCCATAGAGGTAAGCTGATATGCTCCGTTTGAGAAGACTTTGTTTACGACGAATGGGCCTTCCCATTTCGCGTCGAACTTGCCTTTGCTCATATGTGTCATAGTCATCGGACGTTTGACGGTAAGAACAAGTTCTCCTTTCCGATATGCTCTGACTTTTACCTTCCGGTTAAAAGCTTTTGAAATTCGGGCCTGATACAGCTCGATATTTTGTTGAGCGTACAATCGCTTTTCGTCTAGAGCTTCTAGCTCTTGAAGTCGAAGATGATCATTGTTCTCCGTTGTAAGTTCATTGGAGATTGCGATTCTCAGAGAAGGAATCTGGATCTCGAGGGGAAGGACAGCTTCACACCCGTATACCAAAGAGAAAGGCGTACACCCGGTCGCATTGCGAACTGTGGTGCGGTAGGCCCATAAACATTCACCAAGCTTCTTGCTCCAGTTGCGTTTGTTAGAAGAAAAGAACTTTTTCAGGAGTTTGATGATGGTTTTATTGAAAGCTTCTGCCAATCCATTAGCTGCTGGATTATATGCTGTAGAAGCTAGGTTATTGATTCGATGGTCATCGTAGAATCGAGTAAATTTTTGACTGACGAACTGTGGTCCATTATCATGGATAATACGCCGAGGAACACCAAATCGATAGATGACATGATGCTTGACGAAGTTGATGACGTTGGAAGTTTTGACTTCGGATAGCGGGATTGCTTCAGCCCATTTGGAAAAGTAGTCGGTTATTGCTAGAATAAACCGGTGTCCTTTTGATGACGGTGGGTTGATGGGACCAATAATGTCAATGCCCCAGGCCTCGAAGGGCCATGATGCCGCTGTCGGGTGTAAGAACTCTGACGGTTGATGGATAAAGTCTGCATGGATTTGACAGGCTTTACATTTCCGGGCATATTGAATGGCGTCAGCCACCATCGTAGGCCAATAATAACCCATACGTCGGATGCGATCTTGAAGTTTATGACCTGGTTGATGGGCTCCGCAGACACCATCATGTGCTTCACGGATAATCCGTTGTGCTTCCTCACCAGCGATGCATCGGAGGAGAAGACCGTCATAGGCCCGACGATATAGTGTCTTTGTCGTATGATTATAATAGAATCTGAGAGATCGACGCCGAATAGACGATGCTTCGCTCGGATTATCAGAAAGTATGTCATACAATACAAAGTCTAGAAATGGACGTCTCCAGTCTTCGGTCATGGCTTCTGTTTTGTTGGAAAAGACGTATTCCATAGTAGAATCGGAAGAAGACGAGGATGCTCTGTCAAACCCTAATCCAGTGTTAAGGTTGGAGGAATTAAATTCATCAGGGTTGAGAGAATTTTCGTCTGGGTCATGGGGAAAACCCAAAGCCAAATTATTTTCGACGTAGAATAGCTTCCGGTTATAAACCACTATCAATTGTTGACGTCTGACCGGTATGGCTAGCACAGCGGCAAGATTAGCCAAAGCATCGGCTTCTGTATTACAGGCTCGCCGAACGTGTTTAATAAAGAAACCTTCAAAGGAAGAGGCCATAGAGAGTGTTGCTCGGTGATAAGGTATCAAATCCTGATGACGGACTTCGTATGTACCTCTGATTTGATTGACGATAAGTTTGGAGTCTCCATAAACTTCTAAATACTGAATATCTAGATTTTTAGCAAGTTAAAGACCGATGAGTAACGCATTGTATTCGGCTACATTGTTTAAACACGATTGATCCAGAGAATAAGCCCTCTGAATAGTCAGCCCTTCCGGGAATACAAGAACAACCCCGACTCTGGCGACAATATCGCCATTGGGACCCATTCTAGACGCTCCATCAAAGAATAGATGCCAGGTAGGAGTTTCTTCAGAAACCTGATTTGAATCTATAACTTCATCTGGAATCTCATCGTATAATTTAGAATCCTCTGGAACTGCATGAGCTGCCAGAAAATCAGCAAGAGCCTGTCCTTTAACTGACTTTTGAGGAATATAATGCATGTCATATTGAGCTAACAAGATTCCCTAATTAGCCAGTCTGGAGTTGAGAATACCAGGTTTCTTTATCATAATCCTGATGGGATTCACTCTGGAAATGACATGAATCGTTTGACCGATGATGTAATGTCGCGTCTTCTGAACAGCAAATATTAATACTAGGCATTCTTTCTCAATTGGAGAATAATGCGGTTTAGCACCTGTCATTGTGCGACTGAGGTAATAAATAGCCTGTTCATGGCCATCTTTATTTTTCTGGGCGAGCAATGCACCGAGAGAATGATCCATGGCTCGAACATATAGAAGGAATGGTATTCCCGAGACGGGAGGTACCAAAACCGGAGGGTTCATGAGGTACTATTTGATGTCGTCAAATGCTTTTTGACATTCTTCGTTCCAGACGAAGGACACACCTTTCTTCAGAAGTTTGTTGAACGGTCTGCAGCGTCCTGATAATTAAGTTAGAGACGAATCTCCTGATATAAGCAATTCTTCCTTGAAATCCTCGTAGCTCTTTTAAGGTGCGTGGAGGACGCATCTCTTGGATGGCTTTGATCTTCTCGGGATCCACGTGTATACCTTTAGCGGTAATGACGAAGCCGAGAAATTTACCACTAGAGACGCCCAGGAAGGACTTAGTAGGGTTCATCTTAAGTTGATGTTGACGCATTAAATCAAAGATAGTCTTCAAATCTTGGATATGATCCTTCTTTTGTCGACTCTTGACTGCAATATCATCAACGTAGCATTCGACTATTTTCCGAAGATGTTCGCGAAATATAGTGCTCATTGCTCGCTGATACATTACTCCTGTATTTTTGAGACCAAACGGCATCACTGTGTAACAGTATGTACCGATCGGCGTTCTGAAGGAAGTATGTCTCTCGTCGTCTGGAAACATTTTGATTTGGTTGTACCCCGAATACCCATCCATAAATGACATTCGTTCGAAACCACACGTGTTATCGATCATGACGTCGGTGATCGGAAGAGGGAACTCGTCCTTAGGACAAGCCGCATTGAGATCGCGAAAGTCTATACAGACTCGGATCTTGCCAGTCTTTTTGAGAACAGGAACAATATTAGCCACCCACTCAGGATGTTGTTCCTCTCGGATAAATCCGGAAGCCATAAGCTTGTTGACTTCAGCTTCAATTGCATCCATAATGTCTGGACGAAATTGTCGCTGTTGTTGTTTGACCGGTTTAGCATTCGGCATGATATTAAGTTTGTGTTGCGATCTTCGGATCTAGCCCTGACATATCCTCATAGCTCCAGGCGAAGACATCGATGTAATCATGAATAAGCTTGATCATGTCTTGCTTATCTGTTTCTGAAATACTTTTGCTGATGAATATTGGCTTGGGGGATCCCTCCTCACCAACATCAATTTGGATCAATTTATCATCAGTAAGAGGTTCTCTTTGCTCGAACCTGAATTCCCATTGGTTGTCTAATTTTTGAGCCCATTGTTCCGATTCGGGTGATATTTCAAAATCATCTTCATCTTCATCATTTTCTTGCGGACCGTTGGCGGAGACCATATTGGCGGATAGAGTAGAACGATGAAAATCGCCAATACTTGTGTCAGAATCCCAAGAAAAGGAATCGGAAGAATCAGATCGTTCGTCTCCTTCGGATTCTGGATCCTCATGGACTGTGTTAATGAAGGGGGTAGGAGTAATGTAACCCAATCTGCTTTTTATCCTTCCGTATTTCAAGGGAGGAATTCGAACAGGCATTCTTCTTCATTTTCTACTACTGAGGCCGGTTCTGAAGTCATAGCCCATGTTCTTGATGATGTTTTTGGACTGCTGACTGTAGCGACGTAGCTGTAACCTTCCGTTATCATCATTTTTGTCGTCGTCTTCCAGATTAGGAGGATTCTGGGGCCCCTTGCAGAAGAATATTGGAGCTTCTCCTGACTTTCTAATAGGAAAAAGAAAGTATGAATTTTGTACAGACTCTAATGATACTTCTGTATGAAGAGTTTGAACAACTCCTATAGTTAGTGGCTCTAAGCTATCTAGCAAATGTAAATAGCTTTGTACATGATTACAAACATCAATATACTGTAAAGGAGATGCTTTATTAATATCAGATGCTGTATTTACAGAAGAAGGCTGAGCCTTAGTAGATTTAGTCAAATTAATGACTAAAGGGGGAGAAGAAGAGCGAGCAAAAGTTTTGTTTCGATTAAGGTCGATAACAAAAGGCTCAGAAAAGGTGAGCTCCCTTGAAGAGGATCGTGGATAAGTAGTGCGTCCACTGACTGGAATGACTAGAGTATCTGGTCTAGCCTGAGAAGATGGTGAGAGAGTGGTGCGTCTACTGACAGGGATTATCAGCGAACTTTCTGGAGCTTGGGAAGGCAATGAAGTGGTACATCCATTGACAGGAATTATCAGTGGGCTTTCTTCAGATGATTTAGTAGACCGTGGATGAGTGATACGCCCTTTCACAGGAATAAAAAAGGTGTCAACTTTCGATGCCTCATCATCATCCATAGCTTGTAAGACTTTTGAATACTCATCTTTGTACATGCGAGAGTCACTGTAGTAAGCTTTGACTCCTCTGAAAGGATTAATATCCACGACTTCCTTTTGAACTTCTCCCTTTTCATCAATATATTTGAAGCACTGGTGAAGAGTGGAGGGGACGATATTGTGTTGATGGAGAAAAGGTCTTCCCAAGAGCAAGTTGTAAGATCCAACTAGCTCGATCTCGTAGAATGTAACATTCGCCCGGAAATTGCCTATTTGTATTTTTAGGCGAATTTTCCCTAGAGGTTCGCTCTTGCCTTGATTGAACCCTAAAATGGTAGTGACTGTCTTGACTAGATGATGAACTGGAATCCGTAAGGCATCCAAGAGACTCTTAGGTATAATACTTAGAGCTGATCCTGGATCAATTAGAATACGGTCGACCTTCATCGTGTCAACGTACCCAGTAAAGTAGAGAGGCCGATCAAGACGATTGTCCTCTAGAAGCATATCGTCTTGGGTAAAAGTGATGTTCGAAATGATTTCCAAGACACTGTTGCAATGTAGACAAGTCACCGGCTCTGCTTCCGGCTTCTTCAGATAACTCAGGCAAGAGTCTGCTTGCAGTAGAGCTTCACTTAACGTTTTCCGAGTTTTCTTGGATAAACGTAAAAGTTTAAAGATGGACAACCTGGCTGGAGTGTTAGCAAGTTGAGCCAGAATGTCAAAATTATATGGCTTCTGCAATCCAGGAGAAAGAGACTTCTTGATTGGTTTGTCGAAGCGGGCAGGTTGCTTCCCTTTGTCGGCTGTTGTTGGTTTAGAGGGAATCGTCTCAGCAGGAGCATTTGAAGGTCCTTCGTTAGAGATGGGTGCTGGAGCTGCAACCGAAGGGACATGAGGAGTTTCCTCAGGAGCTTCAGCGTAATCTTTCAGATATGCTTTTCCTGACCGGGTTTCGGCAAGAGCTTCGACTTCAGGCTTAGGTTCAGAGTCTACCGAAACTATGTTGCAATCCTTTATCTTGTTCTTGGTTTTTTGGTGCTTGATGAGAGCTTCAGTCCAGAAACCGAGGCCAACACGGGATTGATTATATCTCAAAGTGAGGGCTAGAGGTGCTCGGAGTCCTTTGTCGGAGCTTAAACCAGGAGCAGTGGCTAGATCATAACCCATCTTCGCCATTAATTCACGAGATTGTGAACTATATAGATGAAACGCAGGTTTGTATCTGTCTTCGGATCAAGGTACATTTTTTACCTCTGTAGGGGGTGACTTTCCTGCTAGAATGAAAGTAGAGGTTAGAGAAAGATTGGGTGTGATGCTAGAAGTCATATGGCATGACTTAGTCTTCCCAGGTTTCTTTTTAGACAGAGGAGCCTTCCGAGGAGAAGAGGAAGACGTCTCGAACTCCGTCACTAAATCGGGGTGGATCCATATAATCTCTCCCTTTTTAGTGGTGACGGGAACAAGTCCTTCATTCTGGGCTGGTGGAATATTCACAACTTCAAGGGTTGTTTTGGGGATAGGGACAATCCCATTTTCCACCAATAATGGAGGAAAGTCACCAAACTGCATCGAAATCATATTTGCTGTGACTGTCTTGTCTTTAGGTGTTAGTGTCACAGCTCCTGATTTGATCATTTCTTAGATCTTTCCTTTTAATATGAAGCAAGACCGGATTGTATGACCCAGCATTCTGTGATATGGACAGTATTTTGGATGATCCGTCTTATTGGCTTCATCAGGCTTTTTGATATCTAGCAGTTGTATCTTATTACCTTTAAGTAAACATTCGAAGATGCCTTGAACATCGTCGTCGTCGAAAGAGTATTCTTCCTTCGGCCGAGGAGGTCTCTGCTGTTGATTTGTTGGAGCTGGGGTAGCTTGGGCAGACATTACCTCTTGCTTGTTGCTCTGGAGATTGACTTCGAGAGTCTCTTTTCCTTTGGGATTGTTGGGTCGTGCACTATTGCTAGTACTTTGACTTGATTCTTTGGGAGTCATGTGTACCCCCAGACCTTTGATAGTCTCCGCACTGACTTCGGCAGTTTTGGCACTGACGATGAAGGAAGGCCAATCTTGGAACTGAGTGGATCCTGTCCACATGCTGATGATTGGTAAGAGGTTCGACTTGCAAGTGTCGATAGTGACGGCATCGGGAGTTCCGAGAGGCATTTTTAGAGCTTCTCTTCTGAATCTTTCAATGAAGCTCTCAGTGCTTTCATTATTTTTCTGTTTGATTCGTATAAGGGCTGATATGGTCATGTCGTTAATGCCTTCATAGAATCGTTCTAGAAATATCTGTTTGAACCCGGCAAACGAAGTAATGCACCCATTAGGGAGACTTTGATACTATTCATAAACGGTTCTTTTAAGACAATCAACAAATACCCGAGTGAGGAGGGCATCGCTCGGTTGCAGCTGATCAGTCATTACCTCAAAGTGATTGATGAACTGACTTGGGGAGGTGGTCCCATCAAAGAAAGAGATGGTCGGAGGCTTGTATTTTGGGGGGTACGATACATCCTTCCATTGTATGGGGTAAGGGTGCTTGATACCTAATCTTTGTAAGCCGTTCTTTTGCTTGAACACTTCGAATTGAGACCGAAGATTCTTCAACTCTTCAGTGACCACTCCGGAAGATTGCGGTGTCGTTGCTTGTTAGGCATAATTGGGAGGAGGGACTGCAGTATATGTACCACCCCCAGCTCCGGACTGACTTGGAGTGGGCTGTACATGAACATTAGACTGTACCCCCGAAATAGTAGAAGGTTCCAGGTTTGGGGCAACATGAGTATTTAATACCACTGGTGGTACTGTTTGTTGAACTTGCTGAGTTTGTTACTGAGCTTGTATAAGAGTATGTATAGCAGTCAATGTATCCGCCATAGCTCATAACTGTTGTTCCAAGGAAGAAATCCTTTGTTCATGAGCCTCAGTGCTAGTCGAAGGTTCGTGATTGCCATCTACCATATAAGTGGTAATCATTCGAGGTATCGACGATGAAACAGTCTGTTCCGAATCATCGCTATGAGAGTCAGTATCTTTCCCGGGGCTATTTACGGGAGTTAATACTGAAAAGTTGGACTCTCCTAGGAAGTCCTCCGTGGTCTCAGGATTATCACCTGGATGAGAAGAAGAAGAGACCCTGGTCGAAGCTCTGGTTCTGGATCTGGTGCCGAGGTAAACACCGTCTTCAGAATCTAACATAGAATCAAATCGTATTCTACCCCCAGTATTTCTGGAGGTCATGTTGACGGAAGCATAAAGAGGTTCGTCTTCGTCTGGTATTGGTTCATGTTGAATCCGTTCGAAGACAGATCGTCTTTTCGGTGAACAACAACACTGGATCACGACCCGAGGTTGGAAGTTACAACAATGCTCTTCATGACGAATATGAGCAATGTCAGAGACAGATGGAGTGTTGATTCTCCGCTTATTTTGCAGATGTTCCCGGAGATCTACGAAAACAGACTGGGAAGTGTTTGAAGATAGTCTCTGTGTAGAAACTTGTCTTTTATTCTTCTGTCTTTTTGGTTCTTGAATGTATAAAGACCGATTGATCTGAGCGATATAGTTCTTAGCATATTATGCATCAGGGTCCATTATACTTGTCCCAGTTTGATAAGGCTTCTTTATGCCGGAAGTAGAACCGAGACGATTCTGGTTAAGCTTCTTACGAAGGTCCATAGGAGGTACAACTTTGGTATCAGTCCTGGATACTTGCAATTTGCCTTTCTCGGATCGGGAAATTTTGAGAGAAGGAAGATGAACATTATTCCGACTGGGAGTCGGTAATAATCCATCTTTAGAGGAAGTAGCCAAAAGGCATTTTCCTTTGTTTGATCTAGTAAGAGTACTAGTCAAATTAACCCTAGAGGTAAAAACCTTAGGAGCAGAGGAGTTGACTAAAGAGTCGTTCTCCTTGGTTGGCACAAGATGTGCAAGCTGTGGGGGAATCTTCAGAGAATTCTTGTCATACGCTGCCTTTTGACTAACGTATGGTTGGTCAATGATTGCCATACGCACAGAGTCATTAATGGCTAAAGAGCCGACTGCTGTCATAGGAGTAGAAGAAGAAGAGACTTTGACATATCCAGAGATGGGTTTCCTTGGACACGCTGACTTGGCTAAAGAACCCATTTTGTCAGCGTGACTTGGAGAAGCCACTGTTGCTGTATTCAGAGAAGCCGAGGCGTGCTTCGCTGAGGTTGGAGACGTGTTCTTGTCAGCGTAGGAAGTGACAGAAGCGTCTCGGGACGTCGGAGAAGACTTAGGGACATAAACAAAATGTTCCTTCTTCTTGGCAGAGAGAAAAGCGGAGGAAGCCATTCGGCCCTCCTTCGCCTTGAGCATTTCTTCGTAAGAAGATTGGTTGAATTGTACGACCATCATCTTCTTTGTCGAACCGATCGACGAAGTATCGCATTGAGTTGTTGCTGTCTCGTTATAGGAGACAGCTTTCCCCAGCAGAGTCGCCAATTTGTTTTCCATAAATAAATTCTATTTATTTATTGTGTTTCTGAGAAAATTACAACTGTAGGAATCTGATCTAGAAGACGATCACTTCATCCCTTGGACGATGCAATGAAGAAGGCTCGGACCTCGAAGACTTGGACAGCAACTGGGCAATCTCTCTGTTCTCTCTGAATTGAATGTGGTGTCTGTTGAAGGTGGAGAAACTCTCTTTTATAGAGTTCTGGATAACTGCTCTGGGCATACGCTCAGTCAGTTACTTGACGTGTGCATAACTGCAGGGACGCGTGGCGAATTTTGGTGGAGACACGTTGGAGTGCGGTTGAGAGTAGTGGAGTATATCCAGGAGAGATTGATGGCATGAATGCCATGTTGCATAACTTCTGAATGAGTGGGTAACCGAATACAGGACACATGAGAACGTGTGTTGACTGTACATTTGAAGTCATTTTGAATGCATTTGCTTTGATACGCTGTCTTTTGGAGAAGTATGACTAGCATACGCTGTCTTGTTTGAAGAGGAGTCGTATGGAGTCCATACGCTGTCTTTTGGATACGTATGTCTTGCATACGCTGACTTGGATAGCAAGAAGTCATATGGAGTCTATACGCTCACTTGGGTGACAAGAAGTCGTATGGAGTATATACGCTCACTTGATGAGGAGTCATATGGAGTACATATACTGCCTTGATGAGGAGTCGTATGAAGTACATACGCTGTCTTGATGATGAGTCGTATAACTGGAGAAGTAGACACGTGGATGTCCTCAATCTTCTTGAATACGCCATATCTCCCAATAACTGACAAATATCTCTCGAGCATCGTGTTGCGGATATGACGGCTGATAGACTGTCAGAAATGACAGTAATGATGGCTGTGCATTCATGATGGCTAATGAGCTGTCCTCGTAAAAGACAAAATCAACTCTCGGAAATCCATACAACGGTTAATTCTCCTAAGACAGTTGTTTTTGCACGAAAGACGAAGTATCAGATTCATTCCCCACTGAGCGTATGCTGTGCTGTCAGTCGAGAAATAATAAAATATTCACTGTACGTATGACTTTTGCACTGAGCGTATGGCCTTTAGCTGACTTGGTCTTATGTCAGCGTGTCAGAATTTTTCACACCCTACATACGCTAGGCATGCCATACTTTCTAGTCGTCTTGCATATTCAAACTCAACCATGGCTATAGTCCTTTTATATAATATAAATAAGATAAAAATAACTTAGAATTAAACAAAATCCAAAAATAATTTAAGTATTCCTTTAAATTATGAGAGGTTTTACAGCCCCAGACCGATCATATATTTAAAAGTGAACTTCAAATCAGGTAGATGATTATGTTTCCTTGTTCCGTGTTTTACTTGTCGTTATAGTTCATGATTAACTGTTTTCCTTTATTGTCCATGCCATGATTTCAGTTTAGCTATTTTATCATATATGCCATGACAATTCACTATTTTTATAATCGTTGTCATATATTTGGAACTGCATGCTTGAATTGTACTCGTTCTATTCCTGATTGAAAATCAATTTTTCAGATAGTCGCTTGTTACTCTTTGTGTTGGATCCTTGGGAGAGATACGGGTATATTTTGAAGGATGATTCTAGAGACCATTAGATAGATTTGATTAGAAAGTTTAATGAGTTATTTTGTAATAATGAGATCTTATATTTACATTCAAATGTAAACCTTGGATATTGTAAATTGATTTAATTAATATGAATGAGCAAAATAAAGAGATTTTGATGAGCATACATTATGTATTTGTATTGATCATTGGTATCTATTGTAAACCCTTGAATCAAATTATTATTTTTATATATATATAATTTTTTTTTCATTTATTTAAATAGGTTAAAAGAAATGCTAGTAATACAAAGGTGGCCAAGGGAAAGAGTCTTTTTTTGTAAAAACCTTTAACTAGGGGGGTAATTGCAAATCCCATTATTTTGAATCTATTTGAGAAACAGATTCGAGAGTGTGTATACCTCCTTCTCTGTTCAAACTCGACAAGGTTAGTTCAAATTGGGTTCAAATATTTTTCCTTCAAATCTCTTCAAAAATCCCATACCTATCAAAGACTAGTATACATATATAGGGAGTTGGCAGCCAACCCCGAAATCTCTATAAACCCTAACAATCTACTTCTTTCCTGCCGCATAGAACAATCAGAGAGGAGTCAAGGAGCTATCGAGTCTTTAGCAAAATAATTAGATGGGCGATTAATAGATGTTCGAAGAAATTACTAAATGGGAACATTAGTATGTGTGTGCGTGTCCCGTTAATTTCCCTTGGTTTACCATGTATCAGAACTCGGGTATCTTATAGAGCAGTTGAGTATAAAAACTCTGTATAGTGGAGTTAGGCCCAGGGATGCAACCGTTGGTTGCATCAACCATGACCAGAAGGGCGCGAGTTTGCAAATATAAACTCTGCCAAGACTTGGACAGAGGGCTTGTGCAGGTATATAGGATATATGGTGGCATGTACAAGCATATGTTTTGTTTGGGTTATCAATATAGGGTCGGGTAGTAAGGAGAATTGACAAAGAGGAGTACTAAACATAGGGACAGATGCAACTGCATACATGTCACAATAAGGGATACTACCTATAGGCAGTACATAGCAATAGATTGAACACAGGATGCCATGCCCATGACCAGTCCAATCTATGATCAATTAGGAAAGGGCAACATAGAAATTTACGTACACTGTTGAGTTATATATTGATACATTAATTTCACAACACCAATTTAGTGAGCCAAGAAGTAGCAGTTGTATACTGACACATTGGTTGCATTACCATAAGAAGCAACCTAAGATGTGATGTATACACATGTACCAATATGAGAGATATACAGGAGTTTTACCTGGAAGATGTATCGAGTATAAAAGACTTGCCAGCATACACTATGTTGAACTAATGACATCTTCTTACTCGATTCAAATGTCGTATTTAACTCTCACACTTGAAGGGGGAGGGGGCTCTCAGGTTACACAACTAAGTACTTGCTATTTGAAATAATAGTTATTGAATGCTAAGTTCATAAATCAATAAAATGTGTTAATATTTTGTAGCCCTTTGGTGGTCTCTAGATTTGCAATCTGATTGCTAGTCTCAACAATTCATAACAGAACAGGGTTTTCATATAGGCGGATATATGTCTATAAGGACACTATTGAAGACATTACAGGAATATGAGAATTTGGGATAATAAGGTATCTACATGAGAGAGAAGATTTTCTAATAGCTTTCAGTGCAATTTGGGTTGCATGTTGTGCATACGCTGATTGATATAGCCATTTTAATCTTTCAGTTAGGAATGAGATAGTTGTCTTAGGTATCAGATGTGTCTTGGACAAAGAATCGTACAGGTAAAGGGGAGGAAGTTTGGTAGGAGAGTTGAACCTGGGGTAGTCTAGGTCTAGGGATACAACTATGTATCAGTTAAACTTGATACAAGTTCAAATATCAATTAGCATGAGCCAAGTAGCAATGGAACATAATGTATGCCAAAGGGTATGTGCAATCCAATACCTACTGACTTTAGTGTTCAGAAAACTCATGGACTGACTCCAGACCTATACATTAAATGAGGAAACAATGGCCAGTAAGAAATTATAGGTAACCAAGGTATACCTACCAATGAACAGAAAATAGGTAGCTAATGTTCCCAGGAAACAGGGTATACCAGTGTGAAGCTGGAATTGAGAGTAACAACAAATTGAGTTTAGCCTTAACAGTAAGGTAGCAAGGGTAGGTTGAGTAATAGGTGCTTATAATATATTACCTAGAACTTTAAGACATGATAGGTCAGCTATGAGTACAGATAGTTAAGCAAGTAGAAAAGATTTGGGTTAATAAAGACCAATCACTCGAGCTTGTACTCTATACCTAGTAAACCACTAGCTTGTGCCTATGATAACATAGGTAGAACTGATGCATTGTAGCACCAAGACTGAATGTGGGTGGTGCCCATATGCACTATAACACAGTTCCATGTAGGCCAATTATAGTTGTATATGGGTGGTACCCATATGCAAGTATACAGAATAGAGACTGTATATGGGGATTAGACCTAAACTATAGAATATGATGCATAATTAGGGACTACACTGAATAATGCACTAGGCATTATCAGACCCAATCGATCTTGATTATCCTAGATAGAAGGTTAAGAATAAACTCAACTATAACAGTACTGTAGCACAATGCTATGAGTGCACTAGTAAGGCCGCTATATAAATATACAAATGTAAATAGAAATAAACTTGGCATGCCAAGAAGGAGGCATGGAAACAGTCAAATCCATTAAGTTAAGGAAACCAAACTGGTCAAAGATCAGGGGATAAAGACCTAGTAGGTAGGTTGTTTCTTACTTTGATTCATTTATTGACATCATAAATTATCAAATAGGGTACTTGGACTCGAGTTTGACACCGGATCCTTATCAGCAGCTTAGGACACTAGGCGAGTACATTTGTTGTTTTTTTTTTATTGTTAATTACTATAGTTCATTGTTAGTTATTTAATATTTGATTCTCGACACGCTCGTCACACGGATACCACATCATGTATTTTCTTTCATATCTTGCCATGCTTCTTGTCTGTCGTGTCGGGAAGGGGAAGTACCAAGTAGATGTGTAATCAGACTAGTAGACCGTGATTATTTTATCTTGCTATTAGATCATGATTATTTAGACCGTGTTTATTTTATTGCTATTAGTCAGTGGGGATGCAAATCCCAAGTAGACTGTACGGTGTAGTGCCCTAGCGGATTATACATTGAAAGGAGTACTTTAACACATCTAGATAGCTATGTTTCCTCATTTCACCCTTGATATATTTCTATATATTTTTCTATCTCTTGTTTATTGTATTACCATGCTATAGTAGATTTTATCATCATGTATTTTATGGCTAACCTCTATTTTATAGTCGTTATCATATATTGGAACTGCACTCAATGAATTATACTCGTTCCATCCTGATAGGGTAAACATTTTAGGTGATTGTGATGATGACCTGTGTCCTGACCAGTATGGTCCGTATATGGGACACATAGCCGAGGCAGACTTTGCCTTTCGGGAGGAGTTTGCAGCATCTGACCCTGCTGCGTATGCTTAGATATCTTTAGTTAGTATTGGGACATGTAGTGGATATTGACATTTGACTTTGAGACATGTAGTTTGAGATTTTGTTTATCTTCTGGATTTCATACATTTTATATTCTGAGACTTAATATATTCTTCTCTATTTCATTTAGAGCTGAGTTGTGTGGTCTTGTGTTGTTGTCTCCCAAGTGGAGTATGTTCATACTGTGTGGTTGTTCATCATAATTTGATTACAGCATTCTATCGTCGACACAGTGGCGTAGGCTGGACGTGCGCACGATTCATGCCCAAATACTGGGTGTGGGTCGTGACATCTAGACAGCTTACTATGTCGATTCTACGACGTAGGCTGGACTTGCCCACACACTTGTATCCCGAAAAGCATGTGGGGTCGTGACAACTTGAGATTGAAACTCATTCGTATTTCTCAATACGTGTAGTTGGTTCCATCAAATAGATGAGGCCTATTTGTGGATCGGCCTTCACCTGTAAAAATAGATTTCATAGTTGTCATGTGTTCTGCTCCTAGGATGTTAAGCCTATAGAAGAGAACATTGCTCTGATACCAATTAAGGGCACCTCTGATACCAACTGAAGACAACTAGGCAACTCTAGAGGGTGGTGTAGAGTGTTTGTCAATAATACCCAAATAAAAGTAAGTCAATTTACCAACTATAAATTATCAAGCGAAAGCACATTTATATGGAAAGTAAATAGAGTTTAGATGATCAAACGCAAACACCGCGATGTATACTAGTTTTTCTCATGGAGAACTAATACAGTCTCAAGAATCTTGCTTGATGTTAAATCCACTATCAGTCAAACACAAGCTTTGATCAGAAGGCTTGCTAACTTCGTACAGACACGTGCTTTGATCTGAAGGGCACGCCGACTTGAACAACTACAAGCTTTTGATACGAAGAGCTTGACGAGTTCAAACAACAATTGTAAAGAGCAACACTTGGAAATCCAAGCTTTACAACGCAAATAGACTTTTAACTAAGATAGGAACTTTGGCACACTAGAAGGCTGGGAGTTGATTTCTTGGAGATGGAAAGGTTTAATAATTAAAATAGATAAGAAAATTTAGAATGAATTGATTAATGAATTAGTGAGTAAGAATAGGAAATTCATGCCAATCTATAGGTTTATTAGAGACCAAAATCAGGCAGAGTTCGGTCCCCTAACATTTATAAATTTGAACGTTAGAGCTTAATCTTCAGAAAGAAAAGGCTGACCACGGAACTAGGTTTTATCCTGACCGAGTTCGGTTACCTCATTTCCAGAATGTTTCTGGTTTGGGTTTAAAATGATTATGAGTGTACTTGGATTGGTTAAGCTTGCTAGTCCCAACTACGAACCCGATGTACATTTGGTCCTATAAAATAAAAATAAAATACAGAATAAAATGTAAGGACACGAGCAGGTTGTAGATGACCACTGTATCCTGCAAGCATGGCTTGAATTGTCTTTTTCTTTTATGCAATGATGGTTTTTCTTCTTAACGACAGTTGTCCAAAGATAAACAGATCATACAATCTGTTTACCTTTGCGAGGCTTCAGAGACGTCGTAGATAGTTCCAAGAAATCTTCTGCTATAACGTCGTCCGTGGCTCATCAAGATTTTTTTTATTGCATGTCCTGGTTCAATCTTGTTTTTCTATAAATAAATATTAGATGAACAAAGAAGTATGACATATTCAATACACAATTGGACAATACTAAGTTTAAGTATCAACATGATAGTAATTGCATGAATCATAATGCTAAACTTAATCAATTAGCCATATTCAAAAATATTATATAATTATTGGGCTAACAAGGTATGTGAGAATTATCTGGCTTCTAGTTTTCGAATACCTAGGCAGGCGAGTGCTACCGATGTGAAATGGCGGGGTTGCCTTTGTTCGTGGGTGACGAATACTTTTGACGATGAATTGTGGAGCACTCAACTTATGCCAGTTGTCCAAGTGACCTATTTTATGGCCCTCCAGTTTGTGTGTCCCAGTCTTCAAAATTTTCAATATCCTGAACGGTACTTTCTTTAATCCTTTAGGATAAATATGGATAGCTCCCGAATGAAAAGTATATCCCCAATGTTGACGAACCATATCAGATATAGAAAAATAATGAGCCAATGTAATATGTGTATTGTAAGCTGATATGCCACTATCATTTTTGTTTACATGTTATGGAGACTCCTACCGGGTGAATACTATAGCAAAGTAGGACAATATCTTTTTGGTACTGTTTATCTGCCATGAAAAAAATGTTATATAAACTTTTTGTATTACAAACGACAAAAAGTACAAAAGAACTCCTAAATAGAAGATCTAAGTACAATTGTTGATTCTGGAAAAGTGTGACGATGTAGATTGAACACTACTACTGATTCATTTACTCCATTGATGATATGACAAGGAAAGATGATTACAAGTCTCTGCTCACTAGCAAGAAGGACAAAAATTCAACTATGTCTATTTTATGTGAAAACCCTTTCCATTTGTCCTAGATAAAGGAAGGCTCCTTTTATTTATAGTAGGTTGGAATGATACATCCATGTGCACATAAATGATGTGCGCATGGATTGTTACATGCAGGAGCGCGGCACGCAAGAAGTTTTGAACTGAATATGGTTGTAATTATGCTCCCATGGTACAGGTAACCGCCACGTGGTCGGGGTTAAGATTGGGTGGTTTTGAGATATTGGGCTATTGACACCCGTCATAAGCATCACCAAGTCAGTGACTCATGGCGCATGCTCTTTACTTGAAGATCTTGGCTTGCTGGAACATAAAGATTCTGAAGCGTCGTTGCTCCGACGCATGAGGGGGGCTTAGCACATGGCTTCTGTGGTGCTTGTCAAGTTTGGTGCACATGGCTTGGAGGTGTATGAGAGGGTTCATTCTTGTCAGCCACATGGCACTGTACAGCTAAGCTGTAGACATCAAAAGAAGTCATGATTATGCTGACGTAATTACTGACGTATGTTGTCAGCTCGTACTTCGAAGCATCTTTGTTTTGTTTGAGATGCCTTTAATGCGCGTCTGAGCGATGCACGCATGGTGGCATGGGCATATGGAGTCCTAAATGGTGTTGCTTGGATTGTCGTATAGCTGTCGACTGTACGTATTTTAAAGTACACATTGCACTACGTTTGAGTGTCTACTGACATCTGACACAGTTGTCTGTGCTGCATTTAATACTTATCGTCGAGCATCTTAGGCGCATGACCATGTAAGCGCATGGAGTTTTGGTTCAATAAGGGTTGGCTGCAACAAGTCTTTACGGCATCTTCTGAGCGCATAGTTCAGGATATGCATGGTTTGTCATGCTCATGGCCTCTGAGGCGCATGGTTTGATTTTTCCATGCTTCTGCAAGACCCCCTTCAAAGTTTTTAAAACTTAATAAGTTTTGAAATACTTTGAACAAGAAGTATAGGTAGCAAAGCTTTCAAGTTCATGGTTTTTTACGCTTATGGGTCGTTAGAGTGCATGAGTTCTAGCGTACATAGTTTTTCTGACAGACTTTCAAATCTTATTTGGGATTAGAGTTCTTTAATTTGGACTATTACTTGGTACGATCTTCGAAGCGGCGGCTATGCACTTCAGCTTTATCGGACCACGCATAGTCCGAGCCAATAAATAGGCATCTACGGGGAGAGAATAAGCTTTTAGTTTGCTTTTAAAAAAATTTAAAAGAAATTATTTCTTCAATCTTCTTCCTCATCAAAACCCTAGCTATTCTCCATGGCTCCCAAGTCTGCTGCTTCTAGCTCAAGCACGGGCAAGAGAAAGAAGAAAGTCACTAAGGCTGCCCCTGAACCTGCCATCATTGACCGCATCATCCTAATGTACAAAAGGCGGTTGAAGGTGAGAAACCCTTCCTCGCTGTCATGTGAATGGTTATCTTTCTTGAGGATGAAGACACTTGGTGCTAACGTGCGTAGGTGCGGCCTAGAAGGCTGCACCCTCAAGTTGTGCTGATGCTTTGATTCACTGACGCACATGGATACTGCCTAAAAGGACACAATCTTGATGATGCATTGATGCAAAGTTTGCTGCATGAAGGATGATCATATGAAATCATGCACAAACAGCGAACACGTATGGACATCTTCTAAAGAAGCTTTTATCTCGAAGATGTGCCAATGCTCAGTCAGCCCTTTACTTGCATGGATGTGGTTATCTTCGAGATGTCTGTCATAAACATGCACCAAAGGGTTCATGCACATCTGTCTTCATATAAGTGTGGCCGGTTCACTGCATCGTAGTATGCATCATTGATGTGCATATGTGAAAAAATAATGCGACTGACCGAGCTGCGGGCATGACTTTTCTTTCTTTCTTGCAACTATTTTTGCTAACTTTGGTCTGTTCTTTGTGTCGTGTCCATGGTCGTACCCTCCCTGGGCGAGGATCTTCCCAGTCCTTTACTATGTTGCTTAGGGTTGGACCATAATTAGGAGGTCGCTAACCCTGCCAAGGCGGTCATTGCAAGGGACCAGCCCCCACGAAGGATGGCTCTAATCTAAGCTTAACATTTCGTTCTTCTCCAATATATAATGATGTATAACAAGATCCTAGCAGAATATGGCACAAAATCATGCTTTAAAAAAGATAATTCCTATTTGAGGATAAGGTGCACTCTGTTGATGCCAACATTTTAAAAATCAAGAAGGACTGGTACTTCAAGGCAAACGACCTCAGGCTATACGTACTACGGATCGAAAGTTAGTTGCCGCTTTCAACCTTCACCTGTTTGGCCTCTAATGGAGGATGGACTAGGAGCTTACCCATACCCAAGTAGGAGCTCTGGCGGGGCACATTAAAATCCTATTCAGCACCCATCCAAAAGATATCTTTGGCTATGCAAGCGATGGGTCATCCTACTTGCTGTGGGTGCTACATCCTTGCATCTTGGTCGTTGATGTGAGCTATGATACTATGGCTTTTGGTGCCTCCACCTTTGCAAACATGCTTTTGGAGGAGAAGGTATCCTATTCCCCAGACATCTTTCGGGTCGAGGGATGGGTTCATACTGATCACAACTGCTATGATCTGACTTTGTGGATGATCTCCAAGTATGAGAAGACCCTTAAAAAGATTGGGTTATATTATGTTATACGGGCCATCCAATACATGTTGGAAATAAATCAAGACATGTTCCTCACCCTACTAGAGATGTACAATCATCATACCGGGATGTTCTGCACTCCTGGAGGGTAAATGGGTTTGGCCCCCATGAGATGTATGCAGTCTCGAAGCTCTTGTGGTGCACGGAGCCATATAAGAAGTACTCTCCTTACAACAAGGAGCTTCGTGGCCTTGCGGCCAAAGAACCAGAGATAATTGATGTATACAAGGAGCTATTATGCCACCATCACATGTATCAATGCCAAGACAAGATGAGGGCTTTCCTTCATGTGAATGCTTGGAAGAATTATCTCTTCACCAAGTATACGACGGAACCGAAGAAAATTTATTTTACACCCGTTCTGCCATTGCACCAGAGGAATTACCGCCTTGATGGTGTCCCTAGGCGAGAGAAGTTCCAGGGTGGATGAGTATGGGGAGTAGTCCTCTAATATTTACAGCTATTTTTGGCATGATAAGTATACTATCTGTGAAGGCGGCAGTAACTGCTTATCTGATGATGGCTTCGAGACTGCATGTTCCACAGAGGATCCGGGTCGCTTGAAAGAGTGAGCAAAAATCTTATCCTTGAACGACCGTTAAGCAACACTAAAGAGGGAGGAATGAATAGGTTATAGCAGAAATATATTCCCCATTAAAAAATATTCTAAGTGAAGGCAGAGTGTAACCAATAGAATAAAATGTGAATGTACAAGACAAGTATTAAAAATAGTAGAGTAAAGAAAGCAAACGTACAAAGATTTTATCCTGGTTCCCTCTGAGAGGACTAGTCTAGGACCGAAAACTCTTGCTCGAAGTTGAATCCACTACAGTCACAATAGTGAAACACAAGCTTTGAATCTGAAATGCTTGCAGCTCCCTTACACCTTGTGCTTTTATCTGAAAGGCACACAACTTCAACAACATGAGCTTTTAACCGAAGAAGTCGTGACTTCAATACCAGAGATAAGCTTTTATAAACCAAACTTCCACAACTCTTTTTCAGACATCTAACCGAGATCGTGTAGGAACGTTGAGCATCTCTAGAGGGGGTAAATAGAATATGTGTGTGCAACGGAATAAAAATTACCACTTAAAAATTAATTATGGCAATAATCAAACTAACATGAAGTAGGCAGTATAAAGTAAATGAGTAATGTAAATAAGTTAATAGAAGCAAACACAAATACCAAGGTTTATACTAGTTTTCCTCCGAGAGGACTAGTCCAGTCTCGAGTACTATAGCTCGATGTTGAATCCACTATCTCGTAAAACACAAGCTTTGAATCTAAAGTGCTTGCAGCTCCTTACAACACGTGTTTTTTATCCGAAGAGTACTACTTCAACTTGTAATCCTTTAATATGAAGGACTCGTCCACTTCTGAAACTGGATGAAAACTGAGATGTTTTCAAGCCTTTTGTATAACTCGACCAAACTTCTAGATTGAACCAAAGTGGAAAGCTTTTATAGAATACTTGAATGAATAGAGAAGAGAGAATAGGAATAAAGGAATAGAATAAAGAACTCTCCTCTATTTATAGCATTTTTCTGGATAAAACTTGGGCAGAGTTCGATAGTCCAACGTTCAAAAAAGTCGAACGTTTGGAGCCTGTTCTTCATGGTGACCTATTCCCCCGAAACTTGGTCAGGGTGACCGAGTTCAGTCGCAGTTCGGTTGCCCTGTTTCCTGAATGGGTCATGATGAATGGGATTTGAATTTTATAGGTTTGTGGGCTATTTTGCAAGTAGATTAGGTTTAATGAATGGACATATCAAATAAATGATTGGGTAGGTTAATTTTGGTAGTGGAATTTTTTTTAGCTGAGCCAAGTGCCAATCCCGATCAACCGTACATTATTCCTAGACTAAATAAATTAAAAAATACATAACAAAGTAGGGAAAAAAATGTCTCGATCAGTGATGTGATTATTATTGGTGAAAGGCTCTGACTGAGAACAGTAGCAAGGTATTATTATTGGTGAAAGGCTCTGACTGAGAACAGTAGCAAGGTTGTAGTCATTTAATAGCAGTACCGTAACTGCATATTATATGTGCATTTTGAACTGTAGTTGTCAATCGGTTATCAAAATCAGGTGTGACCAGACCAATGGGCCAACAATCTCCTCTATTTTGATAATTGACAAACACCAAGTTTGATATACCAAATTATTGAAAAGAAATTTAATTTATCTCTTTTGGTACCATATTTACCTCTTCTGTCTGGTATATTGGAACTTTTTCTCCCCCTTTGTCATTTGATCAAAATGTGAGCTCCCCCGTAATTAAAGAGCATATAGTAACAAAGAAGAGTGAAATAGCCAAATTGTAGGAAAATTGTAAAGATACATAGTAGATGATACGATAATAAAAGGAAGTGCATAGCATAAAAACTAAACATGTATAGCATATAAACCAAACCAGAGTTTAATACATAGCATTGTTAACGGAAATGCATAACTCACATAAACAAACTACATAACCAAAATGCATGAAAGTTTAACACAAATCAAAATAAGTGTAACTAGTGCCAAATACTAATGTCATCAACCATCACAAATCAACCAAAACACACCATGAAGCATAACAACTCTCGAGATGTATCGTCACCAGTCTCAGAAGACCGGTTAGGATTATAATATGCAGATCCAGGAATGAAGTAGCAATGAGCCTCTAGATCCTCAAATCTGTATCCAAAAAGCTGACGGTGATGAATATAGGGAATAGGGCCACCAGGTGCATGTGCCAAATGCCACTGCATGTCCGTAATAAAGTTTCCAAGCGCCTGAGCCTGAAGCGTGGTCCTGAAGTCCGTCTGGCGGTGACGCTCTAGATTAGCAGTGTAACGTTCATCCTTAAGACAAAAGCGATCTCGCATCAAAGTGCAGATCTTATTAAGTCAGGCTGCGGCTACAACAGCAGGAGGAGAAACAGCAGTAGGAGCAGAAGCAGTAGCAGGAGAGGGAGGTGGTGCATGAACATCAGGTTGGACATTCTCATTACCGTCTCATCAAGATGTGGAGCAATATGAGGAGGTCGGGTCCTACGGGCTTGAAGGAGGTGAGATGGTATGTCGTCAAAGGGGCAGAAGTCTGAAGGAATGTCAAACCTACGAAAGATGATCGGTAGATACATAGCATATACTAGGTTTCGTCCTCTTTTGTGACAGTTTACCATAGCTAAAATCATTGTCTTTGGAAGGCTAAAAGGAATACCAAAATAAATATCGTAAAAAGATGACATCTATAAATACGTAATCTCGTTAGTGGATCCCGTCTTAGGTAAAATAGCTAAAAAGATGATGCGATGTAGCTCATAGAAGTGTTGGTTCAGAAATTTGGACATCAAGCATCCTAGAGGTCTAGGAAATGGATCACACATGGCATCCTTAAAGGATTCTAGAGCCACGTCGTTACGAAAATTGACTTTGGTAATGTCGACGAGAGCTTTGCCAGTATTAGGAATTTGGAGCATCTCAGTTAGGTCGTCATCATCAAACTCAATATCGATACCGCAGATGGATGAGTATATAGTGCTATGAGTGTGTTGCAAATTGCAATAAAACATACATATAGTATTGGAAGAAATATGATTAGCAATTTGAACAAGATCATGAAATCCTAGAGTGGTAAGAGTAGCTAAATATTCCTGGAAGACATTGAAACTAATGACATTGTCCTGACAGATATTTTGTTTTAAATCATCAAACCATGCATTGGACACTTCTAGGTTTCTAAATAGTGAACTATTAAAATCATCCTCACCGGGTGAAGGAAGTCTAAATTGGGACTCAAAAGGATCTTAAGATGGATTTGAAGAAGAAGCTTCATCCATTCTCCTCTTTTTCTTGGGAGACAACTTAGGTGCCACAGAAAAATTGATGACGAAAAGCGACAATACCTCAAGAGAATGCTGAAAATTGGAAGAGAATCCCTAAGTAGACACAAAACCTTAATCTTGGAGAAGAAAACCCTAAAATTGGTGAAACCTAGGGTTAGGGTTTGGAGATCTAGGGTTTGAAAGGTATTTTTGGAGGAGGAGGATGGAGGGGGGTCAGTCGCTCTCAGGTTAGATGTACTGTTTTGATAAAAAGAAGGCAACTTAAAAAGTGGGGCTTGATCTTGGTTTAACCTGATACAAAGGGACCGAGTTCAGGCCGAACTCGGGCAGAGTTTGGTTCGAGTTCGGTTTCATGTAGGGGCCAGATCCCAACTAGCGATAGTCTGAAGACTAGTGCACCGTGTCGCTTTAGGCTGTTTACACCTGTATGGTAGAAGGCCCTTTTGGCTTGTACCCAAAATAATTTTTATTTAATAAAATCGTTTGAATTAATATCAAGTCATTTGCCGAACATAATTTACTATGCTTCCGAGATGATATCAAGAATACCTAACTCGCAATAAATAAAATTGAAGCGTTCCTCAGCTAATAGTTTTATAAAAACATCTGCTAGTTGATGACTTGTGTCAATAAATTCAAGGCAAATATCTCCGTTTTGTTGATGATCGCAAAGAAAATGATGACATATTTCTATATGCTTAGTTCGTGAATGACATACCGGATTCTTAGTCAAATTAATCATGCTAGTATTGTCACAAAAAATGGGAATATCATGAAAATACAGATTGTAGTCATTTAGGATTTGCTTCATCCATAAAATTTATGCACAACAACGACCGGCAGTGATATACTTAGCTTCAGTCATTAATAATACGATAAAATTTTGGTTTTTGCTAAAACAAGAGACTAAAACTTTTTCTATAAAATCACACATACCGCTGGTACTTTTATGATCTACTTTGTATCCAGCAAACTCAGCATCCGAGTAACCAATTAGGTCAAAGGATGTGTTTTTGGATACCACAAGTTGATAGTAGAAGTACCCCTAAGGCATCGAAAGATATGCTTTTACTGCACATAGATGTGGTTCCTTGGGATTGGCTTGATATGTAGCACATATGTATATACTCAATATTATATCAGGACGACTAGAAGTTAAGCATAGTAAACTAATAATCATACCTCGATACTTACGTTGGTCGACAGGTTTGCCACTCTCATCAATGTCAAGCTTGGTGAGGTAGCCATTGGAGTTTCGATAGGCTTTGCATTGTCGAAGTCGAACTTCTTTAGCAACTCCTTCATATATTTTGCTTGATTGATGAAGGTCCCTTGTGAAGTTTGTCTGATTTGTAGTCAGAGAAAGAAGTTGAGCTCTCCCATCATGCTCATTTCAAACTCATTCTGTATACAATTAGGAAACTCTGGATAGATTACCTAATTAGTTGAACTAAAAATAATGTCATCTACGCATATTTGCACTAACAAAATATCACCAATAAGGGATTTGAAAGTAGTATCTACTTTCCCTTTAGAAAAGCTAATTTCTAGTAGAAAGGTACTTAGACGATCATACCAAGCTCTAGGTACTTATTTGAGTCCATACAGTGTCTTTCTTAACTTGAAAACGTAATCATGAAATTTAAAATCTTCAAAACTAGGAGGTTGTTCGACAAAAACATCTTATTTTATAAAGCCATTCAGAAAAGCACTTTTAACAACCATTTGAAATAATTTAAAATCATGAAAACATGCATATGCACAAAGCATGTGAATGGATTCTAGTCTAGCAACATGAGCATGGGTCTCGTCACAATCAATTTGTTCTTCTTGATTATAACCCTGAGCAACTATACGTGCTTTATTACGAATGACTTGTCCATCCTCACTTAGTTTATTTCTGCATACCCATTTGGTACCAATTACAGAGTGACCAATAGGCTTAGGAACGAATTCTCAAACTTGATTCCTCTCAAATTGGTTTACTTCCTCTTGCATAGCATAAATCCAAATTTTATCATCAAATGCATCTGCTACTGACTTAGGTTCTATTTATGAAACAAATGCAACACTTGCCACTACATCCTTAGCAGAAGAACAAGTACTTACACATTTTGATACATCACATATTATAAGTTTCTGGTTGGTCTGACATGGACCTCATCTTCTTTGGTAAACTCTCCAGATAACCGATTCCTGTGTCAATATCTCCAAGTGCTTTGTTGGATATTTTCTTGAGTCCTCGTCATCACTGTCACTTGGCAATTGATTGTTAAATTCGTCAAAAGTAACATTAGTTGATTCTTTAGCAACCAGTGACCTCTTATTGAAAATCCTATAGCCCTTACTCTTAGCAACATATCTAAGAAATATTCCTTCATCTGCCTTAGAGTCAAACTTTTCCAAGTTATCCATGGTGTTCAAAATAAAACAACGCCATCCAAACACTTTAAAATATGAAATATTTGGAATATGTTCAAACCATAGTTCATAGGGAGTCTTTTTCGATATAGGTTGAATTAGAACCCTATTTAAAACATGACAAGTTGTACTTACAGGTTCAGCCCAAAAATATTTCAGAAAATTATACTGGTTAAGCATAAATCTAGCTATTTCGGTGAGAGTTCTATTCTTTCGCTCCACAATACCATTTTATTGGGAAGTTCTAGGACAAAAAAACTTATGAAAATAACCATTCAAATCACAGAACTTTCTAAAATCAGAATTTTTGAATTCACCTCTATGATCACTTCGGATGCGAGAAATCATGAAACCCGTTTCATTTTGAACCTTTTTATAGAAAATTTTAAATTCAAAAAGTGCATCATTTTTATTTCGTAAAAAGAAAACACGAGTGTAATGAGAAAAATCATCAACGATAACAAAAGCATAGAATTTTCCACCAAGACTGGCGACTCTACTTAGTCCAAACAAAACCTTATATAATAATTGCAAAGGCCTTGAAGTACTTACATCGTTTATGGATTTAAATGATGACCTAGTTGCTTTCTTTTTCTCATAATCAGAACATACCATGTTTTTCTTGAAAGAAATTTCAGGTAATTCTTTTACCAATTTCTTCGTTGATAGCCTTGATATGGTATCCATATTGTATGTCCTAGTCTCATGTACCATAGCCAGCTTTCATCTTTGTTAGCTATAAGGCACTTGCCTACATTGTTAGTACTATCTGATAGAGAGAAAATATATATATTATCCTCCCTTGTACCTTCATAAACTAAATCTCTAGTAGTCATATCATATATAGAGCATTTATCTTTCACGAAGTTAATGCCATAACGATTATCAGCAAGACGACTTACGTTTAGTAGGTTATGTTTTAACTTTGTGACTAGACAAACGTCTTTGATGACTGGGTAAGGAGGCATACCAAAAATACTGTTACCTATTATATAATCTCTCAGATTATTTTCGAAGGAGACATGTCCTTCTTATTTTATAGATAGCGCAGCAAATAAAGATTTATCACCCGTGATCATTTGTCGTGAACATCTGCTACCGAGGACCCATTTACTTCTAGCATGAGAGGGTTGACCCACCTACAAAAAGAGTAGATGTGACCTTTGGTACCCATTTCTTTAAGGGTCCAGAAATATTAGTCTTAGGCATCCAGGCATATATATTCATGTCAACTAGCTTTCTAACTCTACAAAACTTAGAGATGTGTCCATGTGAACCATAATATGTACAAAAAATTTAAGATCTAGTGCTTGGTGTCATGTTATTGACATCATGCTTGTGTGTCTTCCTGGGATACTTGTAAACAAAGGTATGATTGTGTGAAACATTATGCTTACGTGCTTTCTTTGGTCTTGTCGTGTTATGTGTATGTTGTGTCATATGACAAATCTTTGGCTGAGTAGCAGGTATCACCTGTTTTCCCAACTTTATCTCTAACTTTTTAGAGAAAGCACGTGCCTCTTCATACTTAATAGATATAGCATCAATCTTCTGTGTAGCGATGTTATACTTCTTCTACTCTAACTCATACAACTCGTTCAGCTTAGCATAGTCATGATCTCTTTTTTCAATAGTTTTATGAGAATCATGCAGGCTGAGCTTCAGAGCTTATATTTCTTCATCTTTGTTACTGGTGGAAGGTGTTTTACGTTTATCCTTCAATAGGGATGACAACCTTTCAACTTCAGTAGTGTCGGCTTTTATCTCTTTTTGAGATTGCTTGTATTTGTCCAAGACTTTCTTGTGTTCATCTAACAAGTCGCTAAAAGCATTAGAAAGTTCATCAAATGTAAAATCATCATGCAGAGGATTTGTTGTTACCTGAGCAAATGCTATCAAGCAAATATTTACAAACCTGCTTGGTCTATCTATTTTCTCTGATTTACTGGCCTCACTTTCATGCCAAATGCTGGTATTTGCATACTTTTGAGATGAAGACTTTATATTTGATCATTCGTATCGACTTATCTTTTTTGCCATTGGACAGTCTTTCTTGAAGTGTCCAACCTTCTTGCAACCATAGCGTATAGTTTCTTCTTTGTTGCTTTCTAGATAATCCTTCTTCTTTCAGTTTGATTTCTCAAACCTCAAAATTTTCTTTTAGTTCTTTACAAGAAGAGCTTGTTCCTCACCATCTGAATCTTTATCATCCGCATCTTCGCTTATGATTTTTTAGCATGAGCTTTAAAGGCAATAGAGTTTTCTTTTGGAGTCGATTCTTCAAAGTCTTGAACGTCTAGTTCATGAATCATTATTTTGCCCATGAGTGTTTCAAGAGACATAGTAGTGAGATCATTTCCATCTACGATCGTAGTGGCTTTTGCGTTCCAGTTCTTCGTTAGTCCCCTGAGCACCTTGTGAATCTTTTCATGATTTGAGTAATCCTTGCCAAGAGAGGATAAAGATTAGTAATATCAAGGAAACGTGTAAACATCTAAGTGATTGATTTATTTGGCTTCATTTGAATGCCTCATACTATTGTCTCAATCTGCTTATCCTAGATTCCTTCACTTGTGAAGTACCTTCATGAGTTACCTCAAAAAATTTCCAAATGTCATGTGATGTGACACATATAGGTACTCTGTTAAACTCAATCTTATAAATGGCACAGAATAGTACAATGATCGCTCTTGCATCAAGACTGGCTTGTGTCTTTTCTAGATCTGTATATCTATTATATGGCTTGTCCACAAGATTACCATCAATCACTATTCTAGGTGGATTTTTTATAGCCATATATGAATATAGACCAGTGTTTCAACACAAAAAGTCCAGAAAGACTGCAACATTTGTATTATTTAAAAAAAGAGTACAACAAGAATCTTTAATAAAAATTTTGAGTACAATAGAATTTGGGGATTTGGGCGATGGAGTCTACTTTGACTTCTTTACTCCGTTGATGATCTAATGTAAAAGTTGATGAAGCTTTTGGTTGATGAACTCTTGGCAGCAAAGAGGAACTCTATCACTAAAAGTTCTTAGCAAAGATGTAGCATGTGTAGCCTCTTTGTGCGTGCCTCTATATATATGTGCGAGGGAGACACTGTCCTCTATTTATAGCTTTTCTTTATTATAACAGTTATATACATATGCGTAGAAAATACATTGTCTTATGCCTCAGAGATGCATGAAACTATGTCGGCGCATGAGCCTTAGGAGTTAATGGGGAGTGAATATGTTCGAGAATCACGTATAGCTCGCCACGTATTTTGAGACGTGCTGCATGAAACACTGTCATATTAGCACACGAGCTCTTTACTATGGATTAGCTATGCATCAAATAATTTTAGATACATATCATTTGACTGCTTATTGGAAATAATATCTCTTCATGGAAAATAGAATAACTATGTGTCAAATAACACTTGAACGCATAGCTTTTAACTGTATACTGCAAACAACTATTCTGAAAGTAGTTACATAAGGCGGCCTTTTTACAGCTGTTGAAGTGTAATGATAATGGTGACGTAATCACTAACATCTTACTCGTAGTCTGACCACTGTATATTGTGCAAGGTTCGTATTTTCATATAAGAGACAATAAAACGTCATGCGTCAAATGGACCATGCGTCGCTCTGACTCTTTTTCGACTATGCATCATTTTTAGTCACCATTCAAGAGCACATAGTTCTTCCGGTAATGCTTCAACTTTGAATTTTTATATTTTAGGCACATAAAATCTATACGTCCATTCTTATATTTTTTATGCTTCTACAAGACCTACTTCAAAGTTTTTCAAACTTGAACAAGTTTTGAAATACTTTAAACAAAAAGCATGAGAGGGAGTTTTGTCATATAAAGCTTTAGACGCATAAGATCACTTGCCATTCTGTCACTACTTTGAATTTATCCCTTGAAATCTGAATTGCCTTCAAAATTAGTGCGATCATTACTCACAACCAATTGGATCGAGGCTGAGTCAACTGTCCTCCGTGATCTCAGGAACAGAAAATCTCATAACAGTTAATGGTGATTTAATCCTTTTAGTAAGAATCAAGCCGCATGAAACTTTACCGCATAGCAGATTTCTACCCCTATAAATAGGACATATCTTGACATAATTTGTTATCACCACTTTTCATCTTGCATTTGCTAGTTAGCACTCCAGCAATCTCGTACAAATTTGTGAGGGGATTCAACATCACTTTGCCAAGAATACTGCTCTTCGGCATGCTGGAAGTCGAAAAAAGATCGATCTTCAGAAAGTAATCTTTCTTGAAGTATTCTTCATCTATTCCTTTTTAATTTTTTCCTATCACTTCTTTTCATACAACATTCATGGCAGAGATTTTCACTATGATCATGTTTGAGCATAACACATCACTAGAGTGCATAGTTATAATTGTAAAATGATTCACTGTTAGTAGAAAACTCCACTGCAACATATATGGAGTTGCCATCAATACTCGTCAAACAATATGTTGCTGGAAAACATTGATGTTTATATAGCTCCTAGGCGAATGAGACTTTTATATTTGTCTTGCGCCTTTTGCTGCTATGCGATAGAATTGCATGATTCTTCAGAAGAACGACTGATTTCATGCACCTAACTCCTTTGAACTTGTCATACTTTTCAGGATACTCTTTTGATGATTGGAGCTCAGATGGAGCTTAGAAGGACATCATAACATGACTTGTTCGACATGATCAAGCATTTTACGCAGAGAACTTTCACTGTCCTTAGACCCAGCTAGTTGTTTGCACCAATCTGACGAGGCTTGTAACTGGCTGGTTTTACTGTTGTAGCATCCGTGATGAGATTGGGTTTGAATTCTACTATTGGTGTCAGACAGTATTAGCAGTTGACGGGAATCTTAGACTGTGAGCCGGCCTAATTTTGTATTCTTCTGCCTAGGTAAACTGCCTGATATTGCAGAGGGTGACCAAGATTTGCAGACGTAAAGTGGGGATCTAGGGTTGAACACCTTCTTAGGGGTCCAGTCAGTGCTGTGTTCCTACCTCCAACCATATGAGGTTGTGGGAATATTGGCACTAGTCTATACGTAACAGTGTCCCCACTCTGCAGTTGTCTCCTTCAATGGAACATTTTCCATGTATTGTGGTTTGAACTAGGAGGCAAAATGATGGAGAAGGTCTTGAATGTAATGGACCTTCATTATCCATCACCAAGACTAAAAGATGAAAATCCAGAATGTAATATATCTCCATCATATGTAATCATGATTTCTGAAATAATATTTTGTCTTTGACTTCAAATGTTCTTTCATTTGCTTGCAATTTTTTGCTTATGTGAGTTCTAGTTTGTCTTTGAAAAACTATTATCTCTAAAATGTTGCATAACTGCTGGAACTAGAAAACTGGCGCATAGTCATAAATGAATTCTGCCATGTAAGACTTAGAAATATTTTGAGATGTATAAAATCTTGTCATCAGATGCATGAATTTTACTGTTCATCTTATGCATAGAATGCATACACTGCAACTCTGATTGAGACGCATAAGATTGCCATTTCTAACTGAAATGCACAAGACTGCCCCCTGGTTAAGATGCATAAAATTATAATTATGACTGAGACAACTATAAATCTTTTTTAAAATCCACTTTAAATTATGTGACATTAATATAGCCGTCGTTCGGCACAAGAATCGAGGAGTTTGGTATGATTCATCTGAACGACTCAGGATTCCAAGAGACATATATTCTCATGCGGCTACTTGATGCAGTCTATAAATATGGTTGAAGAATGATGAAGAAGAACTTTACTTTCTTTATGAAATTTTTTATGTTTCCAAGAACTCTTTCTTCCTCTGTTCCACTGAAAATCCAGGTAATAGCTCCCAAAACTTTGACCAAGGCACCATCGAAGGGCAAAAGCAAAGGAAAGTTGCTCGATGACTCAACCGAGACAGTTCCCGTTGGAGTTCAACCGCCAATCGAGGGTAAAACCCTATTTTCAAAGAAAACTCTTACGATTGATGTTTGCAAACAAGAATCCATAAAGCAATGCGCCTATAAGTCTTGACACATGAGTGAAGAAACTCAACTCAAAAATGTGCAAACTAAACTCTCTCATTACGCGCATACTTGTTGCTGTGAGGCTTCTGATGTAACTGGGGATTCCCAGGACCCTTACTTTGGTATGCGTATTGATCAATAGAAAGTTAAACAGATTTAATACGTATTCTAACCCTTTATAGGCGGGAACTAGGGTTCACGAATTATACCTGTGGCGGACCCCAAAATATTTTGTACGTATTCCTTTCTCGAGTTGGACGTCGTGTGGGAGACGATCTTCCAACCTTTTCTTCTCCTTGGCAGCCTCCCTTTCCCTCCTTAAGTGAATCACGAATTTACAGGAAGCTTCAGATTTAATTTGGCGGCCAGAGAAAAGAGGGTATATATAGGCTACGGCAGGGACCATGAAGAGAAATTAGGGTTAGGCCTCCTAACGGATCTGGATATCCCGTGTTCAGCCCGAACACACAATCCAGGCCCATTAACAAT
The DNA here is from genome assembly GCA_029216955.1 of Iris pallida. Taxonomy (NCBI): domain Eukaryota; kingdom Viridiplantae; phylum Streptophyta; class Magnoliopsida; order Asparagales; family Iridaceae; genus Iris; species Iris pallida. The sequence goes on from JANAVB010039220.1 coordinate 2,840,784, forward strand.
AGCTCGGTCCACTAATGAGCTATTGTTACACTACCTTCATAATCCCAAATTATGTTTGTGGGCTCCTTTTATTATATGCTCGTTTAGCTCTCCATGTTAAGATATCGAATGTCCGTCGATCAAACTAAGTTACTGACAACTATATTGATTCGACATCTTTTATCCTTAAGTAGTATCACTCAATTTTATTTGTCATGTCGGATATAATCTACCTACAGGGTTCACATGACAATCCTTATTAGCTACTGAAGGGGACATCATCAACCCGATGTATCGAGACATAGATTCCATTTATAATTTATAGCCCATAATACATATAATGTTATTACCCAATTCATAGCGGTTGTTGACCCATAATGAATCTCACTCTTTCATGAGTCAAAGTAATGCACACTGCATATATACTGCATATACTTTGTGTGTATTATTGTACTACCTCCCTAATCCTAAATTATGTTTGTGGGCTCCTTTTATTGTATGCTCGTTTAGCTCCCCATATTAAGATGTCAAATGTCCGTCGATCAAATTATGTTACTCACAACTATATTGAATCGACATCTTTTATCCTTAAGTAGTTCCGCTCAACTTTATTTGTCATGTCGGATATAATCCACCTGCAGGGTTTACATTACAATCCTTATGAGCTCCTTAAGGGGACATCGTCAACCCGATGTATTGGGACATGGATTCCATTAATAATCAACAGCCCATCATACATATAATATTATTATCCAATTCAAAGAGGTTGTTGAACCATAATGAATCTCACTCTTTTATGAGTCAAAGTAATGCACACTGCACATACATGTCTGTTATTATATCCAGATTAAGAGCACAAGCATCCATAATAACAGAGGTATTTGTTCTCTTATGTAGTCAGTACAAAGAGAACAACCTAAAATGGTCCTGTTCAATACACATAAAGTGTACTAGTGTAAACCTATAGTCAAGATAGACTAATACAAGATTACACTACAACCTTTCCAATAGATTGTCCAAGTACATCTAGGTTGTGAACTATTTATGTATTCCATAGGGAACTGATAATACGATATTCTGTATGACACCACACACCATATTATCTAAAATATAGAATATCAGATATTTGCATTAACACTTGCAGCAAATACAATATGCAAACATTTGCCCCATATGATTCTCATTCAAAATTTAAGGAAATAAGGTTACTACAAAAGTGATGCTTTTAGTATATAACCCTAACAATTTCCCACTTATACTCAAAGCATTATTTTTCAGTATACTGTTACAAATCTCCCACTTATACTTAAAGTCATGCTGCTACACATCTGACTCCCATTCCCTCAACGTGACTATCAAAAGCCTTAGCTGGTAAGCTCTTTCTAAAGGGATCAACTAGGTTGTCGGTTGATGTTATCTTGATCACAGCAACTTTTTCTTTCTTTACAAAATCTCGTATCATGTGGTACTTGTGCTCAATGTGTTTACCTGTCTTATGGGCTCGTGGTTTCTTCGAGTTTGCAACTGCACCACTATTATGACAATATAGTGTAATAGACTTAGGCAAAAAGTCTAACAGAAAGTTCTAAGCCAAACTACTTCTTTGGCTGCCTCAAAGGCTGCCACATACTCGGCTTCCATGGTAGAATCAGTAATACATTTTTGCTTGATACAATGGCTCCACCTTCCAAAGTAAATACATAACCTGAAGTAGATTTCCTGGAATTCCTATCTGACTGAAAATCTGAGTCTGTATACCCTAAGGGAACTAAACTATCTGCCTGGTAAACTAGCATATACTCTTTAGTCCTTTTCAGGTACTTTAAAATATGCTTTACGGCAGTCCAGTGCTCTTGTCCTGGGTTAGACTGATATCTGTTGACCATGCCTACGGCAAAGCCGATGTCTGGTCTCGTACATAACATTGTATACACTAATCTTCCAACTGCTGAAGCGTAAGAAACTGCTTTCATATACTCTTATCTCTTTAGGTGTCCTCGGACACTACTCCTTTGATAGAGTAATACAATGTCTAAAAGGTAAGAAACCTTTCTTACAATTTTGCATACTAAAACGAGTTAGTACAGTATCGATATAGGAAGCTTGGGATAAGCCCAACATCCTTTTCTTACGATCTCGTAGAACTTTGATCTCAAGAATGTGACCTACTTCTCCCAAGTCCTTCATATCAAACTGTTTGGATAACCATACCCTTACATCAGATAACACCTTCACATTGTTTCCAATGTACAAGATGTCATCCATATAAAGTACTAGGAACACCACCACGTTTCTATCACACTTTCTATATACACATGATTCATCCTGACATTGATCATATCCATAGGATTTTATCACCAAATCAAAACATATGTTCCAAGATCTGGAAACTTGCTTAAATGGACTTCTTGAGCTTACAAACAAGATGTTCTTGGCCCTTTTCAACGAACCCGTCTGGTTGCTTCATATAGATGTCTTCCTCAAGACTTCTATTAAGAAAAGCTGTCTTGACATCCATTTGCCAAATCTCATAATCGAAATGAGCTGCAATAGATAAAAGAATCTGGATAGACTTAAGCATGGCTACTGGAGAAAAGGTTTCCTCATAATCGATACCCTCTCTTTGAGTAAAATCTTTTACAACAAGCCGAGCTTTAAAGGTTTCAATCTTACCGTCTGATCCTCTTTTTCTCTTATAGACCCACTTGTATCCAATGGTTTTTACACCAACGGGTGGTTCTACAAGCTCCCAGACCTGATTAGAATCTATAGATTCTATTTCAGATATTATTACTTTTTGCCAAGACTCTACATCTTTATCTTGGAGTGCTTCTTTGTAGGTACAGGGATCAAAATCTTGTTCCTCAGGGACGAAGTCTGACGACTCTTCCAAGAACATATATCTATCAGGTTGTATCATAACCCTCCCACTACGACGAGGCACTATCGGTTCTGGTATAACATTTGTGACACATTCTGCAGTTAATTATGGTTCATCCTCTTGTACTGTTGGTACTGAAGTACTTGGTGTCTCACCTTTCAGTTCTTCTAGAACAACTCTACTTGTGGGTTTATGGTTCATCACATAGTCTTCCTCTAAGAATCGGGCATTCTAACAATGATCTTCTGATCCTTAGGACTGTTAAATAAACCTCATTTCGTTCCTCTTGGATAGCCTACAGACAAGCGTACTTCTGTACGAGATTCCAACTTATCTACTTTTCCATTCAGCACATGTGCTGGACTACCCCAAATTTGAACATGTTTCAGACTAGGCTTATACCCAATCCACAGCTCTGTGGTAGTAAGAGGTACTGACTTAGAAGGAACCATGTTCAAAATATAAGCCGCAGTCTCTAAGTCATATCCCCAAAACGAATCTGGTAAATCCGAATAACTCATCAATGATCTAACCATCTCCATAAGAGTTCTATTCCTTCTTTCGGCTACACCATTATGTTGGGGCATTCCAGGTGTAGTTAATTGGGATGTAATCCCAGCCTTTGATAAATAATCCCTAAACTCTCCAAAGAGATATTCGCCACTACGATCTGATCGTAATGACTTGATACATTTTCTATGACGTTTTTCCGTTTCAGCCTTGTACTCTTTGTATTTCTCAAAATACTCAGACTTACGACGCATCAAATAAATGTATCCATACCTTAAATAATCGTCAATAAATATGATAAAATATTCAAAGCCACCTCTAGCCTAGATAGTCATGGGTCCATATAAATTAGAATGAACCAATTCCAACACATCTTTTGCCCTATATCCTTTTGCCGTAAAAGTTCTTTTGGTCATTTTACCTTCCAAGCAGGATTCACAGACTGGTTGTACCTCCACTTCCAATGAACTCAAAGGTCCATCTTCAACCAGTCTTTGAATCCTTCTTAGGTTAATATGCTCCAATCGCAAGTGCCAAAGATATGTTTGGTTCATACAAGAATGTTCCTTTCTCTTATTTAAGTTAGATGACATATTATTCATTTCCATAAGTTACATTGTAGGCGAAATAGGATTAATGACATACAAATTATCAACTAATGCACCAGAACAGATAAAATGTTTATTCTTTCTAATAACAATATTGGCATTAAAATAAACTGAATATCCATCCTTAACTAACATAGAAACAGAAATTAAATTTCTTCTAAGTGAAGGTGCATAAAAATAATCTCTCAATGTCAAAGACTTATTTCTACCAAAAGAAAAAGTAACATCTTCTAATGCAATGACCGCTACTTTTGTAGCGTCCCCCATGAATAAGCATATCTCGCCATCACTGAGCCGCCTAGTTTCCTGGAACCCCTGCAATATATTGCAGACATAATTAGTGACTCCTGTATCTACACACCAGGTGCCGGTAGATAACCCCGCTAAACATGTTTCAACTACTAGTAAATAAGATATACCTTCTTTGTTCCCTTGTTTGAGAAGTGGACAGTCAGTCTTCCAATGTCCTGACCCTTTACACTTGAAACATTTACCTTTTAGCTTTTTCACAACGCCTTGAGGTCCCGTGCCCTTCTTTGTTGAGTTTGTCTGTTTCTGAATGTTATTCTTCTTCTTACCGTCTTTTGTCTTAGAAGTAGAAGCCTTTTCAGAAACAAAAATATGACCACTCTGCCTAAAGAGAGATTCAGTATCCTGTAGCTCTTTTGTAAGTTCTGCCAAACTATACAACCTTTTGTTCATGTTAATTAAGGCGAAAATTGTCAAAACTTTTAGACAGAGTACCAAAAATGATACCGACCTGGAATTCCCCATCGATTTTAGCTCCAAGGATCTCCATCTCATTCAGATGACCCATCATCTTGAGAACATGATCCCCTACTGGTGTACCCTCGGCCATTTTTGTTTCATCAAATACTTCATAGCAAACAACCTAGCTGCTCTACTCTGATGTCCGAAGAGTTCCTTGCGGTTATACATTATGTCATAAGTCGTGGCCATGGCCTGATGCTGATGTTGCAGTACATTTGACATAGATGCCAGAATGTAACACCGTGCCATCTCATCTTCCTTTTTCTACTTTTTATAAGCCTCTTTGACCTATCCATCAGAGTTAGCATCAAGCTTAGGTAGGCATTCCTCAACAAGTACATATTTGTACTCTTCAGCGGTCAAGACAATGTCCAGATTACGTTTCCAGTCAATATAATTAGGTCCAGTAAGTTTGTTTTCTTTAAGAATCACCATAAGTGGACTGAAAGAATCCATTTTTAAAATCCTGAGAATCACATAAATAAAAATTATGTAGGGCAAAAACTTTATAAATTAATTAAATATTGATTCTCTCAAAACAATAATAAGAAATTTGCCAACACCTTGAACATCATAAATTTAGCATGCCATGATAGTGTGGACGTATACAAATTCAACTTTGTTCAAGTAGGTACTACCTATTAATTTTACTATCATGTAAACATAACTTTATGACAAATAAAATTATTATGTTGGTCTTGCTCTGGTCATACAAATAATAGCAGTGACTCCGATGGGGAGGATACCATTATTTGTATCTAAGTGTATACCATTACTTAATACTAAGTCATTTACCTTGTAATGAGTTCCTTCAGATGGAGAAGTGAACACATACTAGGTAACTTTCTACAATTATCCCTAAGGAAGTTTGTACTGATGATCCATAATTATACTCATCCGATATGGAGGCAGGCACTAAAGCCAACGCATAAGTATAATTACATCACCTACAAACCAGTAAGGGAGACCATGGGATTTATACTAAATAAATATCCTCTCCCACTTAGTTATTTAACAATGAGGGTTTTTCTACTAGTTGATATTATGTCCATGTTGTCCATTATTAATGTAGGCTTATTTTTCAAAAAAAATATCCACACAATAATAAACATACATAATCAGAAAAAGCAAAATGACAACAAATAAGAGAAAAATATCCAACTATTATGGTCATCTTTCCTGCTCCGTCCTCAACTATCCGAATCCAAAATCTGGCGCTGCACAAATTTATTTAGGTTTTAGCTTTCGATTTCTTCATCGAAAACCATTCGTCTGCCTCTGGACTGCTTAAAACCAGCATCTCGTCCGGCGTAAGAAACAGCCACCACCGCCATCATGATTAATCAAAAATAATTATGATTACATCAATCACATGCCTCCTAAAGGAGTTCACACATAATCTAGATTGAAAAATAAAATTGTGAGCACGATCAACCCTCGTGATTTTAATTACATCCATAACAACAATAACATCCACAACATGTCTGTGGTTTAAAACAATCACAAAACAAAACATGGACAACATGGACGTAACAATCAATACGCAGATCTACATCTACCGACTATTACACAACGCAAGTTTTATTGGACAACATGGACGTAACAATCAATACGCAGATCCAAAGTGGCTCTGATACCAATTGATGGAACTGGAGATTCCCAGGACCCTTACTTTGGTGTGCGTATTGATCGATAGAAAGTTAAAAAGATTTAATACGTGTTTTAACCCTTCATAGGCGGAAACTAGGGTTCACGAATTATACCTGCGGTGGGAAGAAGACAAGTAGTTCCTGGCAATCTCGAGCGGACGACCCCAAGATCTTCTGTACGTATTCCTTTATCGAGTTGGACGTCATGTGGGTGACAATTTCCCAACCTTTTCTTCTCCTTAGCAACCCTCTCTTTCTCTCCTTATGTGAATCACGAATTTAGAGAAAGCTTCAAATTTTTATCAGTAATTTGGCAGCCAGAGAATAGAGGATATGTATAGGCTATGGCAGGGACCATGAGGAGCAATTAGGGTTAGGCCTCCTAACGGATCTGGATATCCTGTGTTCAGCCCAAACACACAATCCAGGCCCACTAACAATAGCTCGGTCCACTAATGAGCTATTATTGCACTACCTCCCAAATTCTAAATTATGTTTGTGGGCTCTTTTTATTATATGCTCGTTTAGCTCCCCATGTTAAGATATCAAATTTCCGTCGATCAAATTAAGTTACTGACAACTATATTGATTCGACATCTTTTCTCCTTAAGTAGTACCGCTCAACTTTATTTGTCATGTCGGATATAATCCACCTGCAGGTTTACTTAACAATCCTTATGAGCTCCTTAAGGGGACATCATCAACCCGATGTATCGGGACATGGATTCCATTTATAATCAACAGCCCATCATACATACAATATTATTACCTAATTCATAGAGGTTGTTGACCCATAAAAAAGCATCACTTTTGTAGTAATCTTATTTCTTTAAATTTTGAATGAGAATCATATGGGCAAATGTTTACATATTGTATTTGTTGCAAGTGTTAATGCAAATGTCTGATATTCTATATCGTAGATAATATAGTGTGTGGTGTCACACAGAAGATCGTATTATCAGTTTCCTATGGAGTATATAAATAGTTCACAACCTAGATGGACTTGGACAATCTATTGGAAAGGTTGTAGTGTAATCTGGTATTAGTCTATCTTGACTATAGGTTTATACTAGTACACTTTGTGTGTATTGAACAGGACCACTTGAGGTTGTTCTTTTTGTACTGACTACATAAGAGAACAAACACCTCTGTTATTATGGATGCTTGTGCTCTTAATCCGGATATAATAACGGACATATATATGCAGTGTGCATTACTTTGACTCATAAAAGAGTGAGATTCATTATGGATCAACAACCTCTATGAATTGGGTAATAATATTGTATGTATGATGGGCTGTTGATTATAAATAGAATCCATGTCCCGATACATCGGGTTGATGATGTCCTCTTAAGGAGCTCATAAGGATTGTCATGTAAATCCTGCAGGTGGATTATATCCGACATGACAAATAAAGTTGAGCGGTACTACTTAAGGATAAAAGATGTCGAATCAATATAGTTGTCAGTAACTTAATTTGATCGATCGACATACGATATCTTAACATGGGGAGCCAAACGAGCATATAATAAAAGGAGCCCACAAACATAATTTGGGATTAGGGAGGTAGTCCAACAATAGCTCATTAGTGGACCGAGCTATTGTTAATGGGCCTGGATTATGTGTTCGGGCTGAACACGGGATATCCAGATCCGTTAGGAGGCCTAACCCTAATTTCTCCTCATGGTCCCTGCCGTAGCCTATATATATCCTCTATTCTCTGGCCGCCAGATGACTGATCAGAAATCTGAAATTTTCTCTAAATTCGTGATTCACGTATGGAGAGAAAGAGAGGGCTGCCAAGGAGAAGAAAAGGTTGGGAGATCGTCGCCCACACGGCGTCCAACTCGAGGAAGGAATACTTACAGAAGATCTTGGGGTCGTCCGCTCGTGATTGCCAAGAATTACTTGTCTCCTTTCCACCGCAGGTATAATTCGTGAATCCCAGTTTCTGCCTATGAAGGGTTAGAACACGTCTTAGATCTGTTTAACTTTCTATCGATCAATACGCACACCAAAGGAAGGGTCCCGGGAATCCCCAGTTCTATCAATAGGAACCCTTGATAATTTATCTCTAGGCCCGTAAACCGGGCAAATTTGTACCCCTTGTCGCAACTTTGCATAAAGAGGTGTCTGGTTCTCCCGCCCCAACTGTGCAGTCAAAACCGATGGTCATCCGACTCCCAAGGTCCAGCCAAGAGCCAAAGTCCATCATTGGGCCGATGGTGATCCGATTGCCAAAATCCAAGCAAAGGTGACCGGAAGATATGAGTCCCTCTCGGGAGCCGATGGTGATCCGATTTCCAAGATCCAGTCAAAATCAATCGGAAGACGCGAAGTCTTCTGCCGAGCCGATGGTTATCCGTCTTCCTAAGACGAGCCAGCAATCAAGTGTAGATCTGAGACCCTCAGGCAAGCCAATGCCACAAGCAGAACCCTTGGTAGTCAAGCGATCTAAGACAGCGTCTCAACCCCCGGTCACGCAGGAGGTAGCTGAAGAGGATGCAGAACTCGCAAAGTATCTAGTTGCAAAGGTGGATAGTCCCTCTTTTGATGATGCAATCCCTGTGGACAAAATTCCTTATTTCATCAATAAGAGGCTGATGTTGAACTATCCTGAGTGTAATAAACTTAATTTGATATATATTATAAGGCAGGATAGGGACATTAACCTGCACACACAGGTGACAACAGTCCATACCGCAAACCAGCTTACTTCTATTAGAGGTGCCTACTTCCTAGTCCCAGATAGAAGAGAAGGGGATCACACGATCATCTTCGGCCGAAAAGAAGGTCCTCAACCTTTCATGCCACAAGAGTTTGATCTCGAACCCGATACCAGAAGATTACCACTATACCTGTAGAGTCCTCAAGCCAAGTACTTCATGCAAAAGCAGGGGTACGACATGGAGGCTACCCCAGGTCAGAATTACGGCAATGGCCGGCGATCACCTCTGCAGCTGTCAACCCCATCTGGGAAACCTCGAGAATATTACGGCAAGTCCAAATGCGGCCTCCGTTATGTTACACCAGTAACAACGCCCGAGGGCTCCGATGAGGAATACGAGTGGCATTCTCACTCATCCGAATCACCTACATACGATTTCGATAACAGCATTAGAGATATATTCAGGCAGACATTATCTGTCAATATGGCATCCGCTGACATTGAAGAGAAAGACGAAGATCTATTCGAACCTCTTGAATTGGAGCCATGGGTCCAACAACTGGATGTACAATAGGAGAAGCACTTTGAACTACGTGACCCTACTCTTTCATGAGTCAAAGAAATGCACACTGTATATACATGTCTGTTATTATATCCTGATTAAGAGCACAAGCATCCATAATAACGGAGGTATTTGTTTTCTTATGTAGTCAGTACAAATAAAACAACCTCAAGTGGTCCTGTTCAATACACAGAAAGTGTACTAGTGTAAATCTATAGTCAAGATAGACTAATACCAGATTATACTACAACCTTTCCAATTGATTGTCCAAGTCCATCTAGGTTGTGAACTATTTATATATTCCATAGGGAACTGATAATATGATCTTCTTTGTGACACCACACACCATATTATCTATAATATAGAATATCAGACATTTGTATTAACACTTGCAACAAATACAATATACAAACATTTGCCCATATGATTCTCATTCAAAATTTAAGAAAATAAGGTTACTACAAAAGTGATGCTTTTAGTATATAACCCTAACAACTTCAACAGAAAATGCACGTTTGATCTATGCGCTTCTGCAAGCTGTCGCATGAGTGTAACTACTGTGCAACATTCCTTGCGTTATGTGTCATAACCAATTCTAGTCTTGAAGTTAGTAAAAAAAATACACGCATGAACTTCTATGTGCCTAATTTGTCATTCATAAAAACGATACAAAATTTTGTGTCAATTATATAACTAATCTTCCTTTTCTCCATGTTGCAGTACATTTTCCAGTCAATCTGCCCAGAAAGTCCTACTTGAATACACCAGAGGGTTTATTAGGCACAAACCACTCTGACTTGATGTCTTATATGGCAGCTTAGATCAACAAGGACCAACCTACTTTAAGCGGGAAGTTGCTTTTGAAAAATGAAGATTTTCTGAGACCGGCCTTCTTATTTGGCGATGTTTGATTTTAACTGATGATGATACTTCTAAAATCAAGAAGGAGAAAATTCCCTAGATAATGCTTTCTGCCAATAAACAAGTGTTTATACTGCTATAGAACGCCAGCTACCTCTGGCTACTTATGCCCTAGTCATTTATCCGAGAAATGTGGCATATTCAATTCCGCCTTCATAAGCTGGTGTCCATCCTGGACAGATAGTTCACAAATATAATGACTTAGAAAAAAGATTCCTTTGAATGTCATAAAGGACCTATAACTTTCACCCACTTAGGGTTATTGCCTGGAGGTCGCAAAGGTGATGTAGGACCTGATGTCCCGTTCTTTGCTGCTACCACCTTTGCCAATAAATTACTTGCCAAGCACAAATCCTACCCTATAGGCAATTTGAGATTGCTTAACTGGACTCATGACATCAAGTCTTGGAGTGACCGATCGGAGTGGATTTTACAAGTATATAAAACATTTTGAATCAATGTGGTCTTTACTATGCCATTAGAGGCACATGTTATGGCTTGAAGATGAATGACCACATGTTCATTGCCTTTACAGAAATGTACATTTAGAACACTGGTACATTTTTAACACCCACTAGTAAAATAGGATTGGCCTTGCATGAGATATATGAAATCTCGAAACTCCCTTGGGGCACTGAACCATATGAGGAATATACTCCAACTGATGAGCTCTCTGATATGGAGCAAAATTACCCAAAAATGACCACAGTATGCAAAGATCTGTTGTTACATAATCAAATTTGTTATAAGATAAACAAGATTGGAAAGACTGAATGCCCTATTCCCCACACCAAGGACTGGACCAACTATTTCATCCGTTAGCAGTTAGTAAATAAATAAAAAAACCCTAGTTTTGAAGTCTGCCCAAAAATAACTGAAGATGAGATCAAGGAGTTTATAAAGACACTCAACGAAAAGAATTTAAAAGAAAGTGATGACCACACTTCAGCTTACACTTTCTTGTACCAATGCCTTATACTATTATCAGATAAACAGTTATACCAGGGTATTTGATGACCTGATTATGAAATTGTGTAGTTTCTGTAGGCGCTGGAGCTATTGAGAGATTGAATCGGAGTTTAATCTTTCCGGCTGTGAAATTAGTCTTCGACCATAAATTAGCTTTACTTCCAGCTATGGTGTGCAGCATCAAGAAAGGATTGCATAAATTTATATATAACGTGATGCACGGAGAGAAGGACAAAGATTTTACAAGAACAGAACTGTTATTCTATTATTTAATGTGTTAGTTCATCCTTCATGTCCCAAATTAATATTCCTAGGGTTGTAGTCAAATGTCATCCATGCGATAGTATTCTTCGTAGATACAAGGGAAAGAATTGGAATTTTACTCGAATTGTATCTTGCAGGAGAGTACTAGGCTATGTGCATGCCAACGATTTCTTCAAGATTGCTTCGAAGTTCCCAGGCAGTGAAGATGGATATGAATACACAGATACTGGGATAGACCATGTCTCCAGTCTTATCGAGAGACCTTTTCACTGGCTTCAATCAATCTGCTCTTCTCATCTAGTACTATGAAGACAGATAAACGTTTACTTAGAACCTTATCTGCCTAGTCGCTTCTCACGATAGTTTGGCCACAGCCAATGGTTCTTAGAAAATGCTAATCCTCATCTCAAATATGAGGGTAGTTTACTTGATTGCATCCATGCACGGCGTTATTATAATGCAGGAGGAACCAGCACTTTTTTGTTTTACCTACCAAATCATAGGCATATTTGATGTTTGTCGTGGGCAAGTTTTGTTACATGATAAATTCTCCTTCTCTTGATTATAATCGAAGGTCAAGCTTCATCATGGGGACCAAATTGAAACAATGTGCCAATAATCTTAAACATGCTCACAAAATATCCTTTAGATGTAGGGATATCATTGAAAAAACACCTGTTGAAGAGCCCGAGACAGAGGGTTCTTCTGATGAAAGACCAAAACAAAAAGGTAAGGGAAAAGGAGACAGAGATCCGTCCCTATAGCCTCTCCTTCATGAAAGAAAATAAGAGTAATTGCAGAACCATCTCCAGTCAAAGCCGAGACAACAAGTCGAAAGAAGATTGCTCATAAGAAGCAAAACCGGCTGAAAGTCATCATTCGTCTCCTGAAATACACCCAGAATTGGATGCTATGGCGGTAGACAAATTGCAAATTCCTTTCATACCGCAAATTAATCCTCCCTTTGGAGAGCCAGAAATGATGTCTCCGAGGAGGTCTTCTCACAGAACTCCTTCCCACAAACTATTGAGAGTGTGGATATTATGGGTTCACCTGCTTGGGTAACTTCAAAAGTAGCTGAGACACTACAAAAGCTTGACGCAGGACCCTCTAAACCTCTTTCAAAAGACAAATCAGTGGAGGACTGGGATGATGATAAAGATGAACAATCTTATGTGGCATCTGAAACTATAGATGTGGTTGATAAAGGTGGCTCTGCTTTTGAAACTATGGATTTGGGAAACCTTAACGAGATTGAAGCAAGTCTACAAACGATAGTTGGACCTCCTACACCAGTATCTATTTTAGGGCCTGATGCTTCAGCTATCGAACCAGAGGTTCAAAATAAGCCTAAGAGTGCTATGTCGCCATTTTTATCCCAAGTCAACGCTGGGATAACTGAATAAGAGTCTGTGAGGCTTGTTGAAAAACCAGTACCAAAGGCAACCAAGAAGTCTGCTGAAACAAGATTGTCTATCGTTGGTAGATAGGATATAGGTATTGAATTTTTTCATAAAATCTGAATTCTATATATTTTATTTGAAGTGCCATAATCTTCTTTTTGTATGACAACCGTTCGAAAAGCTCTTCATCCTTCATCTATGGCAGAGCTCAAGGAACTGTTGTGCCAATGATGCCACTAACAGGGACCCATCTGGAGGGTATGGCGAAAGTTTGTGTGCAATGTTTTTACTCCTTTTTGGCGAATGAGATCCAAGGATTTTTAGAGAGGAACATTCCTTTTGCTCATATCAACACACCGAATGTCTATATGAATCAAGCACTTAAAAGATTCTCTAGTCATGAAACCGTAGTTGGGGATTTAAGAATATTACTTGACACACTCGAGAGGTGTGTGGTGAATCTTGGTCTCACCTACTGTCGTGATCTTTCAGCAATCGAGTCTGATGAGCTAAACAAAATAAATGGCGCAATTCATAAGGAAGAAGTTGTCTTGATAATCAGAAGAGGGCTCCTAAAAACCAAGTTATCAAAGCTCGTAAAGAATACAAATTTTTCTCTACTTCCTCGGTCAAGTATGCCTCTTACCAAGAAAGGAACATCATGAGAATGGGTGAACTTACCATCAAAATCAAAGCCCTTTAGGACGCCTATGCTTTATAGGAGTCTGCCCTTGCTAAGAATACTGAGAAGCAAAAAGTTTTTACTGCACAATCGAATGAGGCTAGGAATAAGGTTGAAAGGCTTGACTTTGAACTTGTCACTCCGGAAGGAAAGCGTGCTGAGTTGACATCCTTCAGGGATGATGTTTCCTAGCAAGCTGAAGTCAAATATCGGACAGCTAACCGTAAGCAACATGAGATAGATACTTTGAAGATAAAGATTGCAGCGCTCTGTAAAATACCTGAACATCTTTAAAGCTTTGTAACTTTTCTTCTTTTGCTGGTTGATAATGGAAATATCCTGTATCTTTGTTTCATTTTGAAAATAAAGAACACTTTCCATTTTGCTGGGGATATTTGACATCTGATATTTCTCTAGAGGTAATATGGACATAGGAAAATATCATGATGGTGTGGACCTATTATTTGTAACATACTTAACCTGACCATAGATAATAGATAATAAGTCATCACTATCAGAGGTAATATGGACATGATAGATATTTGAAGTAGACCTATTATCCTTACCTGATTAGTTATAGATAATAGATATAAAAATTGATCACCATCAGAGGTAATATGGACGTGATAGATGTTGTATGTGGGCCTATTATCCTAGGCATACCACATTAGGTATAGATAATAGAGTAAAGCATTTTGTCAGAGGTATTATGGATGTGACAAGTAGACTTTAGTGGACCCATTACTTATGGTGTACTCAACTTATATGCAAGTAATAGGATATGATCAGAAACTATATCAAAGGTAAGATGGACTTGATAGTCATTTCTGGATAAATATGCTCAGAGGTAATATGGACTTGACAAATCTATAGAATTCTATAGAGAGAGTCGATGTTATGGAATATTTTAGAGGTAATATGGACATGAATATTCTTTCAGAGTAAATTTGCTAAGAGGTAATATGGACTTGACAAATTTATGAATCTCTATAGAAGGTAGGTGTTGTAGAATGATTCAGAGGTAATATAGACATGATTATTCTTTTTGACAAAAATAGATTATTCACGTTCCAACTGGGGAATTGAACTAAGATGTCTTTAAAGTAGCTTGACTTTAATGACGGCTTATAAATTGGAGTGATTATCTAGAAAAAAATTTCTTACAACAATGTTTCGTAAGAGTTGAGGTGATTCTGCTGGAAAATTTGTGAGGATCCATTATTTATAACTTATCCAGAATTTCTGGGATAAAAATAGTGGTTCAAAGTATAAGGTAGTCTTTATTCGAGAAAAATGTAAAACATTGTATAAGACTTTGCTCGAGAATATACAATTATGTATATTGCAATTTAGACGTAATATTTCTTCAAGAATTTTCCATTAATACGCATCATTAATAAATCACCATTAGCTTTTGCTAGAATGTATGCTCCATTCGAATACAATGATTCGATTAACAAAGGGTCCTTCCCTTTTAGCTATAAATTTCTTTTTATTTTTTTGTGTCATCACTATAGGCCTTCTTACTAAAAGAACTAGGTCGTCGACCTGAAAAACTCGCTCTTTCACTTTCTTACTAAAGGCTCTAGAAACACGGGCTTGATATAACTTAATCCGTTGTTGAGCCATGAGTCATTTTTGATCGAGTGCTTCCAACTCTTGTAACCATAGACGGTCATTGTCTTTAGTTGTTAATTCATTGGATAAAGAAATTCAGAGATAAGTGATTTGAATCTCCAGAGGAAGAACTGCTTCACTTCTGTAGACCAAAAAAATAGTATTGCACCAGTCGAAGTCCGAACTGTAGTACAATATGCCTAACGACATTCACCAAGTTTTTTATTCCAATTACATTTATTAGATGAAACAAACTTCTTGAGCAACTTGAGAATAATCTTGTTGAAAGCTTCGACTGAACCATTAGCTGCAGAATTGTAAGCTGTAGACGCTACATTTTGGATCTGGTTTCTCTCACAAAACTGATAAAATTCATTGCATACAAATTATGGGCCAATGTCACTGACAATCCTCCGAGGTAGTCTAAAACGATAAATAACTTGGTGTTTAATGAAACTGATGACATAGGAAGTTTTTACTTCAACAAGTGGTATAGCTTCTGCCCATCTAGAAAAATAATTAGTTATCGCTAGGATAAATCGATGTCCCCTAGAAGAAGGAGGATTGATTGGTCCAATGATATCCATTCCCCAAGCTTCAAAGGGCCACGATGTGGCTGTCGGATGAAGAAATTCTGAAGGATGATGTATGAAGTCTACATGAATTTGACAGGCCTTGCATTTTCTTAAGTAATTTATGGCATCAGCCACTATAGTGGGCCAATAATAGCCTAAATGCTTTAGTCGATCCTGTAGTTTTGTTCCAGGTTGATGGGCATACAAGTACCATCATGAGCTTCACAAAAGGCCTGTTTAGCTTCTTTCTCGGATAAACATCCTAGAAGAAGCCCGTTATATGATCTTCGATATAATATTTTCGTAGCTGCATCATAAAAGAAGCGAAGAGAATGTCTCTTTATTGAAATAGCCTCCTTTGGATTGTCAAAAAGAATTTCATAAACAACATATTCTATAAATAGAAATCTCCAATCTTTAAAATCAACGTTCGTTGTTGCTGAATAGCTCTAATGAATATCCAGATTATTCTTAGTACATAATAATTTTCGACCAATCACCGTGATCAACTTTTGGGTATTGACTAGGGTAGCAAGTGATACTGCCAAACCTGCTAAAGCATCTACTTCTGTATTTTCTAACCGAGGTACTTATTTAATGAAGAATTTGAAGAATGTAGGAGCTATTTTGAGACTTGTTTGATAATATGGAATAAGATCTTCATAATGAACCTCATATTCTCCTTTAACTTGACTAACTATCAACTTGGAATCACTTTAAGCTTCCAGATAATCTATCCCCAGCTATTTGGCTAGCTAGAGTCCAATAAGTAGAGCATTATACTATGTAACATTATTAGAACAAGGCTCTATAAGATAATAAGTATGATGGATGGCCAGATTATCAGGGGATATCAACACTACCCTACTTCTGCTATGATATTACCTTTGGGACCAATTCTTGATGCACCATCGAAGAACATTCTCTAAATAGATTATTCTATCGTTGTATTAGACTCTAATACTTCATCGAAAATTTTATCATAGAGTTTAGAAGTTTCTGCTATCAAGTGTGCAGCTAGGAAATCAGCCAGAGCTTGACCTTTAACTGCCTTTTGGGATACATAAACTATATCATAGGGAGATAGCAATATTGCCCAAGTAGCAAGGCAGAAATTGAGTGCGCTTAGTTTGGTATTGAGAACCCTAGGGGGGTTGACCCTCAATATAAAATGGATAGTTTATCCAATTATATAATAACGCGTCTTTTGGATTGCAAAAATTAAAGCAAGATATTCCTTCTCAACGGAATTATATCTATGCTCAGTACCGATCATCATACGACTCAAATAATAAAAATTATTATTCTTTTGAGCTAACAATGTACCAAGAGAATGTTCTATTGCATGAACATATAACAAGAATGGTTTACCCACAATTGAAGCCACCAATATTGGAGGATTGGTGAGATACCTCTTAATATCGTCGAATGCTTGTTGACATTTTTATCCTAGACAAAAGAAACTTCTTTCTTTATTAATTAAGTGAAGGGTCGACATCGTCCGGACAGATTTTACATAAATTTACGAATGTAGGCCAACCTGCATTGTAGGCCACGATGTTCTTTAATATTCTTTGGGGGACATATTTCTAGTATAGCTTTAACTTTGTCGGGGACAATATGTATTCCCTTTGAAGTTATGTCAAATCCAAGAAACTTGCCACTGTAGACTCCTAGAAATGACTTCATAGGATTCAACTTGAGTTGGCGTACACGCATCAATTCGAATACCGTTCTCAAATCTTGAAGGTGATCGCCCTTTAAATGACTTTTAACTACAATGTTGTCTACATAGCATTCTACTATTTTTCGTAAATGCTCTAAAAAATTATGCTTATGGCATATTGATGTGTAGCTCCAGCATTCTATAAACCAATGGGCAACACCATGTAGTAGTATACCCCCAACGGTGTTCGAAATAATGTGTGCTTCTCATCAGCTGAAAACACTTTAATTTGACTATAGCCTAAAAATCCATACATAAAGGACATACGTTCGAAGTGACAATTGTTATCAATCATGACGTCTGTGATTGGAATAGAAAACTCATCCTTTGAACAAGTTTGATTAAGATCTCAACAATCAATGCATACCCGAAATCTTCCCATTTTTTCATGATCGGAACAATATTAGCAACCCAATCTGGATGTTGCTCCTTCCGAATGAATCTGCTATCAATGAGTTTCTTTATCTCAGTTACAATAACTTTCATCATATCTAGACGGAACCATCGGTGCCGTTACTTCACGAATTTAGCACTAGGAAGTATATTAAGACGATGTATTGCTATTTGTGTGTCAAGCCTAGGCATATCTTCATAACTCCAAGCAAACACATCTATATACTCTTTAATGAGCTCGAGAAGAGAATGTTTATCTTCATCAGGTAAATTGTTGCTTACGAATATTGGTTTAGGCGATTCTAAGTCACGTAAATTAATTTGAACAACTTCACCTTCGGTAGGGAGCTTCCGTTGTTCCAACCTATTTTCCATTGGGTCTCAAGCTGTTGATCCCAAGGCTCAACTTCAAAAGGCTCAATAGAAAGATCATCATCCTTTGTTTGATAACCAGATACCATATAGGCTGAGAAAATATCTCTAAATGTTGCTCCTACACTGTGATCTGAATCCCATGCTGAAGAATCAGAAGAATGAGAATGCATCTCACTATCTTCTTTATCTGAGATATCTTGTATGGTTGGAGGAGTTACATATCCTAACCCAAAATGAATACGATGATAATAGTCTTGTGGTTTCCCTTTTGGAGTTGGAATTCGTAGCGGTAAACGTCAGCCTTTACCAAAAGATAAGACCCTGCTGACTATCTAAATCATACCCCCATTTTTTGAATGACAATCTTCGCTTGAGGAGCGTACCGGTAAAGCTGTATTCTTCCGGTATCTAGTTCGGGATCATCGATCAAAGCTTCTTTAAGAACCTCGACTCAGAAAAAATGATCGATGTCTCGCCAATCGACCTAGCTGGTACATCGGAGTAAGAATCCTCGTATGAGAGGCATGGAGTACTACTTCTAAAAGAAATGGATACATGTAGTGATAAATTTGTATCCATGATAAGTGAACACAAATAGTCTATAGTTTTTAGACCAATTTTAGGAACACCAACGTAATCAAAAGAAGAACCTCTTTTATTAGGTATGTACATATGATTTCTTCTTTCGGGTAAACATCCTCAGAACGTTTGATACATGGAGGTTTATTTCCAACATTTGCACCTACAGCGATCAAAGCATGAGTCAGATCAATCACCAGGGGTTCATCCGGTAGAACTGGATGCTTGTTTCGACGAAGGTCAACCATGAACGATTCATCTTTTTTAGTCTTCAGGTACATCAATCACTAGAGGTTCCTCCTTCTTTATCCTCAAATCAATTACCAGAGGCTCCTCTTTCTTGATGTTCGTTTTGTTCTTACGTAGATCAACAACAAAAGGTTTACTACCCGTCTACGAATCTCCTATGAAGTTCTGACAGGCTCCTTCCTTACGGGACCTTTCAAATATATAGTCAGGGGCTCTTTAACTGGTTCTTTCCATACATGGCCTTTCAAATATATAACTAAAGAATCTTCAATGGATTGATCAGTATATGCTTCTTTCGGCTTTCCATTAATGTCCTCCTCCTTGTCCACCACCAAATGTGATGGTTCGTTGTCAAATGGCCTCTGATCTAGAGGTTTATATAGCATTGCATCAGAGAAATATACTTGACCCCTTTGATAGAATGGACATCTGTAAATTCTGTACAGACTACCCTATCTTAATTCACATATTTGAAATACTGGTGAAGAGTGGACTACACAAGCAGATTTTATGTATCTACGGTCGTCCTAACGAGACATTGTAGGATACATTGGCATCAATGACATATCATAGCATGTGACCTCTGTACGGAGATTACCAATTTAATATTTGAGGCAGAGCTTTCCTAGGGGATGACTTCGTCCTACATTAAACCAGCAATAGAGGTGGAGGTAGCTGACAACTTGTGCATTGAAATCCCCAGTATCTGAAGCAAACTTCGAGGGATTACACTAACAGATGAGCCGGGATCAATATTGATATGGTCCACCTTACAAGCCCCAATGTACCTCATATAGTATAAGGGTCTATCATGGCGGTTGTTCTTTAACAACATGTCTTTCTGAGTAAAGATGATGCTAGGAATCTTCTCTGACGCACTATGAAAATAAGGACAAGTCACAGAATCATCATCGAGTTCCACTATTTGGGATAAATATGAGTCTGCATGCTACAATGCCTCACTCAATGCATCTCGTGTATCTTTGGAGAGATGGAGCAACTCGAATATGGATAACCGAGCCGGGGTATTGGCAAGTTATACAAAAATGTCAAAATTAAAGAGGGCTTGTTAATCCCAAGAAGATTAGATTTCTTCAAGGATTTATCAGACTCACTTCTTTCTATTTTTGTTTTTCTCCTGGAGTCTGCTTTGAGGGACCTGATTCAGATGGAGCTGGAGTCAGGTGGATTAGAAGCAGGGATTGCAGGAAAGGGATTATCATCTTGCTCTTGGCTGGAAGTCCGTAAATATGCTTTTTGGGACCTGATCTCCCCGTCTAGAGCTTTATTAACCATATTTCTTGTCTTATTCTTCTTCTTTCTCTGAATCTTAGAAGTAGAAGGGGCAGATTTTGATTCCATATCTTGTAGGAGATTAGGATGGATCCACATAATCTCACTACATTGAGTAGTAAGTGGTACGAGTCTAGTTGTTTGATCAAGAACCTGAGGAAGATTGACAACTTGTAATGCCGCCTTTGGTATTGCTGTGACACCGTCTTAAACTTCCATTGCAGGGAGATACCCAATTTGGAGAAAAATAAGATTTAGAGCTACTTGTTTCTCATCTGTGTGCAATATGATGGCCTTAGAATCCAGTAATTGTTGGATACGGTTCTTCAATATATAGCAAACCTTCGTAGGGTGATGCACATACTGGTGATAGAAACAGTATTTCAGATAATTGGTCCGTCCTATTTCCCCGACCTTTGAAGGGGAGGCAATTGCAACTTGTTACCCTTCATGAGTATATGGAAGATGTCCAGTGTGAGGGCTTCATTGAATGTGTAGTGTGGCTTGGGTCTCGGAGTAGTTGGAGCATTTTGTTTGGGGTGGGAAGCAGCTGCGAACATCCACCGTAAAGGACTTCTTCCCTTTGTTAGTTTTTCCAAAAGTATTATTATTTTGGGGGCACTTCCTTTTATCTTTGGATGACTCGAGTCCAATTAAATAAAAAACATGAACAGATTCTTCAGCCTTCTTGACAGCAGCAATGAAAGCTAGTCAACCATTATTGTCTCCAGGCCCATACAGAATCTGATTGTAGGTAAGAAATTACCCATGCATGTATCAATCAATACCGACTGAGGAGTTTCAGGGTGCAACTTCATTACTAGTCTCCTGAATCATTCAATAAATTCACAAGTTGGCTCTTTGTTATCATGCTTAGTTTTAATGAGCTTTGACATGGAGACATCACATATCCCCTCGTAGAATTCGATAAAGAACAATTTCTCTAAGTCTTTAAAGATTTTAGTACAATCATCATGCAGATTGCAAACGGAAGATTGCAAAACCATTTGAAAGCCACTCCATTTAGGGTACCTATAAACAATTTAGACCAAAGCATGTCATTCTTTGGTATGTTAACGGTCTGAGAGTAAAAGTATGTCAAATGTTGTCTTGGTGAACCTGTTCCGTCATAAGGAATCAGTAATTGGGTTTGTACTTTGGGGGACAAACCACATTATTCTATTCTGAAGTGGACTGTATGATAGTTGGTTATGCCTATTGTATCACTAGCATAGGGACATTTCCAACTACCGGTGGTGGATTAGGGTTCAGAGACACCTCAGTTGTATCTTGATCAGCAAGAGATCGGGTTGGCGGATGAGATTGATACAAGACCGTTGGCATGTTCATTGTTGTCTGCATCTGCTGCATCATCATTATAACATTTTGTAGCATATTCTAGAGATTATCAATTCTCTGTCGATCACTGCTACCTCCTTCTTCATCACCCATAACATACACGAATGTCGTATGTGGACTACCAGATGGAGAAGTATACAAAGAAGCATTACTAGAATTAGTGTTGTTTGACCCTGATTGTCAGTTTATATCGTCTCTAGGTTCACCCAAAATGCTTCTTTCTGAAGTCTGTGGTACCCTGTCATAAGATCGAGATGTGGAATGGTCAAAGACTGGAAGAGTGCTACCCCAAGTCATGAGAACAATATTATCTTGTTCTGAAACTTGAAGCATGCTAGAAGAATGTCCAGATCGAGAACGAGTTCTTTGATAAACACCCTCTGGTGAAAGGGCTCTCTGACTTCCCCTAGATGGAGAGGAAGGAGTCATTTGATCTTTCTCTTGGCTTGATGTTGCATAAATTGAGCCACTGATAACTCATCTTTATTATCAGAAAGTTGTCATCCAAGACATGACAAATCTGGCAGATTTGTTTGCAATCTTTGAAAGACAGATCGTCTAGCAGGTGATCAACTATCTTTGAGCAGCAGTAGTTGATAATAATCTTTGCACAAGAATGTCTTTGAAGAGATACGACTGTGTTTGATGACATCTCTGTTGATTTACATTTTTGCTGAAGTATATCACGCAGATCAACAAAAGAATGTATGACATCCTTTCCCTTCTTATGCACCTTGACAAAGTTTGTGCATGGAAAAGTTGGTTTATAAACTCGTCGACCTATTTTATGTACTTGGGAGAACCCAATACTTAGCTCTTGAGAAGTTTTGCCAAATGGACTCATTTTATATACACTTGGCAGCAAGGGGAACTCTACATTGAAATTTCTCTCTCTGAATGTTCTTAGCAAAGATGTAGCATGTGAAGCCTCTCTGTGTGTGCCTCTGTATATGTCTGCAAGGAAGACACTGTCCTATATTTATAGCTTTTCTTCAATGGAACAACTATACACGTATGTGGAGAAAATACACAGTCTTCTGCCTCAGAGATGAATGAAACTAGGTAGGCACATGAGCCTTAAGGGTTAGTGGGAAGTGAACGTGTTCGAGAATCACGTATAGCTCGCCACGTGTTTTGAGACATGCTGCACGAAACCCTGCTATGTCAGCACACATCTCTTTACTATAGATAAGCTATACGTTAAATAATTTTAGACGCATAGCATTTGACTGCTTACTGTAAATAATATCTCTTCATGAAAAATAGAATAACTATGTGTCAAATAACACTTAAACGCATAGCTTTTAACTACATTCTACAAACAACTGTTCCGAAAGTAGTCACATAAGACTGTTCTTTTCACAGTTGTTGAAGTGTAATGATGATGGTGACATAATCACTGACATCTTTCCCATAGTCTGACCATTGCATACTACCCGTGGTTCATCTTTTTATATAGAGAAAAAAATGTCATGCGTCAAATAAACTATGCATCTCTCTGACTCGTTTTCGACTATACGTCTTTTTTAGTCAACATTTAAGAGCCCATAGTGCTCCAGGGACTACTTCAACTTTGAAAATTTTATATTTTAGGCACATAAAATCTATGCGCCCCTTATTGTATTTTTCATGCTTCTATAAACAGAGATCAAAACCAAGAGATTTCAAAAAGAAACTCATCCGTGTTTTCTAGTAAGTGTAGCTTGTTCCATCAAATAGTGGAGGTCTATTGTGAAATGCCCATCACTAGTGAATATAAATTTCATGGCTGCCATATGTATTCACTCTAGAGTGTTATATTTGAATATAACTAAAACCTGCTCTGATACCAATTATAGAAACGTTAAGCACCTCTAGAGGGTGGTTGAATATAGCACGTGTGTGCAGCAAAATAAAAATTACTACTTAAAATATTAATTATGGCAGTAATCAAACTAACATGAAGTATTCAGTATAGAAGTAAATATGTAATATAAATAAGTTCAGAGAAGCGAACGCAAACACCAAGGTTTATACTGGTTTTCCTCTGAGGCGACTAGTCCAGTCTCGAGTACTCTAGTTCAATGTTGAATCCACTATCTCGTGAAACACAAGCTTTAAATTCAAAGCACTTGTAGTTCCTTACAATACTTGTTTTTTAACCGAAGAGTACAACTTCAACTTGCAAGCCTTTAATCTGAAGGTCTTACCGACTTCGAGAACTGGATGAAAACTGAGATGTTTTCAAGCCTTTTATACAACTTGATGAAACTTCTATATTGAACCAAAACTGGTACTAGCTTGGCTACGAGCTATAAAGCTTAGATTGGAAAGTGGAAAGCTTTTATAGAACACTTGAATGAATAGAGAAGAGAGAATAGGAATGAGTGAAAAGAATGAAGATCTCTCCTCTATTTACAGTATTTTTTTATACAGAACTCGGGTAGAGTTCGGTAATCCAAAGTTCAAAAAATTCGAACGTTTGGAGCATGTTCTTTAGGATGACATGTTCCCTCGGGAACTGGGTCAGGGGCGACCGAGTTTGGGCAAAACTCCGTCCGAGTTCGGTTGCCCTATTTCCTAAATGGGTCATGATGAATGGGCTTTGAATTTTTGTGGGTTTGTGGGCTATTTGGTCAGTGGACTGGGTTTAGTGAATGGACTGATCAAATAAATGATTGGGTAGGCTAATTTTGGTAGTGGACTATTTTTAGCTGAGCAATTGCCAAGCCCGATCAACCGTAGATTTTTTTAGATTCAATAAATTGAAAAATACATAACAAAGTAGGAAAAAAATGTCTCAATCAATGATGTAATTATTGTTGGGGAAGAATATGACTGAGTGCAGCAACAAGGTTATGTAGAAGCATGAAAATTTCGGCAATGAAGCCTTATGCGCCCAAGCCAATGAGGACATATGCGCCCAAGTGAAGCTCTATGCGCCCAAGTGAAGCTCTATGCGCCCAAGTTACCCTGTGAAGCTCTATTCGCCCAAGACAAGTTCCCCCAGAAGGGGGCGCATAGACATGTTTCAGGCTATTCGCCCAAGCCAGAACATCCCCCTGACTCGGTCAAAGCCACGATCAAAATGTGTACCGAAGCGTACGGCCACATCAGTCTTCACGAGCAGTCGTGCACCGAAGCATGCGGCCACGTCAGCACCACGATCAACCTACGACCATGCAGCCTGCATGCGCCTACATCCTATGCGCCCAAAGCAGGATTATGCGCCTGTAGAAGCATGGAAAATATTGCTTTAGTCCCACATCGGAAAGGAGAAGAAGAAAGGGCTCACTCCATTCCATAAATAGAGCCCCTTTGCCTCCTTTGAAAAAGGCACCAACTTCTCTTCCCTCCTTCCAATTTGGACTCTTCCAACTACGCACCTTCGGTTGCTAAGTCGAAGAAGTCTAGGACAGCGCGAGCCCGTCGAGCTCAGTCAGCTGTCCCAACCTCTGACCATCAGAGAGTCCCGCTAACTGTTAAGCGGGCCTCTGATGGAAAGTTGTATAGAACCGCCCGTGTCCAGCCCCCGACGGCAAACGGACAGGGTGGTTCTCAAGAGTCTTCCAACAAAGATCGAGGACAAGTGCTTTTACTAGCACCGCATCTAGGAGCAAACATGATACCTACGCACTCGTATGCTCGGGATACCCGGGCCCACAAAATAAGTACAATGGTTGACCGAGATGTCCTTGACTTGCGAGATGTGATCCTTCACAAGCGCAAGGAAAGAAGGGGATTTTCTATGCCGTTCGAAATCAATATGGAGCCTCCTGCGGCTCAGGAAGCTTCATGCGTCTCAAAACCCAGAAAGCTTCATGCGGTTCAGAAAGCTTCATGCAGCCCAAAAGCAGCAGGGCGCCTTATGTGGCCCAAAATTAACATAAAACTTCATGCAGATAAAAAACTGGCGAGTTTTATGCGGCTAAAAAACTTGGGAGTTCCATGCGGCTCAAAAAACTGAACTGGGGAGTTTCATGCTGCTCAAAATCCCTAGAAGCTTCATGCGGCTCAGAAAGCTTCATGCGGCCTTATGCAGTTTGAATCAGCCTAAACAGCTGGCCATAATTACTCTGACATAAAGGCGACAGCTCTGACAGAGATGATGGCTCTGATATAAAGACAAAATATGACATGCTCGTAAAAGGATGAGAAAATCATCATGATATCTGGCACAGTTCACAAATTCCAAAGACAACCCTTTATGCGGATCGCCTATGCGACTCTCATGCGGCTCAGTCCTGAGACTACACTCATGCGGCTCAGTCATGAGATCACTCCCATGCGGCTCGGTCATGAGACAACTCTCATGCGACTCGGTCATGAGACAACTCTCATGCAGCTCAGTCATGGGACTACTCTCATGCGGCTCAGTCATGAGATCACTCCCATACGGCTCGGTCATGAGACAACTCTCATGCGGCTCAGTCATGAGACAACTCTCATGCGGCTCGATTATGTGACAACCTTTATACGGCACGATCATGAGACACTCTTCATGCGGCTCGGCTATGGGACAGTCCTTCATGCGGCTCAGCCAGGATGTATTATTCATGCGGCTCACCACAGAGTAGCAGTTGAGACACGTGGCAGAAATTGACCAAGTCTTAACAGTTTGGATTTAGTGCAACAAACAGATCATGACCAATCTTAACCAATCCCTAGCTGTCCACTTCTCGAGACACAGTTATAAGGATATGGCCCAAAATTAGCCACGTGGCTATACACCCCCATTTCTTATAAATTCCTATAAATAGCAAGGTGCTATTCCCTTGTACACAGAGACACACAGAGAGATATACGCACACCCAGGCAGAGAGAGAGAGCATTTCTTTACCTGAGCCGAGGTTGCGTTCGATCGTCCAAGGAGTAAGGCAGAGTTGATAGCACTTTTCCGAGCCTCTACCGTCACCCCCCAGAATCAAAACTAAACAATTGTACTTAGATTACTTTTTCTAGGTTTTGTTCCTAGGCTCTCTTTTATACAAGCAAGTTTGTAATTGTGAGTTAAAGTTTAGTCCTCCTATAAAACTGTTCTGTTCTACGACAATCAATGACAAACACGATGACGACTCTGCTGGGGACTAACTTATCCACTGCTGAGAAGTTGGTGACGCAATCGGACGCAGCCAAACTCGGCTCCACGCAACAGATGCTGGTTGTTCGCTTTGACCAGCAAGCGTTTGAAGAGATGCTCTCCGACGGGAGCGCTAGCCCAATCTAGAAGCGAGCCGACACGAAGAAGGCCCGCAGAGAGTGGAGGCCCAAAACCGTTGCCCCTTCCAAAGCCCTGGAAGAAGTGTTCTCTGCTGCCCAAGATGGCGAAAAAGACTCACATACGGCCACAATTTAGGCCGCAGAGGGCCCTGCTGTCCCCAAGTCCGACAAAGGAAAACACGACGATGCTGGACTTGCGGAAACAAATGAGAACTCTATGCGGTCCAGAAAGAAGCCGCATAAGGGTGCCAGTCGCATGAAAAAGGCTCATGCGGCCACCAATCCCAGCCGCATGCAGAAGGCTCATGCGGCCACCAATCTCAGCCGCATGCAGAATAGCTATACGGCCAGCAATTCCAGTCGCAGGGAAATGGCCTATGCGGCACCCAATCCCAGCCGTCGGCCATCTGTCCTATGCGGCTCGGGTTCAGTCTTCGACCGCCTCTCATACGGTCTTGACATCAGGAGCTCCAATGAGAATATGCCAGATTCTATGCGGCACAGCCTGGACTCTTCCTACTATGCGCCCTCGGGTGCTAGAGTGAAGAAGTCTAGGACAGCACGGGCTCGTCGAGCTCAGTCAGCTGTCCCAACCTCTGACCATCAGAGAGTCCCGCTAACTATTATGCGGGCCTCTGACGGAAAGTTGTACAGAACCGCCCGTGTTCCACCCCCGACGGCAAATGGACAGGGTGATTCCCAAGAGTCTTCCAACAATGTTCGAGGGCAAGTGCTTTTACTAGCCCCGCATCAGGGAGAAAACATGAAACCAACGCACTCGTGTGCTCGAGATTCCCGGGCCCACAAAACGAGTGTAAAGGTTGATCGAGATGCACTTGACTTGTGCAATGTGATTCTTCACAAGCGCAAGGAAAGAAAAAAATCTTGAGGTGCAAAGAGTCCTTCCATAGACATCATTGTACTCAAGTCATTGTCAACTGCTGCTGCAACAAGACAACAGTATAAGAGGACCAACAGTCCGTCTTCCAACGACTGCAGCAGCCAGGACCGGTCCTAGAACAAAGCTCGGGAGACGAGGCGCTTCCTTTTGCCTCCTGTAAATCTGCCCGAAAGGTCCCTACCGGCAAGAGAGAGAAGAAAATAAATACCTTTAGCCCGACAATCTCAACCAGCGCGGTCAAGAAACGCTCATCTAAGCGATTGTCCACAGCCGTCTCTGGAGGAGTTTATCAAGGTACCCGCTCTAAGACAAAATTTTCAACACTTGGAGGTTCGTCATCTACATCCCTGGAGGTAGTTGAAGCTGGGGGTAGCACTCCTTGGAACATCCACAATAATCCAGTGTTCCAAGAAGATGAACCTGGGGAAACAACCCCCCTCAGCAAATACAACGGATTCTGACGTCCCTGAAGATGTCCACAAATCCCAAGACGAGGTAACCTCCTATGAAGGGGGTAGAACTTCCTCCGAGTCCGAACCAGAGGAGAACATTCCCACATACCCCGACGACTTCTCTATTCGAGGGTATGATTCGAAGAGCACGTCTTCTACAGTTCCTTCCACTGCTCCTCATGTGATAATAGTATTCATGACTGAGAATGACCAAGACGGTCCCAGTGATCGGCAACGCCTCAACACTCTTGAGGCCATACTTCATACCATGGTTAAGTCATTGGACGAGATCAAGGCAGCCCTACCAGCTCTACAAGCAAGGACACCCGGCCAAACAAGCTTGGGTCCCGCTGTCAATACGGACTCAAACTCAACCGTGCCAACCCCGAGCGATAATTCGCCCAGAATGTCGGCTCCCACTGCTGCAGAAGAGGCTAGGGAGGCGAGAAGTGAAGTCCAGGAGCTCCGTGCAATGTTTCACGCCCGAGAAACCTCTCAGGACCTCAGGATACGACAGCCGTATCCCGCTGTATGGAGAGATGTCCCCTTCCCTCCACGATACAAACCATTCAATATCAATCCATATGACGGAAAGACCTCTGCGAGCCGGTATATGACCTACTTCGAGGTCACAACAGACCATCTACCGCATGCCGACGCCATCCTCACGATGTTGTTCATTGGGGTATTAGAGGGGGTCGCATTCGATTGGTACCGCAACTTGCCGGATAACTGCATCTATTCCTTTGTTGGCTTTAAATATATGTTCTTGGAAAGGTTCTACGAGGTAGGACAAGATGTGACAATGTCAACCCTCATGGACGTTGTTCAAGGGAAAAAAACTGACAAGGAATTACATCGAACGGTTTTGCCCAACCATGATGAAATTACCCTCTGGTAACCCGGACTCTTCTTTAATTGAGATTTGCCAAAAGAGGCTGCTCCCCACAATCAACCTCTGGATGGGTGAAAGTCAATTTAAAGACTGGAAGGCCTTCATCATTAGCGCCACTAGCACAAAAGCAAAATTGAAGAAGG
Organism: Iris pallida; assembly: GCA_029216955.1. Classification (NCBI taxonomy): domain Eukaryota; kingdom Viridiplantae; phylum Streptophyta; class Magnoliopsida; order Asparagales; family Iridaceae; genus Iris; species Iris pallida. Next base: position 2,870,407 of record JANAVB010039220.1, read on the forward strand.
CTCGCCAACTGGGCTGCATATCTCGGATGGAGAGGATAAGGGCAAACACCCTAGTAACAACTCCAACAACAACTTCTGAACTTCCATTCAGACCTCTCCGAGTGGATTCATATCGCATCTCCTTGGCAGCAAGTCATGTATGATCATACCTTTGAACTTTTACCCCAAATGTTTTTTCCCACCGGAATCTCCTTCAAATCTATTACCCACACCACCAGTGCGCAGAAGGGTAATAGGTCCATAAAAGTTATCCGAATCTATTACTCGCACCATCGGTGTACCAAAGAGTAGTAGGTCCACAAAATATCATTCAAATCTATTTGCTCGCATTTTCATATGCACAAAAGGGCAATAGGTCCACAAAATTCTCCAACGGGAAAAACAACCATGTCCATATTACCTCTGAGTTGTTTTCCCGTCCATCACAAACAAATCATCCAATACATAGAACTTTTACGTTGATAACACCTCGGAGTTGTTCTGTATATCCCCATTTGGCCTACTCCTACCATGTCCTCACTACCTCTGAGTAGGAATGCTTTATTTTGACCCATATTTACCACGTCCTCATTATCTCTGAGTAAATATGTTGGTTTTCTCTCCATTTATTATCAGTACTCGCATCACTAGTACACAAAAATGGTAATAAGTCCATAAAAATTATTCTAATCTATTACTCGCACCACCATTGTACCAATGAGTAGTAGATCCACAAAATATCATTCGAATCTATTACTCGCACTACCAGTGCACAAAAAGGGTAATAGGTCCACAAAATTTCCTAACGGGAAAAACAACCACGTCCATATCACCTCTGAATTGTTTTCCCGTCCATCACAAACAAACCACCCAATACATAGAACTTCCACGTTGATAGCACCTCTGAGTTGTTCTGTGTATCCTCATTAGGCCCACTCCTACCACGTCCCTATTACCTCTGAGTAGGAAGGCTCAACTTTAGACCCATATTTACCACGTCCTCATTATCTCTGAGTAAATGTGTTGGTTTTCTCTCCACATATTATTCCTACCCGCATCGCCAGTACACAAAAAGGATAATAGGTCCACAAATGTCCACTGTTGACCACAAATGCTGTATTAGGTCCTCTAGTACATGCACCCCTTTTTCATAATAATATGCTTCTGGAACCCAGTTGTCCCGTGGCATTCATTACCCGTTACGTAGAACTTCCATGTCCATATTACCTCTGAGTTATTCTATGTATCCTCATCTGAGTCCACTTCTACCACGTCCTCATTACCATCAACCCCATATTTACCATGTTCTCACCACCTTTGAGTAAATATGATGGTTTCCTCTCTCAACTTATTATCCGTACCTAATACCAAGGTACGCCAAGGATGATAAGTCCACATAAAATCTCCAATGGAAGTACCCAAACCTATCACATCCTTGCTATGTCTGATATGATTGCCACACCAAAACAACTCTACTTTCCATGCTTCTTATTCAAAGTATTCCAAATTTGCAATTTGAAAACTTTGAAGGGGGTCTTGTAGAAGCATGGAAAATATTGCTTTAGTCCCACATCGAAAAGGTGAAGAAGAAAATGCTCACTCCATTTTATAAATAGAGCTCCCTTGCCTCCTTTGAAAAGGGCACCAACTTCTCTTCCCTCCTTCCAACTTGGAATCTTCCTACTACGCACCTTCGGGTGCTAAGTCAAAGAAGACTAGGGCAGCACGGGCTCGTTGAGCTTAGTCAGCTGTCCCAACCTCTGACCATCAGAGAGTCCTGCTAACTGTTAAGCGGGCCTCTGATGGATAGTTGTACAGAACCACCCGTGTCCAGCCCCCAGCGGCAAACGGCCATGGTGGTTCTCCAACTTGGACTCTTCCTACTACGCACCTTCGGGTGCTAAGTCGAAGAAGTCTAGGGCAGTGCGGGCTCGTCGAGCTCATTCAGCTGTCCCAACCTCTGACCATCAGAGAGTCCCGCTAACTGTTAAGCGGGCCTCTGATGGAAAGTTGTATAGAACCGCCCGTATCCAGCCCTCGGCGGCAAACGGACATGGTGGTTCTCAAGAGTCTCCCAACAAAGATCGAGGGCAAGTGCTTTTACTAGCCCCGCATTAGGGTGCAAACATGATACCTACGCACCCGTGTGCTCGGGATACCCGGGTCCACAAAACGAGTACAAAGGTTGACCGAGATGTCCTTGACTTGTGAAATGTGATCCTTCACAAGCGCAAAGAAAGAAGGAAATTTTCTATGCCGCTCGAAATCAACATAGAGCCTCATGCGGCTCAAAATCCAGAAAGCTTCATGCGGCTCAGGAAGCTTCATGCGGCTCAAAACCCAGAAATCTTCATGCGGCTAAGAAAGCTTCATACGGCCCAAAAGCAGCAGGGGGCCTTATGCGGCCCAAAATCAACATAAAACTTCATGCGGCTCAAAAACTGGGGAGTTTCATGCGGCTCAAAAAACTGAACTGGGAAGTTTCATGCGGCTCAAAATCCCTGGGAGCTTCATGCGGCCTTATGCGGTTTGAAATCAGCCTAAACAGCTTGTCATAATTACTCTAACATAAAGGCGACAGCTCTGACAGAGATGATGGCTCTGATATAAAGACAAGACATGAAATGCTCCTAAAAAGATAAGAAAATTATCATGATATCTGGCACAGTTCACAAATTCCAAAGACAACTCCTTATGCGGATCGCCTATGCGACTCTCATGTGGCTCAGTCATGAGACTACTCTCATGCGGCTCAGTCATGAGATCAGTCCCATGCAGCTCGGTCATAAGATAACTCTCATGCGGCTCGGTCATGAGACAACTCTCATGCGCCTCAGTCATGAGACTACTCTCATGTGGCTCAGTCATGAGATCACTCACATGTGGCTCGGTCATAAGATAACTCTCATGCGGTTCGGTCATGAGACAACTCTCATGCGGCTCGATTATGAGACAACTTTCATGCGGTCCGGTAATGAGACACTCTTCATGCGGCTCGGTTATGGGACAGTCCTTCATGCGACTCAGCCAGGATGCATCATTCATGTGGCTCACCACAGAGTGGCAGTTGAGACACATGGCAGAAATTGACCAAGTCTTAACAGTTCGAATTTAATGCAACAAACAGATCATGACCAATCTTAACCAATCCCCAGCTGTCCACTTTTCGAGACATAGTTACATGGATGTGGCCCAAAATTAGCCACGTGGCTGTACACCCCTATTTTTTATGAATTCCTATAAATAGCAAGGCGATATTCCCTTGTACACAGAGACACAGAGAGAGATACGCACACCCAGGCAGAGAGCATTTCTTCACCGAAGCCGAGGTTGCGTTCGATCGTCCAAGGAGTAAGGCAGAGTTGATAGCACTTTTCCGAGCCTCTACCGTTACCCTCCGGAATCAAAACTAAATAATTGTACTTAGATTACTTTTCCTAGGTTTCGTTCCTAGGCTCTTTTTTGCACAAGCGAGTTTGTAATTGTGAGTTAAAGTTCAGTCCTCTTATAAAACTGTTCTGTTCTACGACAATCAATGGCAAATAGTGCCCACATGAAAACCCCAGCTCAAAAACTACTACAAAAAAGGGCCTCATCCTTCTTCAAAAGACAGCACGAAGAGCATTTTCAAGAGGCAAATTGCTGCACTTCTTGCCAGTGAGCCGAGAGTTAGCAATTTTCTTAGGTTTTCTCCCACTTTTGTAATCGGAGTGTTAACGGAGTAAAGGAGCAACTGCCGTCCGATCTCTATCGTCCGATTCCCTATAATTCTTTTTTTGTACTCGGGGATCCTCGGCGTAGGATCTCTCAGGCGTACTCAATTTATGGTGCCTTGCGCCAATAAAAAAAAGACAGTATTTTTTCTTCTTTTGTGTGTATCCACAAAAATGGCGACTCTGCTGGGGACTACCTTTTCCTTTGACGAGAAGGTGGTGACACAATCCGATACCGGCAAAGTAGGGAGAACTCAGAAGATGTTGATCATAAAGTTCGATCAGCAGGCGTTCAAAGAGATGCTCTTGAGGGACGGCTCTACTCCCTCAAAATCAGCGAAGCCAAACAAGTCTCACAAGACGTGGCTTCCGAAGGCTCGTCGTGCATATCCTGCCAGTGTCATAGTAGATATGCAACTGGAGGACTTTGTCACATGGGCGCTTGGCTCTGCCACAGAATCTTCCTAAATAAAAAAGGCTCATACCGTTCTGGGCTCTACTCGCCCAGCGACTTCTCTCTTGTGCAACCAACAACAGAGTGTTCGATGCTCGAGACTTGGCAAAGAAAAGTACTACGATGCCAAGAATCGGAGTATTAAACACTCTGGACAAACCTAGCAAGGCACACAAACGAAGGAGGTGAAGCTGGGAAAAAATAGCGCTGCTCCACCAGGCATGCGTCCAAAGCTATGCGTCCAAGGGGGTATGTGGGCGCATAACTCTAATCAGAAGGCTTATGTCTTCGACAGATTCGGCATCCAGGGTCATGTGCCCAGGCTTAACAGATCCATACTATGCGCCCACATCGAGGAAGCTCAGACATGCTACCTAGAAGCATACGCCCAAAGCCAGTCTCCAAGGCCTATGTGCCCACAGCAAAAAGACAGGCCCCAACGCGTATAGCACGGGACTGTCTTCAAGGACATCACAGAACTTAGGTATGGGGGTTACCCCTGCACGTGAACGAAGTTTGGATGTGCCAACTCTCCTTACAAACCTGTATGCAAAGCTCGGCGACGCATGCAACATGGGTTTTTAGGCAAAACTCCCTTCTGCTGACTTACGCGACATGATAAATCATAAGCGTAAAGCGAGGGAGGACATAACAATTCATGGTACACATCCAACACCAGTATTGTCATCAACTGTTGCTGCTCCAAATCAACGAGAGTGCCTCAGAGACAGTCCGTATTTCGATGGCTGCATTTCTCTGATGATAAAAAGCCGCTATGTGTTTCATCCAACATGGCTTCATGGGGTCCCCCTTATGGAAGCCCCAATCAAAGAGCCCAATCAAAGACGGTGGACCACGAACCCAACTTTCTCCCTCAGTTCTGCGAGAAGAAGGTGAAGAAGTTTACCAATAGATGGCCAGCAGGCTGCCATATTTGAAGGAGTCCATATGGGTACTCGGTCAAAGGTAAGATTCCGTATAGATGACGAGGACTCCCAAGCTGGGGGTAGTATTCCCTCAGAGTCTGAAGTGGATGACCTTCACATTGGGGGTAACCTTCCAGAGGATGACGATCCCTCCGAGCATGATGACGACTATCTACCTCCTCTACCTAAAGATGAGGGACTTGTCAACTCAGAGATAGACAATATCAGCACCAGTTGTACAGTTTCCTTTATTCATCCTTGCAGGTTATCTATATACATGGCAGACGAAGAAAGACCTGAAGAAGCCAATGATCAGATTAGCAAACGACTAGAGGGTCTTGAAACAACATTCGCCAAGATCCACTACACCATAACAGGCGATTACCCACGATTATTACCGTGACAATTATTTTTCGTCACGGTAATAAGCGTTACTAGTTAGGCGTGGTTAATATTTAGTCACGGTAATAACCGTGACAAATATTTTTTTGGTAACGGTTATAACCGTGACAAATATTTGTTTTGGTCACGGTTATAACCGTGACAAATATTTGTTTTGGTAACGGTTATAACCGTGAGAGAAGTTCATTTATGTGACGGTAATAACCGTGACGGATAGGTAAAAATCGTGACTAAATTTAACTTGGTCACGGTAATAACCGTGATAAAAATCTTTTATTTTTGAAAAAAAATAGTTTTTCCTTCATATTACCAGAATGTGAACCACTAAAACTGTAAGCTTTTTTATTTAGACAGTACATTTCATGTTTAATACCAGCATACAATAGATTTTTTAGTAGAGATGAATGATGAACAAAGAAGACGTCAAAGTCTATTGGATGAACAATGTTCTAAAATTATCTCCGATGATGGAGGTTCATTGAAATACAATAGTTCTATGTTAATATTTGTCTCGATCACAATTTAGTATAAATGGGGGGTCCAATAACAATTATACAGAGCAAAGTGATAGGAAAAAAAATGTGAGGACTTGTTCAGCTTCATTCTGAGCTCATACTCGATTTCAGCCCGAGCCATGGCTGGCTCTCCACTACATTGGCCAAGTTTGCAGGAGAATCCTTCGAAGAGTCTTTCACTTGCTATGGTGCCTTGGCATTGATGCTGGCAATGAAAAGAATGGAATGCTAGTGATGTGACATTAATGACAACATGGTTTTATTTTACCCAACTAGGGTGAGTATCCTTACCGATCCTCTCTTTTCAAGGAACTATTTGAGAGATGCTTTCCTTGCCATGGGAAGATCTGTTATCAAAGAAACACAATAAAATTTAGTTCTTAGAAGGCATATGGTAATTGGACATTTTCACTAATGGTAATTGGGCATTTCCAGCAATATTCAAGATGTCACATGACAAGTACTAAAATACTGCAAAAGCCCAAACCAGATGCCAACTGGAGCCAATTTAGTGTTTGCCCCTGGCACTATCTCAAATTAAACTTGAGACACATTGCTTACACAAGAAATAACCAGGAAGTAGATTCCGAATAAGTTGTCAAAGAAGAAAAAACCCAAACCAGATGCCAACTGAAGTTCCTAAATTCAAATGTTTCAACTACATGTGTGTGTGTGTCAATATCTATCCTATCACAGCAGTTTCCTCTTGAAGCTGTCCGTAATTTTTTCCTCATGAAGCTGTATGTATGTTGGCACAGAAACTCACTATTTGTCTGCTTACAACATTAAGGTATTAAAAAATGTAGAAATTATATAACAGACACAGAAAGACAAGTCACTCACCTAATGACATGCCTTCCTTCAGCATAGACAACCTGAAAGACCAGACCCATCAATCCAACACTACCTCTATCATACACCAGATAATTATTCCTTAACACCTGCAGATATAAGAACACACACCAAAATGACCCATGTGGTAGCAAGAACAAGTTGGCCAAAAACACTGATCAAAGAATATATATAATATATCAACAAGGTCACAAAAAACAGAAGACCTTAGTGGTTCTTTCTAGTTGCCATATATATATGTCAAGAAGAGTATCTTGGAAATTCTACAAACTTAAGTGTTATAAACATTCAGGTACTTGCCAATCTAATTTGTAACTGTGCGACATTGGGTTTTTTCTATTTTATTATGAATTAAGCCTGGAAATTATGCTAATGTCTCCACCATAGGTACTTGCCAATCTAATTTGTTGCAAGCTGTTAAACTATAAAATAAAACTAAGCTCACTTCACTATATATGGACAAAAAAAGATTCAGAAGCAATACATATCATCTAGCCAGTAAACATGAACATACTTTTCCTTGGGCTATTTTGTTTATCAATTAAAGATACCTTTCTCGAGCAGCTTCCTCTTCCTCCAAAAGCAATTTTGGACATCTTAAAGCTTCTGCAGCTTTTTTAGCGAGCCATGCTTCGACCTTATAAGGGAAAAATGAGAAGTTAGAGATACCACACAGCAGGAAGAGGAAATTTTGACATACCAATTTCAGTTCTGGCATAAAACTAGTTATTACAACTTTATTTTCATGATGCGTATGAACCCTTTCACAGAATTAAGCATCTGGTTTCGGAATCCTTCACAATAATAATAAAAAGGGCAAATGCAAGTATAAGTTGCAGACTGAAATTGACAATCCATGAAATAAAAGTATAATGAAGAGCACCTTGCAAAAATTGGATTTGATCAGAACTGCAGCTTCTGTCAGGCAACAAATAGGTGCAACAACAGGCATGTGCACAAGCGCATTATCCATCTCGTATATACATCTCGTCTTCTTCCATCTGTTGTTCCTCTTCCTCCAAATCTTCCCATTATTTGCTTTGATAGCAGACTCTTCCTATGATCAAGTAAATCCCCAGTAAATTACTACTAGGATATAGAGGCAGCTAACACAATGTATATTGAATAAATTAATATTAGCAGATACATATAAAGGAATCCTATGACAAATAGAAATGCTAAAAAAAATAGCCATTGGCTGAAGCACAACTCAATTTATTGTAAAATTCTCATTGTGGTGGACTAGATACTACCTGGTTTGCTAAGATGGCCATCAGGTAATTGCGGTGCGTTGTGTGGTCTGCATAGAGCCACCAAGATCATCAGAAGGATAAAAAGAGCACCCACAGCAATTCCTAAAACTACAGCCTTTGAGATCCGAGCTGCACGTTAAGAAAATGACATTTTAGTTTTCTGCATTGTAATTGGATGATGAACCAGATGAGGTAGAATGTGCCTAGTAAGCTGATTATCATTCAGTTCCCTGCATGTTTTTTAGTTTTTTGAATTTTAAGTTTCTTTCATCTTCAAAAGTTTGATATAAGATTGTATCAAAAGGTTACACTCCTACAGGTAAGAAAGACTCGTCATATTCCCAAGCTCTGGTGGAATAGGTCCAATCAACTTGTTTCCATGTAAATACCTATAAGATGAGGATTAATTCGTTAACGTCCTAATATACATGTCGAAAAAGAGCACTTGAATAAATATGACTGAAGCTTTTCTGTGTATCTTAAACTAATCACGATATTCCCCCAGCTACTATATTTACTGAGATTTAGTAATATAACTGAAGCTTTGTCCTTGTTTTCCATTATTTCCCCTAATAGGTTTGAGGTATTTCTGCATATAGAAAATATGCCCAAGCTAATTATCGTCTAACAAGGCTAGGGAATGCTCCATATACTCACTAACAATTCCACACAAAAAACACAGGTGACCCATGGCATTTTTTTTTCGAGTTATAATCAAGCATGAAAATGACCTCAACTCCATCCATGATGATCTTACAAAAGCTTAAGAATAAGTTAATGTAATGACAATCTAAAGGGCACTGATGAACATATCCAGGGACAAGGACATAAAGTGAAAACATAAGCTAAGCTATCTAGCATCTGTTTATAAACAATAATTCCTAACATTGCCATGACAACAAAACTTCCTTCTTCTGATAGTACAGAACAAAAAAGATTTGCTAAATGTAAGATCAAACAAAGCTCCAGTCTATACAGTGGCTACCTAACATATTCTCCTGCTACCAGGATTCAGTCAGCTAGTAGAAAGACATTCAGTAGGCGGGTTCCTCACAGAGCCAATATGAAATATTATTGTATTTATTGTTTGTAATATATCAAGACCAAATTACTATTAGTAGAAATATACCGAACATCAAAATTTGCAAGTTGAGATTTTCAACTAGGCATACACTATGTTGCACGAACACCACTGACGGTTTGCAACTTCCTTTTTGAAACTGGTATATATATTTCATTTATCATTACTCTTTCCTTGTTTCAAGGTCTAAAATAAAGTTGCACCTTATATGATTTTTGTACTCCATGATTGAGGCAGTAGAACAATATTCTTTTCTTAATTGTGGTAGTCGAATAATATATTTTTTCTTGATATAAATTGGCATATAAAAAAGATGAGTTATGAACTATATTAAAATCAAGGTACCTAAATACCAACATCTCGTAGAGAAGGCCAAGGTCTCTCTCACTGCCATCTCCCCTATGTGGAGATCATGTTGGCTTACACACTCATCCATCCATATCCATTGTAAGTCGTATTGCCAAAAACCTGCTATTTAAAATATATGGTAGTTGGAGACAGTCCCAGTATCTTTTCTTTAGCATTAATTTGTACTTGATTGTGAACAAATTGGAAAAGAAGAGTAATGACCTTTACATTAGTATTCAATTTTCCTGCTATAGCTAACAATAAGGTTGTCTTCCCAGATCCTGGAGGGCCCAAAACCAAGGATATTCTGTCAAATGAAGACGTCAAAAATTAAAACTCAATTCTAACATTTAGAGAAATAGATATATATATATATATATATATATATATATATATATATATATATATATATATTTCAGGAAACCTTCAGTACACACAACAAGAGTCCAATGAACTTTTTGCATACTTATATTCATTAAAATATTATGTATAGTCAAATCTTCAAGCATGAAGTTCTCAAAAGATAGTACCTACATGATAGGAATCTGAGTAGGACATCCGAAAAGGATAGAGATCTCTTTACGAACATCTAAACCAAATTATTAAAGAAAAGAAAAAAGAAAAAAAAAAGAATTTTTAAATCAGACGTTAAATTAAGAATTTAGTCTAAAATACAAATAGAAGTTGTAGGAACAAGAGCAATTTGGAAATCCTGATAAATTACACACTTTGATGAAGTCATGTATGCATGTCTTCTTTTCCTTGGTACATCTTCCTTTAGTGATTAGTGTTGGAAGTAATACATTATATGGGAACATTGCCATATTATTGCTCAAATTTGTTTTACACGCTGGAATGCGTAATTGAGTACTTGAAGCTGAATTTTTTTTTCATCTTAGCAAGATTTGACAGTTATATGCTGATAATTGGATATTAGGTGCTGAATTTTTTATTTAGCTTATAAATTATCCTTTTAATTCAAACATTTTATAACTATGAAACCATACATCATCTTAGTGGATGTTACAACTTAGCATCATCTCTTGTTCTACCAATATGAAGATCTTTTATCAATTGAGCTCTAAACACCCATCTTTGCATACAAAACTAGAATAGTTTCAGAATACAAAGTCCCCTTTTATGAATTTTTTTTTGTAATAGAATCCCAAGCAAGTTCCTGTAATAAGTTAGTTCAAGTAGTCTTAATTATCACAGACTTGAGAGAGTTTAAATTTGGTATTGATATTTATAAGCCTTGTATCTCGCCTAATGGAAAACATAGTTTTCATCACAGAAAGTGTTTGTAACCAGGGTCTAGGAACTGATAGGACTTTAAAAGTCATCGTCATAGGGAGATTTCACATGTATAGAACCATGTGGTGATTTATTTGACCCAGAATGTCTTTTTACATCATTTAGTAGTGAGCATATGATCTTTGAATCCGTGCTTTTGCACAAATGGCTAATGTAATTTTCTTCTTCAGATTGCCTGCTCCTAGAGAGTTATGACCTCAAACACTTTAAGGACATAACAATCGATCATTGGATCAGGAAGCACCAGTACAAGTTCTAGTGTTAGAGCAAATAGCTTTACTGATCCTAGAGAGTCATCGCCACAAAAACTTACGAATCGATCATTGAAGCAAGAAGTGTAAGTGCAAGTTATAGTGCTAGGAAAATAGTTTCACAAGGGAAAATAGTTTTACACTAAAATTTAAACAACCTATGTTCTGTGAGCCCTCCGGTAAGAATCTAACAACCAAGTAACCACAAACTTGATGTCATATCAAACAATGTTGGTTTTTAAGCATAATTCGATATCAAATCCAGTATAATCAAGTACAACTAGCAAAAGCCAGCTAGAATACCCATATTTACCAGGAACCCTTTTGATATTTCTCTACCACTCCTTTTCATATTTCTCTATGGTGACCTTAACGACCTTGATGACGTCCATGAGGTCTTCTACTCCCAAGCCAGCTCCTAACCTGCACCAAATTCCATACAAAATTAGGGTTTTTCAATCCAGCTAAAACATAACCAAATCGAGAAAAATCGAACGCGGTCGAAAATTGCACATATTTATTGCGCTTTTGCTCCCAAAAGCTCTACAAAAAGGAGACGTAAGAAGAAATCATGATATGGGAGTTAGTAATGGAAGTGGAGTTAGGTTTTAGGAGGAGACGTGAGAAGAAATCATGAGATGGGAGATAGGAAGAAAAGAGGCTTACCGAGCTTTGGAGACAAGGTTGGCTACGGCCGGACGTACGATGGAGAGGGAGAGATTTAGAATTAGGGTTTTGGAGAGGGAGAGAATGAATTTCTGGTTTGAGAGACAAAAAGAGAGAATATTTTGTAACACTTTTTTTGTTAGTAAGGGAGAAAGATGGGAGGGATGTGAAATAAGTGGGAGGGAAAGTGAAATTTTGTAACACTTATTTTTTGTAGTGTGACGGTTATTAGCATTATAAAAAATAAATTAAATAGAAAATAGAACATTATTAATTTAGTAACGGTTATCTAATTATTGTAACGGTAATAATCGTGATAATTTTGTAATGGTAATAACCGCTACGAATTGAAAAAAAAAAGTGTGACAAATTCTCTGTTTTGGTGTAGTGATCATTGATATGCTTACCAGTATCATGGCGGTCTAAGCTGCTGGGGCTATCTCTCCAGCTCAACAAAATATCTCGACTCATGCTAGTCCGGCTCATAGCAACAACCCTCCTTTACTACAAAAGGAGTATCATTCCGTTGCGCCTCCTCCAAATCTTGCAAATGCTGGGGGTGGTCCTTTGCCAATGACGTTTGACAACCGTTCAACAGCCGTTTCCCAACACCTGCTTAATCAACAGGATGCAATTGATTCCCTGGTCGCCCGTCTTGACACTATCTCACACAAAGACGAGCTTCAGAAGATAGGGATATCTCAACCTTATCCCCCTGAATAGGAGAATGCTACTTACCCTCCTAACTCCATGCCGCTGATGCTAAATTTATTTGACGGGTTGACTTCTTCTCGTCAACACATGACATACTTCAACACACAGACTCTACACTTACGCAAGGAAGATCCGTTCTTGTCAAAGCTGTTTATTAGCACCTTACAGGGGGTAGCTTTTAATTACTCTGCAGTCTGCCTGACGGTTGTATCAATTGTTTTAAAGACTTGGAGAGGTTGTTCCTCAACAGGTTTTACGAGAGTGGCATGCATGTTAGTATGTCCACCCTCATCGAGACCAAGCAAAGGAAGACTGATTATGTCATTGCCTTCATCGAACGCTTCAAGCGGCTATCACTGAAGATGCCCTTCGGCATACCAGACTTAGAACTTATGGATACTTATCGACATAACTTTCTTCCTACAGTGAAGTTCTGTCTGGGTATACATAAGTATGATACATGGCCCGCTTTTATTGGGGCCGCTGATGCTGCTGAAAATGATGTTCCTAATTTGGAATTACTGGGGTTGAAAATATCCAAATCTGAAGACAATGGCAAGCATCCTCAAACTATCCCTGTCCGTGGGGGTAAAGGGAAAGAAGTCCTGAAGGTCGACACTTACAAAGGAGTTTCCAATTCTCAGGGCGCCTCCAACAAGCCTAAGGAGACCTTCTCCTTTGACGAAGACGATGTCATTACCATTTTTTACACATTGACGAAGGGTAATAAATTGACATTGCCTCTACCATGACGTCCTGCAGAGGCGAACCAACTCAACGATCCCAAGTACTGTCTCTATCATCAGTACGTATATCATTCCACCAAGGACTTCATCGTCCTAAAGAAGAAGATACAACAGCTTATCGACAGCCAAGTGATCAACCTCGAAGCTGAAGACAAGGTCGTATCTTCTAACATGATCTCTCTTCAGTTTAGTGACTTTCCTTCCACAGAAGTCCCAGACGGCGTGGTCCTGATCCCCAAGGCCATAATGGAAGTTGTCCACCTTCCGCCAGCTTGTAACTCAATCTTGGTGCCACTTATGACTGAACGTGGTGAGATCATGTGGGTCGATCTGGACCTTGTACAAAAAATAACACAGGGGGTGGTATCTACCAAAGCAAAAAGGGGCAAGCAATACAAGTCATGCCATATGGTGTCATCTCCCATCTACGAGGTTCTATCTGGCGAGACGCGAGCGGAAAAGACTTAACTTCGGACGTACGATCCCGCACAAGAAGAAGCAGTACCTTCTCAGGCTCTTGCTTCCCCTACAAGCTCAGAAGCCGGCCCGTCTAAGCCTTCAACTACCGACAAAGTTAAGCAGAAGAAGACGCAGTTTGACAAGTCTCTGAAGTCGCCAGCGCCCGAAGGCATGGAACGGCCCTACAACTTTGACATACTGGCGCAGCTGGCCAATACACCTGCCAGGTTGTCTCTGTTCGATCTATTACGACTTTCCAAAGAAATACGAAAAGCCTTAAGTGAGGCATTACTACATGCAGACTCTTATTTCGCTAAAGTCAAAGCCCCTGCTGAAGACCCTATCTTCGGTCCCCACTGCCACAGTACTATGGAAGTGGTGTCCAATATCACCTTTTCACAGGAGGACATACTACTCAAAAATAATCGTCATGATAGACCCCTGTACTATATATGGTATATTGGGGCGATCAAGGTGGACCGTATGCACATCGATCCAGGATCCTCCCTCAGCATCATTCCTAGAAGTTTACTTCAAATTCTAGGAATCCCTCTGCACAAGCTATCTGCAACCAATACAACTATCATGGCTTTCAATGCTGGTCGAAGCCACCCGCTGGACAAGATCCGTCTCAAGTGCCAGATCGGTGATCTCCGAATGGAGGTTTTCTGCTATATGATCGATGCCAATGTATCCTACAACGTCTTGTTGGGACGTCCATGGATACACGAGAAAATGATCGTTCCTTCCACACTTTACCAGTACTTCAAGTACGTCAACAGCAACGGTGTTGTGAAGACGAAGTTTGTCGATGTCGATCCTTTTATGGGCATCGAAGCCTACTATGGAGATTTGGTACTCTACCAATCTCAGCCCTCCAAGGATGACGGCAACGAAGCTGACAATAAAGCTGAAGCAAGTCCATCCTCTAATGATGGTCCCCTGATTATCCGAGTCAAAGGACGTACTACTCCAAAAAGTACCCCGATGCCTCTCACAATCTGGGTAAAAAAGAAGAACCCTGACAAGGTCAAACCATTGACCATCACTCTCCGTAAGATACCTCGAGAGGAACCTGATGAAGTCCGTCCTTCCAATCCTGAAGAATTAACCTACGTGGTGAACTTAGCCAAGACTGTGGCTCCTCTTCCAGATGATGATCCTATCAATGAGTATATCAATACTCGTAATAATGTACCTTCAGCGGATGATGTTATCCCTGAAGAAGAACTTGCGTATTTTCTTAGTAAAGATTTATCTTTGAATTACTCCAATGACTAGCAATTTTTAAACCACTACATAGATACGATATACGCTCTAGAACACGGCATTGGACAACACCTCTGCATGCCGGTCACGACGCCTCACCTACGGGAAAAAGTTTACCCAGAAGATATCCAATACTTCATCGTTCCAGCCAGAAAGAAGGGCGAAGAACTAATCATCTTCGGCCGAATAATTGGTGAAAGAAAGTTCATTCCGGACTCTACTTCTCCCAAGCACAGCACGAAAACTGATTATGACTCTGGAAAAATACAACTTTTTCGATATAGTTGGCAGGCCAAGAATATCATCCAGAATATGGGATATGACATCAAAAGCGACCAAAGGCTAAATTACGGCTGGGGACGACGGTTGCCAATACGACACTTTGCTCCTTCCAGAAAACCCGAGAACTACTATCAATGAAATGGTGTTGGTTTGGGTTATGTCACTCCTCTAACAACTCCCACAACATCAGATGATGAAGCAGATCATTGTTCTCATTCTTTTGATTCCTGCCTCTGGGACTCAGACTCCAGTATTGACGACATATTCAAAGCAACTCTGTCCGTCAACATAATTTTAATTGACCAAATTGTGGATGACGTCCAATCGATCAAACTTGAACAATAGGCTCAGAAGATGGATACTAGGTGGGTGATGTGCTTCAAACAACGTGAACCACCTACCGAAGACGAAGTCATCCAAGTCAATGAATCATCTTTTAAACCAATCTTCATCAGTAAAAATCTATCTGGCGATGAACGCCAATCTCTTATATAGCTTATAAAAGAATACATCGACGTCTTTGCATGGAGCTATGAAGACATGCCTGGCCTGGACCCTAAAGTTGCCATGTACCGCCTAAATATTTCGTCTAAAGCTAAGTCAGTGAAGCAGCAACAACGACGATTCTGACCAGATGTCATGGAGGCCATCGAGAATGAAGTCAAGAAGCTCATTGCCAGTGGATTCATTCACGAAGAACAACACCCTGACTAGGTTGCCAACATCGTTCCAGTCATGAAAAAAAAATGATAAAGTTTGAGTCTGTATCGATTACCGTGATTTGAACTCTGCATGCCCGAAAGACGAGTTCCCTCTACCGATCACCAACGTAATGATCGACAATACTTGCGGCTTCGAGCAGATGTCCTTCATGGATGGGTTCTCAGGCTACAACCAGATCAAGATGCTCCCCGTCGACTAGAAGCACACATCCTTTCGAACACCGTTGGAGGTATACTGCTATACGGTGATTTCCTTCTGATTAAAAAATACAGGGGCGACATACCAGCGAGCCATGAACACAATTTTTTGTGATCATTTACGCAAAATAGTAGAGTGCTACGTAGACGATATCGCAGTTAAAAGTCGCCTCAAAGGCAACTACCTCCAAGACTTGAGAACATTGTTCGAACTAATGCGTGCACACCAACTCAAGATGAATCCAACCAAGTCTTTTCTGCTAGTCTCCAGCGGCAAGTTCCTTGGTTTCGTCATCACTTCAAAGGGTATATATCTTGACCTAGAGAAAGTGAAGGCTATCCTCGATATGCATCCTCCAAGAAATCTCAAAGAGCTACGCGAACTGCAAGGAAGGCTAGCCTACATCAGACGATTCGTTTCAAACCTTTTTGGAAGGTGTCAACCATTCACTCAGCTCATGAAGAAAGGCGTATCTTTCGTCTGGACTGAACAATGTTAACGCGCATTCGACGATATCAAGAAGTATCTCACAAGCCCCCCAGTATTGGTAGCTCCAATAATGGTGAAGCCTTTCTTACTATATGTCCGTGCTATGGACCATTCTCTTGGCGCCCTATTAGCTCAGAAGAATGAAGGCGGCCATGAACAGGCAATCTACTACCTCAGCCGTATGATGGTGGGTGCCGAGCACGGATACACACATATAGATAAGAAATGCCTTGTACTGGTATTTGTCATCCAGAAGACATGTCACTGTGTCTGGACAGACTATCCACATCATATCTAAAGTCAAACCTCTCATAATACTCATGACTAAATCGGGTTCTCTCAATTCTCGTTTAGCTACATGGGCAATGCAGTTGACTCCATACGATATGCTCTTCGTTCTTCAGAAGGCAGTAAAAGGCCAAGCATTAACTGATTTCCTAGCAGCTCATCCGGTGCCAAAATCTTTTAAACTCTACGACAAAATACCCGATAAAGTAGTGGAGTCTAATACTGCAACTGAAGAAATCCCTATTTGGCGAATGTTCTTTGACGGTGCATCAAGAACAGGACCTAAAGAAAATATTGTGGCCGGAGTAGGCGTCGTGCTCGCGTCACCTGATCTTCTGGTTATACATCGTGCATATTCTCTCGTAGAACCATACACCAACAACGTGGCCGAATATAATGCCCTATTTATCAGCCTGCAACTGGCAAAACAACTTGGAGTTGACTATCTAGAAGCTTACGGCGATTCCAAGCTAATAGTTAGTCAAGTCCGAGGGGATTATGAAGTTCGTCACGAAGATCTCATCCCCTATCACAGAGTAACAATCGAGTTGGCATCCACTTTTGCTGGATTATTCATCGAGCACGTGCCTCGACTACAGAATATAGAAGCAGATGCTCTAGCCGGTCTCGCTGCTTCCATGACCGTCCATACCAATACTCAGCAGTCGATCACAATGTCTGGTCGAGAACTATTCTGTATGAAAAGTGTCTTGCATATTCATCACAGTTGCAAAATGAAAACAAACGTCGATGTTAAAGACTGGAGATTTCCTTTCATAGACTACGCCGTCTATGGAATCCTTCCCGAGGACCCGAAGGAAGTAGTATCTATCCAAAGGCGATCCCTCAGATTTTACTACAACATAGATACCAAGATGCTATACCGACGCTCTTACGACGGGCTACTATTACGATGTTTATTAGACATAGAAGCCAAACATGCACTTCGGGAGGCTCACGACGGAGTTTGTGGTGTACATCAACCAGGTTCCAAATTATAAGATCGCCTCAAATGAATAGGTTATTATTGGTCCACGATGATATCAGATGCTGTTGAGTATGCAAAAAGTGTAGAGCCTGTCAGTTCCACGCTGATTTCGTTCATCAACCATCAAAGTTTCTACACCCGACGACAACATCTTAGCCTTTTAAAGCCTGGTGTATGGACGTTATAGGACCAATCAGCCCGCCATCCTCCAAAGGACATCGGTTCATCCTAGCCATAACAGATTACTTCTCTAAATGGGCAGAAGCTATACCGCTCATTAAGGTGAAGACGTCGAACATGATCAGTTTCATCAAACATCACGTTATCTACCGCTTCGGCCTACCTCACAGGATCATCTATGATAATGGTCCATAATTTGCAAGCCATGTATTCTATCGGTTCTGCGATAGGAATTGAATCTAGAATGTGGCCTCTACTACCTACAATCCAGCGGCTAACGGGCTAGCAGAAGCCTTCAATAAACCATCATTAAACTTCTCAAGAAGTTCGTGTATTGAAACAAGCGCGATTGGAATGAGAAGCTCGGTGAATGTCTATGGGCGTACCGTACAACGGTCGGGACTCCAACAGGCAGTACGCCATTCTCTCTAGTTTATGGGAGCGAAGCAGTTCTTCCCCTAGAAATCCAAATTTCTTCTCTTCGAGTAGCCTTAGCCAGCGAGTTGACTACCGAAGAAAGCTACCGTCTGCGACTCTAGGAGCTCAAAGTGCTAGACGAAAAATTCATGTTAGCTCAGCAGCGCATTGAGCTATACCAAGCACGTCTTTCCAGAGCCTTCAATAAAAAGGTGAAAGAAAGAATCTTCCAAGTCGGTGATCTAGTCTTAGAGGTGAGAAGACCAATGTTCATGGCGCACAAAACGAAAGAGAAATTTTAGCCTAAATAGGAAGGTCCTTTCATCATAGAATCGGTGTATTCTAACGGTGCGTACCGACTAACCAAGCCTGATAGTGACTTACTCATGAAGCCTATCAACGGCAAGTTCCTGAAGAAATACTATGTGTAACCTTTTTTAAATAATGTTCACATATGTTCATTCATGTAAATGTACAATACGATGTTTATGTGATTCGAAAAATTACCTAACTATTATCCGTATTTTAAGAGTCTTGAATACGCCTTGGATAATAGGTCCTCTAAAAATATTTCCCCAGGGAAAACATTTTCGTTTTTGACTCTGTCCAAACTCGGTCTGACGAAAATAAGTCACGTCCATACTACCTCTGAATTGTTTTCCGATAATTATTTCTCCAGTAGAACGATTAAGAAATATTTTGCCACATCCATATAACCTCGGAGCAAAGCGTTCGTCAAGGATAATCACGTCCATATTATCTCTGAATTATCCACTCCCACATAATGTTATATATCTTTCCATGTCCACATTACCTCTGGTCAGATATAGAACATCCTCTGCTATTACGTCCATATTACATCTACTACCATTCTCGTTCAACTTATTATCTATATTCAAAAAAAACTTGAATATAAAATGGATAATAGGTCCACATCAAATTTTCCAGCGGAATACCCACCAGAAATATCCTTGCTACGTCCACATTACCTTTAGTTCCGATATTTCACAAAACCACATTCATTTTGGAAAGTTCCTTCATTCTTTACTCGAACGTCTATTAAGAGACGGAAAAAAAGAGGTACAAGAACCGTAACGGCTAAAAAAATAGTTACAAACAAAGAATCTAAGGGATACATAGGCGATTGATATTGTCCCTTAGAGCCGTGATCTCGGCTTCAGACTTCGCGGTAGCTTGACGGCATGCCTCTTCTTGACGAACAGCTTCATCCTCGAAAAGGATCAGACTCATGTGCTCTTCCTCCAACTTTGCTAGCTATTCTTTTAAATGGGCGGAAGTGGTGGCAGTCATGGCAGCCTGAGCCAAGTAATCCTCCTGCTCAGACGTTGCTGACCTCAAGTTGGCTTCCAGTTGGGCGATCTCGTTCTGGATCTGCACGATGTGATTATACTTCTCGGTAATCTGTGCAGCCAGTTTATTCTTTGAGGCAGCACGTGCCTCACTTGCAGCATTGAACTGACCATACTGATCTGCCAATTCGTCGATCTCTCGAACGAGGGCATCCTTCCTCGCCTGAAAAGTAGCCTTCTCCTCCGCAAGAGCCGTGATCAAAGCCTCATCTTCTGTAGGAATAGTGATGACGGTCTCCGTTGCTTAACATCTCAGAATCGGGCCACCAGACCCTCCAGGTCATTCAGGACTTTCCTCAGAGTATTAGCCCGCTCTTCATAGTCGACAATGCTCTCGAGGGCCGCCACTTGGCATTCGGCAACAGCCTTCACGGGGCCAAAGGCAGCATTCCGATTCAAGACTCCAAGAAGCTTTACTTTCAGCACAAAGTAGAAAGCTTTGACGACTTCCTGGGCCATCTTGTTGTCTTCAACAGAGGTCGTCGGAGAGGAGGCTTGGAGAGTTTCTTCCGCTCCAGAAAGGGATACCTGACAAAAAGTCGAACCTGACAAGAAAACAATATATACATCAGTAACCAAAGGGGGGAATACGAAAGAGGTATAATTTTGTACCTTCGACTTGCTCAGCACCAGCCTGGGCTACTCTATCTGTCTTGGCCTCAGAGAAACCAAGAACAGGCCCAAACTGTAAAAGAGGAACAATACCAAGGCCCCGAGCGGTATCGGACCTGGTTTCTTCAACAATCCCAGCTAGAACAGGAGCAGATTCAGCAATAGCCCCTTCAGTAGGCTGTTCAACCTCTCCTTCTGTAGCCGATACCGGCTCACTAACAGCTCCTTCTGTACCAGCAAATTTGGAGGAGCCGTGGACAACTTCTGTCCCTTCCCTAATGCTTGGGGCAATCTTCGCGAGTGGTCCATTCTCCTTGTCTACAAGGGAACATACAGTCGTTGTCAGCCTAACGAGGAGCACGTAAAATTGAAGTCAAAAAATCTCATCCGAAAAGAGGCATAAAGATAATGTACCCGCAGGAGGATGAGCCAATTGGACTTGATTTTCGTCCAACTCTTTCAGTATGGCCCCGATTTCAGACATCGCCCTCAGGAAGATATCAAAATAAGGACTGGCTCTTTAGTCACCACCATAAACTGGGCATTCGCCCTGATCATCCATTGATTCAGCCTTATTGGCCGAGGAAGGCTGAGCGTCGTCTGCCGGTCGAGGACAAGGAGGGGACGCTGTTGTCATGTCCACCTCCTTAGACGAGGAGGCACATGCCTCAGCTTTAAATTCAGGGTCCTATGCAAAGGACAAACGCAAAGGTGAGAAAGCTTCTAAAGGCTTGACCAGAACGGCTATGAAGTCTAGGAAGGGATCTACCTCCCAAATAGTAACGGCCCGCGACACCATTCCACCTCTTCCAGTTTGTTGGAAGGACCTCTTCAAGGGAGGCGAGCCAGAACCCACTTCCTTGGCTCTCCTCAGGGCGACAGTTTTCTTCTTCCGGTTTAAAGTTGGCTCCTGGGCCAATTCAGTTGAAGCTTTCCTCTTCTGAGGGGGATTGAGAGGAGAAGAACCATTATCTTTCGTATCCTCCTTTGGATACACTGTTGGCTCCCTAAGGATAGCTTTCGACTGCGGTACTACGGCTGGCTTCACGGTAGGAACAACACTCTCCTTCTTACGGTCCTTCAGTGCCTTTTTCGTAGGAAGGGGGCCAAACCGAGTCCCCAGTATCAAGCTCTGTTCATGATCATACCGAGGATGAAATGTATTAATCTGAACATAAATTTTGGCGGCAGCATAGCACAAATGGGTCTCAGGCTTATCCAAGGGCAGAGTGAAGACTGCCCCCGTGCACCCGGCATTGTAATATATCCAAGAACGTGCCCGTCAATTAAGCTGCCTATCGACTCCAAATACGGGCTAGCATTTTCCAAAAGAAGCTGGCTGTAGCCAAACTGCCGTGCGAAATGGCTCGACAGATATGGCTCCAGATAGGTATGATTCCTGTTTCAGAGCACCATATGCGATGGTCTAATAGACTAAAGCCAGTAAAATGCCCTAGCAGTCAAACTAGTAGCATGAACTCCCTCATCCACTAAGATATCTCCCGCATTACCGCTGCCGGATGGAGGGGATACTCTGAAGAACTCATAGTTCTGCAAGAAGCCTAAAGCCTTTGTACAGGCGGGTACACCGGTGACGGTCCAATCTACATCATGAAATCTACGAAGAAAGGCGACTCCCGCCAAAGAGTCCGCCACTGGCCCAGCATTCATCAGGGTAGGGCAATGCAGTAGCAGCCACCCCATCAGAAAATGATACGGAAGTTCGGTCCGGGCAAAGTTGGCCCTGCCGTCAGGAGTCACCGCATTCTTAATAAAGTCCCGCAGACCTCGTCTAGTGGCACAGACCATCACGGGAAGCAATGCAAGACGGTGTCCAAAGGCTAGCTTCACAGTCGAAAGTATCATATCCCGACTTATTCTCTCAATGGACCCTGAACCTCCAGGGACTATGCAGTCACGAAGCCAGATCATTAAGAAAGCTGCCAGCACAGCTTTCTCTGACAACGAATATTCAGCTTGACGGAAGTAGTGGCCGATCGGGGACTCAGGATCATCACTGTCCTCAGTATCGGCCGTATCATAATCTATCATCCGGATTTCTACATCTTACTTGGTCATAGGTTTTAAAATCGAAAAGGAGGCCGGATCCTCCCCTTCTCCTTGAACAAAAATGTAGCCCATCCAAGCTCTCGTGTGGGGATTGGCCCCCTCGGTCATCTCTTTCTTATTAATCCTATGACATATAAGGAGGTGGCAAAGTAATTCCTTGTACACATCAATCATATCAGAGTTTTCATTCTCCAGATCCCGGAGCTCTTTATCACAAGGTGCGTACTCTTCATATGACTCTGTACCCCACGGAAGCTTTGACACTTCCTGTATCTCATGGAGAGCTAATCCCATCTCCCCACCTGGAGTATAAAAGGTACAGGTGTAAAGGTTATATAACTCTGCCAAAGAGACAAACATTGGCCAGTTTACCCTTACACCATATTGAGTGGCCCTAATAGCATAATAAAGGCCAGCAGTCTTCAAGGTGGCTTCATACGTGGAAAGTACCCAGCCAGTGAGATTGCTCCAGAATGAAGATGGATACCTCCAGCCTTCCATCCACATCTTCCCTGCAGGATACGACACATCCCCCATCATCATCAAATTGTAAAGCGTATCAGCGGTATAAGGATGGAGGTTAGTCAGAATGTCGTTCATTACGGTACCAGGTTGCAGTCCCCTCGTAGAGTAAGATGTAGAGCCCAGGACACACTTAAAAATGTCCTTCTTTCGATCGCCTGAGTCGAACTGTATTCTTCCGGAGATGACCCCGAAGAGCTCAGGAGTTAGCTTCCACTTCATCTGTCGCAGCACGGCTAAGACAGTAAAAGCAAACAAAGGATACTGACGCTCCATCGATGGTAGCCATATCCTCTGATTGTTCGGACAGATCACCATTGGGTTTCTCAAGCGCATGGTCTCGCCATCTTCAAACCCCGTACTGTCATCGAACATGAAGTACGGCTTCTTGAAATGACATGCCCCTCCAAGCAAGAACTTCTCATCGTTAATCATCTGCCTCAATAAGGTCTTATACTGTTCAAGTATGGCGAGTGTCAGTTCTGTAGGCTGGTTTTGACTGATCGTGGCTTGAACCTTGTTAATATATTGGTTATGAGACTGGTATCGAGGACTTGATAAGCAGAGCCGAAAGGGATTCCCTCAAGTTCTGGAACAAACATGTTTATTGCAAGGACAGAAAAGAAAGTCAGACTCAGAATCTGTAGGAAAAACTAAGTGCTGAAAGGCTCTTATGCGCCCAAAGGGCTATGCGCCAAAAGGGATATACGCCCAGAGGACTATGCGTCCAAAACAAACATGTGGGCGCATAACGTACAGTAGTATGTGGACGCATAACATGCAGCAGCACGTGGGCGCATAACATGGCAACATATGGACGCATAGCACACCAAAGTGTTGGCGTATGACTTCTGTGGGCCCATAAGAAGGGCCCTTTCGGCTTTGTGACAGAAGGGCCCTTTCAGCTTCTATCCAAAATAGTCATAACTTTTAGAAACTTAGATTGATGCAAGAATTTAAAGCACTATTATAGTCTTAAATTTTATCCAAATCAAGAAGGCCTAATTATCGAGGAAAAAGTTGAATCGATCTTCAGGCAGCAGTTTTTTAAAGATGTCTGCTAATTAATGCTCTGTGTCAAAGAATTATAAAGATATGTCCCCGTGTTGTTGATGATCCCTTATGAAATGATGTCTAATTTCTATGTGCTTAGTACGTGAGTGACATATTGGATTCTTAGTGAGATTAATGGTGCTACTGTTATCACAAAATATAGGAATATTCTTGTAGTGCAGATCAAAGTCTTCTAGGGTTTGCTTCATCCAAAAAATCTGTACACAACAACGTTCTGCAACGATGTACTCATCCTCTGTTGTTGATAGGGCAACAAAATTTTTGCTTCTTACTAAACCAAGAGACTATAGCTTTCCTAAAAAATAACATGTGTCGCTAGTACTTTTTCGATCGACCTTGCATCTAGCAAAATCAGCATCCGAATAACCAATAAGACGAAACGATGTGGTTTTGGGATACCGTAGAAAGGTCGATGAAGTGCGTTTAAGGTACCGAATAATAAGCTTAACCGTCATCTCAAGAAAACATAAAGAATTGACATCTTAGTTATCATTGAACCCAAAATTCCCCAAAAGAAACTCAAATCCATTCAACTTTAGTTAGGTTTCCCCTACGCCGTTGCGGGATGTAATGACATCTGGATCCTTTTTTCGGCTGATGTCAAGTACGGTGTTATTCATGACTCCAGGCAGAAGTTTTCATGTTGGTTAGATCACCCCACACTTCAATCCCACTCCCTTCTGTCCGCGGTTCATGGTAGCTGCGACATTTTTGAACACAGATTATGGTGGGAGGCCCTGAGGGTCATCCATTCTAATCACATCAACCTTATGTGGCTATGTACAGGTGATTTCAATATGATCACTTGCAGAGAGGAGAAGTCCAGGGGTCGTCCACCTCCGCTGCCGGCTATGAACGACTTTAAGAGCTTCATTTTCGACGCCCACATGTCCCTCCTCCATTACTCCGGCAATGCATTCACATGGTGCAACATGCAAGAAGGTGCCCGTCGGCAATACTCCCGATTGGATCGCGCCATCATTAATTGCTCAGTAGGATGATATGGGTCTCATTTCCAACCTCTCGCACCTCAACTCCACCAAATCAGACCACTCCCCCTGCTCATAGAAATCAGAAGTTCTTCGAGCCAGATCAAGAAAGCTTTTCATTTTCTAGACCTCTGGAGCCAACACGCACAGTTTAGGAACACTGTGGAAGCAGCTTGGAGCAATCCTGTCGAACCCGACCCTTTTTATCGCGTGGCAACCAAGCTAAAAGCCACGAGAAAAGCCCTCACTGTTAGGAGCAAGGAGGCTTTTGGTGATATCTTCTAAGTCATTCGTATCACTGAGGACAACGTAGCCCGTACCGAGACTCTCTTTGCTTCCGATAGATCCCCGGTGGCCCGTGCATCCCTCAACCTCACTAAAGCGCTGCTAAAGTTCCGGCTGAAAGTTGAAACAGAATTTTGAAAACAGAAAGCGAGACTGACCTGGGACATAGAAGGCGACATAAACTCTAGCTACTTTCACTCTTGTGTCAAAGGGCGTAGACAGTAATTTAACCTCCACCAGATCACTGACGAGAGGGGTCATATTCTGAAAGATCAATTAAGTATCCAATCTGCGACAGATGATTTCTTCTCTCAGTTGTTCACTAAAGATAATATTGTCAAAAACACAGAGTTCTTAGTTGAGAACCCTCATCTGATCGATGATAGTGACAATACCCTACTCCAACTTCCCCCTACCGAGACAGAAGTCAAAGATGCAGTTTTGGCCCTCAACGAACACAGCGCGTCTGGTTGTGATGGATTCACTAGCATCTTCTTCATATCTTGTTGGAACATCATCAAGGCAAATATCCACGAGGCGGGCACTGCCTTGTTTCAAAGAGCACAATACCCCAGATCGATTTCTTGTGCCAATCTTATTCTCATCCCAAAGAAGGACAACCCGGAGACCTTCAAATACTTTCGACCCTTGAGTCTGTGCACCTTCTGTCACGACCCGCACCCGCTTTTTCGGATACGAGATGTGTCCAAGCCAGCCTACGTCGCAGAGTCGGCGGTAGAATGCTGTCAAGCCCACAAGAAATAATTGCTCAAAATAAAAGTTATTGCTCATTCACATTTCTAGATTTATTACAATATTTGTAACATTTATATTTAAAAAATATAAAGTTTTGCAACTAATGAAAATGATACAACTGTTATCTTATTTCTAGGTTTCTGTTCGCAAGTACACCCGTATCTTCCAAGCTAAGTGAAGTCACAGCTAACCTGAAAAATGTTGGTTTCTAGTCAGGAATGGAACAAGCACACAAACCGACGATAATGCAAAAACACAATAGAATTTACAAGACATGAAAATAGCATATGAGAGAAAAAAACTAGAAGATACTGATGACATGGCACGGTGGAGAAGAAAAGGAAAATAAATAAAAGACAACTATCTATGTGATGTGAAATATCCGTTTCGACATGTGAACGGCTAGGGGTAAATCCGGCACGCTGCACGAGTCGTGTGCAGCTGCTAGTATTCACGAATAGACTTATGGGATAGTTCTGGGTAGTCCACGTGTCTACTAAGATATTTCCCCTCCCGACTACTCCGTGTGACGAGTGTGTCAACAAGCAGCAAGACATATGTATAGACATAAAATGTAAAAACTACTATGAATCGAAAAGCAATCAGAAAGTGCACTTGCATGAAGTCCTTAGCTGGTAAAACCGACAATTCTATTAGATTCATGATAGTCTGAATAGCTTAGGTTCGATATACAGTAGTCAGAATTTGCACGAATTAGGATAGTATGATTTAGCACGATCAAGATTAATCCATTCTAGAATTTAAAATAAAATCTAAATAAGGAAATATATTTATAAACTAGTTAGAAAACATATAACACACCTTAATCTATATCCTACTACTCAAAAGGTTTTTGGTAAATATTTGAAAGTATGTAAGTAATTTAAAGGCCCAATAGTTCAAGTCCCAAATTAACATTTATTTAAAAAAAATCATTATATATAACCCATTATAAATAATCCAGTATGTATAAATCAACTATATATAAAATATGTATAACTACTTAGAAAACTTGCATATTTGGAAAACTTATATTAGTCAAAATATTGTAAAGATAAATATAAAAATCATAATTTCGTCCAGCCTTAGTTTTAATTCAAAAACTGCATAATAATATATTAGAAATATTTTAACAATATTGATATTTATTGAAACTAACAGAATAATAATAATCAAACATTATTTGTAATAAATAATATTAATAATGGTAATAAAACCATAGTATTATACTATGTACAGACATATAAGTCCCAAAATCAATTTATATGAATCTTTATCTAAACTAACTATAATAGCAGTGATATAAAAATAACTCTATCAATAACTTCCAATTTATATGGTATTTAAAAATTACTTAAAAATCTGTTATATAAAAATAATAATACTAATAACATATTAAATAACCACTACTCCTCCCCAGCTCCCATTCCCGGACTTAACAAATAATCTGTGAGAAGACGAAATAGAGAGAGAGAGAGAGTTGAGGAAGAGGGAAAAGATTGGGGTTCACCATGGGGTGGGCGGCTGCGTAGTCGAGCCAGCGGCGGAGGTCGGAGTGGGAGACGGAGGAGGCGGGTGAGGAGATGCGTAGGAGCGACTCGGCGCGGGTCCGGCGACGCGGGTGCTGCAGACAAGGGTGGCATGCGGCGAAGATGCCGGCCGGTCGGGGCGGACGCAGCCACGAGCGACGGTGGTGGTGACGCGATTCGACAGAAGAGGCTCAACACTAGAGGTCGCTCGCGTTGTGGCATCCCGGGGAGATCCGGCGGCTGGCGTCCCTCACCGGCGGCGTCGAGTGACCGGTCGTGGACACGGGCTGGGCGCCGACTGGAGGGTGGCTGTGTCCCGCTGGCCATGGTGGTCAGTCGACCCATATTGATGTCGGGACCGGCCACAGCAAGTCGTGGTGGGGGTCGCAGCGCAGTGGCACGACCGTCGACGGCAAGTAGGAAACGAGGACGGTGATGCGCAGGGAGCCAACGGAGGTTCGGATCTCTACAGCGGAGGTGATGGCTAGTGATCGGCCACGCCGCGGAGCGCTGGCGCTGGGTGGTCCCCGCCGGCGGAAGGAGGTGACCCTGCCATGAGCAGTCGGCCGTGGCGATTCTGGTGGTGGGTTTGGTGGCGACATGAATTTGGGGATCTCGGTGCTACGATGGCGCTGACGGCAGCGAGACGGCGTCGGAGGCTCGAATCGGCCGGGAACGGAAGGAAAAGGAGACCAAGGAGGCACGGTACGAAGGAGCACGCTCGGCGCTCGGCTCTGGCCATGGGCGGCGCTCCGTGAGATGGCCTCGGCTCTCGAGGAAGTCAGAGTTTATGTTAGATTTTCTGATATTTTTCCTTGTTTACGTGTCCAGATTGGTCGAACATGAATTACTACAATTTATATGGATAAAAAGGAATGGATGTGGACACAGAAAACATGGGTCCGGACACGGTTGATATGGTAATCTTTTGTGGTGGATACACGGGCATAATCGGACATGGATATAGAATTGGTGGTGGTTTCAGGAGGCGGGGAGTGGTTGCGACGTTGATGGTGGTGGTAGGGACAGCGAGGGAGGCAGCAGTCAGCGGGTGACGGTTTGGGGTGACGGTGGATGGTGGATGGTGTGGACGATGGTGGTGTCAGGGAGGTTGTTGAGGATTCAGGAAGATTAGAGAGGAGAGGGGAGCGGCATATACATATATTGCCCGTAGGATGAAGATTGGTTTAGAAAAATTCTATCAAGATTAGAATTAGAGACTTCCAATAGATAAGTCTCCATTTACATTTAAGCCAAATAAGTAGATTTAAATCAAAACTCATTAGTAGATTTAGTTCAATCAAAATTTAAAGGTAGGTAATCACATTATTTTAAATCTTCCCATAATATCGTCAAAATAATTTTGATTCATATAGATTAAATCCAAAAACAAATAATTGAACATCAATTTGGAAAGCCATCCAATGACGTAAAGTATACATCTATAAATCAATTCTTTATCCAATAAGTAAATTATACCTTTATAAGTCAAGTCTATGTCAAGTAATTAATCCATAAATAATTTAGGATATATTCCTTATTGTCAAGGCAAATTAAAATATATTTAACAAGTCTTTGATCAATATTTAACAAGTCTTTGATCGATAAAAGTATATATGATTTCAATATTTTCGAAGCCAATAGAATTGATATTTAAAATGTAAGTTTGATCCTATCGATAATCGTATACGTTAAATCTGAAATTAAATAAACAACTAATTTAAATGACATCTAGTTTTAAACAACTAATCCTTCTAGTGATTAATCAAAACAAAAATTGCCATAACACTATAAAATATATTATTTAAAATCTCTTAACGATAATTAGAAAATTTAGACATCTTTGTATTTTAATAATCTTATAGTCAATTACTCATGGTTTATGAAATCACTTCTGCCTCCAAATATTTTAGATAGTTCCAAAAGATAACATATTTTTCTTAAGTTGAGACGATGATTGATTATCTCAAAATATTGAATATAAATTGATATTATCAATAATTTAAGTTATATACATTGGATTCGAAATCAAATAATTAACCAATAATTTAAATAACATTTAGTAAAAGTTTAAAAATCAAATAACAAATTCGTTCCATTCAAAATCTACTAACAATTGCAATAATAATATTCAAAGTAATATTCAGTATTACTAATAATATAACTTGTATACCTTTGAAACCTAATCGAAAAGTTGATTAATGCGATAATCTAAATTGTCTAATTTTATCAAATAGATTTCGAAGCAATTTATATATATCTAAACCATAAAATGAATGATAATGGTAACTTGAATAATTATCGAATCTAGATTAAATCGAAATTAGCCTATAAAGTTTAGAAGCAATACTATATATCATTAATAATATCTAAAACATATTGGAAACACAATCGCTCGCAATAATTGATCATATGTTTCTAGAAGTCTATTTTGTAAAATCTCTACTTAAAGTAAATTCTTCAAAATATCGATAGTAGAAAGTAAACACTATTTTCTAACTAAAAAATTTATTTAAAACTACAACTAAAATACATAATAAATAAACTTAGAAAACTCAGAAAGTGGGCTTACAAATCTACCCACCTTAGAAAGAAATTCGTCATCGAATTTAAGGACTATAAAGGTGGCGAAAAAGGATGGTAAGATTATGATAAGGAAAATAAAAATGGATGAAAAGAAAAGGGAAGAAGGAAGAAACCGTCCATAATAAAAAAATTCTATGATATAAGCATTGATCAACTAGGTTGGAAATGGAAGAGGATTAGGTATGGCTTGGTATTGGAACCTTTGGCTATGGTTTTGAATTCTAAAAATGTTGTAAAATATTTTCAAAAAGAATTCGACAAACGTTCATCAATCGAAGTCTCTACCCTCCTTAAAATTTTCTTCCTCGAAATTTTGAAGGGTACGATTAGTCGTGATTAAGAGTATAATCAATAAATGGTATGATCAATACTCGTAATGGGTCGAGTCGTGAATGATGTCTTATTTTAAAAATATTTATCCATGGCATGATTAAAGTATAGTCAGAAGAGTCTAGTCATGATGGTCAAGGATATAATCGAAATAGGATTAGCTATGATAAATCGTCAGACACGACTAATGGTTGATGGGATTATAAGTACGGTCAACAATCAAAATTTAGATAAAGTCCAAGCATAGTTAAAGCCATTTAGGTACAACTAAGATGCATGCAAGTCATTCAATCATGATCAAAATTTACAAGTTGGTACAAGCATGAACAAGATCACAATAGTCATGATCACGGTGGAATAAAAAAAATAAAACTTAGTTAAAAAATATAGCATGATTATGATTTAGTCATGAACAAAAATTGTTCAAGGATTGGCATGCGATTATAGAATCGAATTCTAGGATAACATGCGAATTGGCATGATTAAAATAGAGTCGAATAGTCTAGTCGTGATCTAAAGGTCGTTAAGGATGGTCCAAGTCAAAACCATTCTAACACGATCGATTGGGTAAGCATGATCATAGAATCGTAATCTAGGGGTGATTATGAATCTAGTGGAAGGAAATCAAATTAGGTTTAAAAGATGACGATTCAAAAATAGAAAGATATAGGAGAAAAGAACAATCAGTTTATTGAGAAGTTGGTAACTAGGAATAATGTACAAATCAATTTAGAAACTTTATCGTCGTATGCCAGGAAAAGACGCAGCCTTTATGGTTTTCGAATATCGTAAACATATCTGAAGTCGTTTTACCGAGAATATATGTCTCGCCAGTGTACAGCTAGCTGCAATAAACTCTTGGTTCCACGACTCAAATGAGGATACAGTAATGACTACCCTATCAACTCTATCAAATCTTGACATAATAATTCAAGGATGAAAAATAGGGCAACTAAGCTATAGCTTTAATGATATTCGATAACTCACGCTTACTTGAAATTATTTCAACTTGGGAGGACATGCCATGCCAGTGCGCTGCTGGCTGCAGTGAACCCGTAGTCTCGATAATTCAAATAAGTGGCGACAGTGCGCTGCTGTCTTGCCATCGCAAGTCAACGAACATTCATTTAACTATATCTTATGAAATTTCAAAGGAGGTTCTAGAATTTCAAACAAGTTCTAAGAGGGTATAAGTATCTGTCCTTCCAGTATGAATATCAAGTCTTGAAAAGAAAATAATTAGTTAGGAAGGATAACTCTTGAATCCAAAAACTTAACTTAAGATTAGGTATAGACAATTGAGTGAGAAATTATTTAAAAAGATAAATCCCTTGGGTCCAAGAAAATATAAGTGATATAAACTCATGATATGACGATGTTTAGAGAAGACATAAGATAAAGTTGTACAAATGATAAGATCAGGAAGGAGAGGACCGAAGGCAAAAGAAATTTAAATTTAAATTTATATTTCTCTAATATTCAAGATCGAGGAAAAATATGCATAAAGTACTGTGTCTACCTATTATGAATATATTCATACACAAGTATATATGTATAGTCTAAGTAAATCCCAATAATCCCAAAATAACATTCTAAGAGAAGGTTATCCTATTTCCAAGTAAATATGAATTTAAATGGCAATAATACATATATTATATTCAATATATAATTTATAGAAATTATTCACAATGCTAGATTGGACTACCAATATATATACACATTTATATATATATATATATAAATGGACGACGTTGGTCACACTACATGACCACCAGGACTTGGGTTGTGTTCGGGCTAGTTTGGAACAACCGGGTCTTCTAAAAGTCATATTATTATTAAATAACTAATTAAATTTTTTATAGCGGTCAAGTCACAACTTTGCCTGGTTTTTCTAGCTTGGACACACTTATGGTTCGGTCTTTCCTACTATAACCAATACACTAGTCAAAGTACGCCACTGCACTATCCGTGCCATCACTTCTAGTCATTTGGCACTCCAAAATTTAACCTTAATTAAGATATTTCATAATAATAATTAATTAATTTAAATATTTCTAAAATTCTAAAAATTATATTTAATTCAAATAAGTAAATAGAAGGATATTTTTAAATTTTTGGAAAGAGGGTTACGAATCCACCCTCCTTAGAAATACTGTCGAATCAAAAGGAGATAGTGCATCATTCTATGAAAGTCATCCACTAAGGTTTAGAATTCTATGAGGCCTATGTAGCAACCTTAACTACCCAACGGCCAAATTAAATTAGGGACTCCTAGTCCTAACTATTCTCTTAAAATTGACTTACTCCTAGATATGAATGAGCATTTCCTTGTTGCAGGCTTGCAGTAGTACGACTAATATGGTACTACCACGAGTTCGCACAATTTACAAAGACGGACCTGCATGGGCCACCACAAAAATTTGTCACGACCCGCACCAGCTTTCCGGATACGAGACGTGTCCAAGCCAGCCTACGTCGCAGAGTCGACGGTAGTACGTTGTCAAGCCCGCAAGAAATAATTGTTCAAAATAAATATTATTGTACATTCACATTTCTAGATTTATTACAACATTTATATTTAAGAAAAATACAAAGTTTTACAACTAATGAAAATGATACAACTGCTATCTTATTTCTAGATTTTTGTCCGCAAGTACAGCCGTATCTTCCAAGCTAAGTAAAGCCACAGCTAACTTGAAAAATATTGGTTTCCAGTCAGGAATGGAACAAGCACACAAACCGACGACAATGCGAAAAAATAATAGAATTTACAAGACATGAAAATAGCATATGAGAGATGAAAACTAGAAGATACTGATGACATGGCACGGTGGAGAAGACAAAGAAAATAAATAAAAGACAACTATCTATGTGATGTGAAATATCCGTTTCGACATGTGAAAGGCTAGGGGTAAATCCGGCACCCTGCACGTGTCGTGTGCAGCTGCTATTATTCACGAATAGACTCATGGGATAGTTCTGGGTAGTCCACATATCTACTAAGATATTTTCCCTCCCGACTACTACGTGTGACGAGCGTGTCAACAAGCAGCAAGACATATATATAGACATGAAATGTAAAAACTACTATGAATCGAAAAGCAATCAGAATGTGCACTTGCCTGAAGCCCTTAGCTGGTGAAACCGACAATTCCATTAGATTCATGATAGTCTGAATAGCCTAGGTTTGATATACAGTAGTCAGAATTTGTACGAATTAGGATATTATGATTTAACACGATCAAGATTAATCCATTCTAGAATTTAAAATAAAATCTAAATAAGGAAAAATATTTATAAACTAGTTAGAAAATATATAACACAACTTAAACTATATCGTACTACTCAAAAGGTTTTTGGTAAATACTTGAAAGTATGGAAGTAATTTTTAGGCCCAATAGTTCAAGTCCCAAATTAACATTTATTTAAAAGAAATCATTATATATAACCCATTATAAATAATCCAGTATGTAAAAATCAACTATATATAAAATATGTATAACTACTTAGAAAACTTGTATATTTGAAAAACTTATATTAGTCAAAATATTGTAAAGATAAATATAAAAATCATAATTTTGTCCAGCCTTAGTTTTTAATTCAAAAACTACATAATGATATATTAGAAATATTTAACAATATTGATATTTATTGAAACCAATAGAATAATAATAATCAAACATTATTTGTAATAAATAATATTAGTAATGGTAATAGAACCATAGTATTGTACTATGTACAGACATATAAGTCCCAAAATCCATTTATATGAATCTTTATCTAAACTAACTATAATAGCAGTGATATAAAAATAATCCTATCAATAACTTCCAATTTATATGGTATTTAAAAATTACTTACATATCTATTATATAAAAATAATAATACTAATAACATATTAAATAACCACTACTCCTCCATAGCTCCCATTCCCAAACTTAACAAATAATCTGTGAGAAGACGAAATAGAGAGAGAGAGAGAGAGCGAGAGTTGAGAAAGAGGGAAAAGATTGGGGCTCACCATGGTGTGGGCGGCTGCGTAGTCGAGCCAGCGGCGGAGGTTGGAGTGGAAGACGGAGGAGGCGGGTGAGGAGATACGGAGGAGCGACTCGGCACGGCTCTGGCGATGCGGGTGCTGCACACGAGGGTGGCATGCGGCAGAGATGCCGGCCGGTCGGGGCGGACGCGGCCACGAGCGGCGGTGGTGGTGACGCGATCCAGCAGAAGAGGCTCAACAATGGAGGTCACTCGCGTTGTGGCATCCCGGGAAGATCCGACGGCTGGCGTCCCTCACCGGCGGTGTCGAGTGATCGGTCGTGGATACGGGCTGGGCGTCGACTAGAGGGTGGCTGTGTCCGGCTGGCCATAGTGGTCAGCCGACCCATGTCGACGTCGGGACCGGCCACAGCAAGTCGTGGTGGGGGTCGCAGTGCAACAGTGGCGCGACCGTCGACGACAAGTAGGGAACGAGGTCGGTGACGCACATGGAGCCAATGGAGGTCCGAATCTCTACGGCGGAGGTGATGGCCACTGATCGGCCACGCCGTGGAGTGCTGGCGCTGGGTGGTCCCTGCCGGCGGAAGGAGGTGACCCTACCATGAGCAGTCGGCTGTGGCGATTCTGGTGGTGGGTTTGGTAGCGACACAAATTTGGGGATCTCGGTGCTACGATGGCGCTGACGGCAGCGAGACAGCGTCAGAGGCTATGGCCTCGGCGCTCGAGGAAGTCAGAGTTTAGGTTAGATTTTTTGATTTGTTTTTCTTGTTTACGTGTCCAGATTGGTCGGACACGAACTGCTGCAATTTGTATGGAAAAAAGAAATGGATGTGGACACGGACAACACGAGTCCGGACATGGTTGATATTGTAATCTTTTGTGGTGGATACACGGACACTATCGGACACGAAAATGGAATTGGTGGTGGTTTCAGGAGGCGGGGAGTGGTCGTGGCGTTGATGGTGGTGGCAGGGACAGCGAGGGAGGCAGTAGTCAGCGGGGTGACGGTTTGGGGTGACGGTGGATGGTGGATAGTATGGACGATGGTGGTGTCAGGGAGGTTATCGAGGATTCGGGAAGATTAGAGAGGAGAGGGGAGCGGCATATACATATACTGCCCGTAGGATAAAGATTGGTTTAGAAAAATTCTATCAAGATTAGAATTAGAGACTTCCAATAGTTAAGTCTCCATTTACATTTAAGCCAAATAAGTAGACTTAAATCAAAACTCATTAGTAGATTTAGATCAATCAAAATTTAAAGGTAGGTAATCACATTAATTTAAATCTTCCCATAATATCATCAAAATAATTTTGATTCTTATAGATTAAATCCAAAAACAAATAATTGAACATCAATTTGGAAAGCCATCCAATGATGTAAAGTGTACATCTATAAATAAATTCTTTATCCAATAAGTAAATTATACCTTTATAAGTCAAGTCTATGTCAAGTAATTAATCCATAAATAATTTAGGATATATCCCTTATTATCAAGGCAAATTAAAATATATTTTCATTAATAAAAAATCTTATTTAATAATAATTTAACAAGTCTTTTATCGATAAAAGTATATATGATTTCAATATTTTCGAAGCCAATAGAATTGATATTTAAAATGTAAGTTTGATCCTATCGATAATCGTATACGTTAAATCCGAAATTAAATAAACAACTAATTTAAATGACATCTAGTTTTAAACAACTAATCCTTCTAGTGATTAATCAAAACAAAAATTGCCATAACACCATAAAATATATTATTCAAAATCTCTTAATGATAATTAGAAAATTTAGACATCTTTGTATTTAAATAAACTTATAGTCAATTACTCATGGATTATGAAATCACTTCTGTCTCCGAATATTTTAGATAGTTCAAAAAGATAACATATTTTTCTTAAGTTGAAACGATGATTGATTATCTCAAAATATTGAATATAAATTGATATTATCAATAATTTAAATTATATACACTTGATTTGAAATCAAATAATTAACCAATAATTTAAATAACATTTACTAAAAGTTTAAAAATCAAATAACAAATTCGATCTATTCAAAATATACTAACAATTGCAATAATAATATTCAAAGTAGTATTCAGTATTACCAATAATATAACTTGTATACCTTTGAAACCTAATCGAAAAGTTGATTAATATGATAATCTAAAATATCTAATTTTATCAAATAGATTTCGAAGCAATTTATATATATCTAAACCATAAAATGATTGATAATGGTAACTTGAATAATTATCGAATCTAGATTAAATCAAAATTAGCCTATAATGTTTAGAAGCAATACTATATATCATTAATAATGTCTAAAACATATTGGAAACACAATCGTAATAATTGATCATATGTTTCTAGAAGTCTATTTTGTAAAATCTCTACTTAAAGTAAAATCTTCAAAATATCGATAGTAGAAAGTAAACACTATTTTCTAACTAAAAACATTTATTTAAATCTACAACTAAAATACATAATAAATAAAATTAGAAAACTCGGAAAGTGGGCTTACAAATCTACCCACCTTATAAATAAATTCGTCCTCCAATTTAAGGACTATAAAGGTGGCGAAAAAGGATGGTAAGATTATGATAAGGAAAATAAAAATGGATTAAAAGAAAAGGGAAGAAGGAAGAAACCGTCCATAATTAAAAAATTCTATGATAAAAGCATTGATCAACTAGGATGGAAATGGAAGGGGATTAGGTATGGCTTGGTATTGGAACCTTTGGCTATGGTTTTGAATTCTAAAAATGTTGTAAAATGTTTTCAAAAAGAATTCGACAAACGTTCTTCAATCGAAGACTCTACCCACCTTAAAAATTTCTTCCACGAAATTTTGAAGGGTACGATTATTCGTGATTAAGAGTATAATCAATAAATGGTATGATCAATAATCGTAATGGTCGGGTCGTGAATGATGTCTAATTTTAAAAATATATATCCATGGCATGATTAAAGTATAGTCAGACGAGTCTAGTCATGATGGTCAAGGATATAATCGAAATAGGATTAGCTATAATAAATCGTCAGACACGACTAATAGTTGTTGGTATTATAGGTACGGTCAACGATCGAAATTTAGATAAAGTCCAAGCATGGATAAAGCCACTTAGGTACAACTAAGATGCATGCAAGTCATCTAATCATGATCAAAATTTAAAAGTTGGTACAAGCATGAACAAGATCACAATAGTCATGATCACGGTGGAATAAAAAAAATAAAACTTAATTAAAAAAATATAGCACGATTATGATTTAGTCATGAACAAAAATTGTTCAAGATCGATCAAAATTGAAATCATTGTGGTACGAACAAATAGTTAAGCAAAATTATTTAGGCACTATTATAGAATCGAATTCTAGGATAACATGCGAATTGGCACGATTGAAATAGAGTCGAATAGTCTAGTCGTGATCTAAAGGTCGTTAAGGATGGTCCAAGTCGAAACCGTTCTAACACGATCGATTGGGTAAGCATGATCATAGAATCGTAATCTAGGGGCGATTATGAATCTACTGGAGGGAAATCAAATTAGGTTTAAAAGATGACGATTCAAAAATAGTAAGTTATGGAGGAAAAGAATAATCAGTTTATTGAAAAGTTGGTAACTAGGAATAATGCACAAATCAATTTAGAAACTTTATAGTCGTATGCCAGTAAAAGACGTAGCCTTTATGGTATTCGAATATCGTAAACATATCTGAAGTTGTTTTACCGAGAATATATGTCTCGCCAGTGTACAGCTAGCTGCAATAAACTCTTGGTTCTACGACTCAAATGAGGATACAGTAATGAATACCCTATCAACTCTATCAAATCTTGACATAATAATTCAAGGATGAAAAATAGGGCAATTAAGCTATAGCTTTAATGATATTCGATAACGCACGCTTACTTGAAATTATTTCAACTTGGGGGGACATGCCACGCCAGTGCGCTGCTGGCTGCAGTGAACCCGTAGTCTCGATAATTCAAATAAGTGGCGAAAGTGCGCTGCTGTCTTGCCATCGCAAGTCAACGAACATTCTTTTAATTATATCTTATGAAATTTAAAAGGAGGTTCTAGAATTTCAAACAAGTTCGAAGAGGGTATAAGTATCTGTCCTTCCAGTATGAATATCAAGTCTTGAAAAGAAAATAATTAGTTAGGAAGGATAACTCTTGAATCCAAAAACTTAACTTAAGATTAGGTATAGACAATTGAGTGAGAAATTATTTAAAAAGATAAATCCCTTGGGTCCAAGAAAATATAAGTGACATAAACTCATGATATGACGATGTTTAGAGAAGACATAAGATAAAGTTGTACAAATGATAAGATCAGGAAGGAGAGTATCGAAGGCAAAAGAAATTTATATTTATATTTATATTTCTCTAATATTCAAGATCGAGAAAAAATATGTATAAAGTACTGTGTCTACCTATTATGAATATATTCATACACAAGTATATATGTATAGTCTAAGTAAATCCCAATAATCCCAAAATAACATTCTAAGAGAAGGTTAGCCTATTTCCAAGTAAATATGAATTTAAATGGCAATAATATATATATTATATTCAATATATAATTTATAGAAATTATTCACAATACTAGAATGGACTACCAATATATATACACATTTATATATATATATATACATGGACGACGTTGGTCACACTACATGACCACCAGGACTTGGGTTGTGTTCGGGCTAGTTTGGAACAACCGGGTCTTCTAAAAGTCGTATTATTATTAAATAACTAATTAAATTTTTTATAGCGGTCAAGTCACAACTTTTCCTGGTTTTTCTAGCTCGGACACACTTATGGCTCGGTCTTTCCTACCATAACCAATACACTAGTCAAAGCACGCCACTGCACTATCCGTGCCATCACTGCTAGTCATTTGGCACTCCAAAATTTAACCATAACTAAGATATTTCATAATAATAATTAATTAATTTAAATATTTCTAAAATTCTAAAAATTATATTTAATTCAAATAAGTAAATAGAAGGATATTTTTAATTTTTGGAAAGAGGGTTACGAATCCACCCTCCTTAGAAATACTGTCGAATCAAAAGGAGATAGTGCATCATTCTATGAAAGTCATCCACTAAGGTTTAGAATTCTATGAGGCCTATGTAGCAACCTTAACTAGCCAACAACCAAATTAAATTAGGGACTCCTAGTCCTAACCATTCTCTTAAAATTGACTTACTCCTAGTTGTGAATGAGCATTTTCTAGTCGCAGGCTCGCAGTAGTACGACTAATATGGTACTACCACGAGTTCGTACAATTTGCAAAGACGGACCTGCATGGGCCACCACAAAAACTTGTCACGACCCAAACCCGCTTTTTCGGATACGAGATGTGTCCAAGCCAGCCTACGCCACAGAGTCGACGGTAGAACGCTGTCAAGCCCGCAAGAAATAATTGCTCAAAATAAACATTATTGCTCATTCACATTTCTAGATTTATTCCAACATTTATATTTAAGAAAAATACAAAGTTTTACAACTAATAAAAATGATACAACTGCTATCTTATTTCTAGGTTTCTGTCCGCAAGTACACCCGTATCTTCTAAGCTAAGTGAAGCCACAGCTAACCTGAAAAATATTGATTTTCAGTCAGGAATGGAACAAGCACACAAATCGACGATAATGCGAAAACACAATAGAATTTACAAGACATGAAAATAGCATATGAGAGATGAAAACTATAAGATACTGATGACATAACACGGTGGAGAAGACAAGAAAAATAAATAAAAGACAACTATCTATGTGATGTGAAATATCCGTTTCGACATGTGAACGGCTAGGGGGTAAATTCGGCACCCTGCACGTGTCGTATGCAGCTGCTATTATTCACGAATAGACTCATGGAATAGTTCTGGGTAGTCCACATGTCTACTAAGATATTTCCCTTCTGACTACTCTGTGTGACGAGCGTGTCAACAAGCAGCAAGACATATGTATAGACATGAAATGTAAAAACTACCATGAATCAAAAAGCAATCAGAAAGTGCACTTGCCTGAAGTCCTTAGCTGGTGAAACCGACAATTCCATTAGTTTCATGATAGTCTGAATAGCCTAGGTTCGATATACAGTAGTCAGAATTTGCACGAATTAGGATCGTATGTTTTAGCACGATCAAGATTAATCCATTCTAGAATTTAAAATAAAATCTAAATAAGGAAAAATATTTATAAACTAGTTAGAAAATATATAACACACCTTAAACTATATCTTACTACCCAAAAGGTTTTTGGTAAATACTTGAAAGTATGGAAGTAATTTAAAGGCCCAATAGTTCAAGTCCCAAATTAACATTTATTTAAAAGAAATCATTATATATAACCCATTATAAATAATCCAGTATGTATAAATAACTACTTAGAAAACTTGCATATTTGAAAAACTTATATTAGTCAAAATATTGTAAAGATAAATATAAAAATCATAATTTCGTCCAGCCTTAGTTTTAATTCAAAAACTGCATAATAATATATTAGAAATATTTTAACAATACTGATATTTATTGAAACCAATAGAATAATAATAATCAAACATTATTTGTAATAAATATTATTAATAATGGTAATAGAACCATAGTATTATACTATGTACAGACATATAAATTCCAAAATCCATTTATATGAATCTTTATCTAAACTAACTATAATAGCAGTGATATAAAAATAATTCTATCAGTAACTTCCAATTTATATGGTATTTAAAAATTACTTACATATTTGTTATATAAAAATAATAATACTAATAACATATTAAATAACCACTACTCCTCTACAGCTCCCATTCCCAAACTTAACAAATAATCTGTGAGAAGACGAAATAGAGAGAGAGAGAGCGAGAGTTGAGGAAGAGGAAAAAGATTGGGGCTCACCATGGGGTGGGCGGCTGCGTAGTCGAGCCAGCGGTGGAGGTCGGAGTGGGAGACAGAGGAGGCGGGTGAGGAGATGCGGAGGAGTGACTCGACGCGGCTCCGGCGACACGGGTGTTGCAGACGAGGGTGGCATGCGGCGGAGATGCCAGCCGGTCGGGGCGGACGTGGCCACAAGCGGCGGTGGTGGTGACGCGATCCGGCAGAAGAGGCTCAACCATGGAGGTCGCTCGCGTTATGGCATCCCGGGGAGATCCGACGGCTGGTGTCCC
The DNA here is from genome assembly GCA_029216955.1 of Iris pallida. Classification (NCBI taxonomy): domain Eukaryota; kingdom Viridiplantae; phylum Streptophyta; class Magnoliopsida; order Asparagales; family Iridaceae; genus Iris; species Iris pallida. The sequence continues at coordinate 2,912,219 of JANAVB010039220.1, forward strand.
TCACCGGCGGCGTCGAGTGACCGGTCGTAGACACAGGCTGTGCGCCGACTGGAGGGTGGCTGTGTCCCGCTGGCCATGGTGGTCAGCCGACCCATGTCGACGTCGGGACCGGCCACAGCAAATCGTAGTGGAGTTCGCGGCGCGACAGTGGCACGACCGTCGGCGGAAAGTAGGAAACGAGGGCGGTGACGCGCAGGGAGGCAACGGAGGTCCAGATCTCTAATGCGGAGGTGATGGCCACTGATCGGCCACGACGCGGAGTGCTGGCGCTGGCAGGTCCCCGTCGGCGGAAGGAGGTGACCCTGCCATGAGCAGTCGGCTGTGGCGATTCCGGTGGTGGGTTTGGTGGCGACACGAATTTGGGGATCTCGGTGCTACGATGGCACTGACGGCCGGGAGATGGCGTCGGAGGCTCGAATCGGCCGAGAACGGAAGGAAAATGAGACCGAGGAGGCGCGGTGCGGAGGAGCACGCTCGGCGCTCGGCTCTGGCCATGGGCGGCGCTCCGTGAGATGGCCTCGGCTCTCGAGGAAGTCAGAGTTTAGGTTATATTTTCTGATTTGTTTTCCTTGTTTACGTGTCTAGGTTGGTCGAACACGAACTGCTGCGATTTGTATGGTTAAAAAGGAATGGATGTGGATACGAACAACACGGGTCCGGACACGGTTGATATGGTAATCTTTTGTGGTGGATACACGGACGCAATCGGACACGGATATGGAATTGGTGGTGGTTTCAGGAGGCGGGGAGTGGTCACGGCGTTGATGGTGGTGGCAGGGACAGCGAGGGAGGCAGTAGTCAGCGGTGTGACAGTTTGGGGTGACGGTGGATGGTGGATGGTGTGGACGATGGTTGTGTCAGGAAGGTTGTCGAGGATTCGGGAAGATTAGATAGGAGAGGGGAACGGCATATACATATACTTCCCGTAGGATAAAGATTGGTTTAACAAAATTCTATCAAGATTAGAATTAGAGACTTCTAATAGATAAGTCTCCATTTACATTTAAGCCAAATAAGTAGATTTAAATCAAAACTCATTAGTAGATTTAGATCAATCAAAATTTAAAGGTAGGTAATCACATTAATTTAAATCTTCCCATGATATCATCAAAATAATTTTGATTCTTATAGATTAAATCCAAAATAAAATAATTGAACATCAATTTGGAAAGCCATCCAATGACGTAAAGTATACATCTATAAATCAATTCTTTATCCAATAAGTAAATTATACCTTTATAAGTCAAGTCTATGTCAAGTAATTAATCCATAAATAATTTAGGATATATTCCTTATTATCAAGGCAAATTAAAATATATTTTCATTAATACAAAATCTTATTTAATAATAATTTAACAAGTCTTTTATCAATAAAAGTATATATGATTTCAATATTTTCGAAGCCAATAGAATTGATATTTAAAATGTAAGTTTGATCCTATCGATAATCGTATACGTTAAATCCGAAATTAAATAAACAACTAATTTAAATGACATCTAGTTTTAAACAACTAATCCTTCTAGTGATTAATCAAAACAAAAATTGCCATAACACCATAAAATATATTATTCAAAATCTCCTAATGATAATTAGAAAATTTAGCCATCTTTGTATTTAAATAATCTTATAGTCAATTACTCATGGCTTATGAAATCACTTCTGCCTCCAAATATTTTAGATAGTTCAAAAAGATAACATGTTTTTCTTAAGTTGAGACGATGATTGATTATCTCAAAATATTGAATATAAATAGATATTATCAATAATTTAAATTATATACATTAGATTCGAAATCAAATAATTAACCAATAATTTAAATAACATTTAGTAAAAGTTTAAAAATCAAATAACAAATTCGATCTATTCAAAATCTTCTAACAATTGCAATAATAATATTCAAAGTAGTATTCAGTATTACCAATAATATAACTTGTATACCTTTGAAACCTAATCGAAAAGTTGATTAATACGATAATCTAAAATGTCTAATTCTATCAAATAGATTTCGAAGCAGTTTATATATACCTAAACCATAAAATGAATGATAATGGTAACTTGAATAATTATCGAATCTAGATTAAATCAAAATTAGCCTATAATGTTTAGAAGCAATACTATATATCATTAATAATATCTAAAACATATTGGAAACACAATCGCAATAATTGATCATATGTTTCTAGAAGTCTATTTTGTAAAATATCTACTTAAAGTAAATTTTTCAAAATATCAATAGTAGAAAGTAAACACTATTTTCTAACTAGAAAAAATTATTTAGAACTACAACTAAAATACATAATAAATAAAATTAAAAAGCTCAAAAAGTGGGCTTACACCTTCACCAACAAAATTATCTCTAAGATCATTGCCAACCGCATGTCCGGACTTCTCTCCAAGATCATCTCAGAGGAGCAGAGCAGTTTTGTGCATGGTCTAACATCTTAGACAACATCCTCCTGGCACAAGAAATGATCACCTGCATTAAATTCCTGGCTGGGGAGGGAATAATGCGATCAAACTGGATATGGAGAAAGCCTACAATGGACTTGACTGGCAATTCATGATATGGGTGTTCAAGGCTTTCAGGTTTTTCGAGGCCTGGATAAACATTGTATACAGATCCATCAGAAACTCCTGGTTCTCCAAAGTTATAAATGGGCAAGCAGAAGGTTTCTTCAAATCTAGAAGAGGTCAGACAGGGAGACCCATTATCCTCTACTATCTTTATCGTTGTAGCAGAAGCCCTCAGCAGAAATCTTAACAAAATGATTGGGATTCCCCATTTCCAATATTACTATACCACCACTGGATGTCCGATCATCACCCACCTGGCTTACGCTGATGACATCCTTATCTTTACCTCTGGAGACGTCGGGTCAGTAGAAGTGGTTCAAAAAATGCTGGAGAGATATACAAGATGCTTCGGTCAGCGTGTCAACCATAATAAGAGTGTTATTTACACTCATCACTTGGCCAACAGTGTTCAATCGGCCATACTTGCTACCATCACTTCTTTCTCAGTTGCGTATCCATCGTTCACTTACTTAGGATGCCTGCTGTGTACGGCAGATCCAACGTGGGCATCTTCGAAGGGCTAGTAGGCAAAATTAGAAAGATTATTGAGGGGTGGCACAACACGACCTTATCGTCGGACGGGAAGATGATTCTGATCAAGCATGTTCTCTCTTCTATCCCTATTTACACTCTCGTAGCTTGCTCCTTTCCTAAAAAGTTCTAACCTCCATCGAGAACCTTTTTGCCAACTTTTTCTGGGGTCACTACGACGGCAAAGATAAGCATCATTGGGCCAGTTGGGAATCTATGTCCAGACCCACTGAGGAGGGGGGCTGGGGTTCTGTACACTGCAACACATAGTGGATGCTTGCTCCATGAAGTTGTGGTGAAAACTCAGAAAAGGGGTACTAGCTGGGATTGGTTCATGAAGGCCAGATATTTTCGGCACACCTATCCATCTGTAGCATATTGTAACAACAGATCTTATGCATCCTGGTGTCGCATCCTCCACGGGAGAGGATTTGTCGAGCACTTGATCTGTATTGAGCTGGGATCGGGACCTCGCACATCCTTCGCGAATGCTAGCTCGAGGATGACCTGCTTCCGCAGTCCCAGGAGACCCCCCAACTGCTCTATTCGCGATCGGTGGGGTAGCGTTGGCGACTGGAATTGGGCGAGGGTTAGGGAGTGGATTGGTGAGTAGGGCGTTGTGGGGCTCACTGCATCTGATTTAAAGATCACCGCTGAACCTGATGCCTTGAGGTGTACCCCATCGACTGCAGGCACAATTTCTCTTTCCTCGGCAAGGAGATTCGTTCGTGGCATCGGCATACCTTCCCCCAATCTTTCATTCCCAAGAAATGGTCATTTCTCATCTGGAGAGCATTACATAAGAAGCTACCTACAGACGAGGTGCTTACCACCATTGGTTTCAGTCTGGCCTCAGCATGTCAATGATGTTCGAAACCGCAGAGCTAGACTGCAGAACACATTTTGTACTTCGGATACCTGGCAGCGCAGGTGTGGAATTCCATTTCCAGTAGAGGCATGATGGATCAGAATGTACGAGGCTTCAATGATCTTCTTGCCACGTGGGGAAAAGCCTCGTACGGCCGCCAGATCGTTGCAGCCGCCATCATGTGGGTTACTTGGAAGAACTGCAACAAATTTAGATACGATGATCGTCTTTACAACTCTAACCAACTAATCGGAGAAGTTTTTAGACAGATCTCCAATATCTGTCATTCATGTTATCACGTCAGGAAGGATATCTAGCACTCCTTGTTCTCCTGATTGTGGTGGATCTTGTCTTCTGTTATTTTTTGGGCTTTGTGCGGGATTAAGCCCCCTATTTTTTGTATTTTGTTCTCTCACGTGATCGCGATTACTTGTATAGGCTTTGTCTTTTTGCGCCTTATATATGAATAAAACGGGGGCTGGTTCATAAATAAATTATATATATATATATATATATATATATATATATATATATATATATATATATATATATATATATATAGCCGCCAAAAAAAAGATGGTGCTCGCAGTGTGCGGATGGCAGGCATGGCCGGCAGGCCTCCTTGGCCCGGCCCCAGGCCTCCATCCGTGCAATGGCCACTTTGCCTCCTGCCGGGCCCCCTTCCTTGGTCCGCCGGTCGTCTCCCCAGTGGGGGGGTTTCCCCCTTGTCGACTTCTTCTTCTCGACATGGGGGTTTCCCTCTCTCCACTCCCTCGGTGCCGCCCTTGACGACGTCGTCGACGTCGTCCCAGGCGCCCCCGCGTGCGGCGCAGTAAGGCCCCTCCGTCGGGATCGGCCTCGTCCAGCGAGCTTCCCAACGTTCCGGCGCCCCTCCCTCCGCCGTTCCTCTCGTTGCACAGTCATCGACAGTGCCCCTTCCTCCGCCGTAGCCCCCTGCGCCCGACCCTGGCGCTGCAGGAGCGGTCTTCCCCTTCCTTCCCGCCCCCGTCTCGGGGTCCCCGGAGGATCCTCCCCCTCTTCACGCCTCGGTTCCCCCGTCGGAGTTCGTCCCGACGCCGGTGGCCACCCAACCCATCTCGTCCCTCCCCGCGGTGACGTACCCCCTCGGCTCAGGCCACCCGCTCCCTCCGGTGGCCCAACTCGGCCTCATCCTCCCTTAGCCCCCCGGCTGAGTCCTCCGACGGTCCTGGGCTGGCCCCCCTTCGCTATTCCCCCCCAGCGCCGGCTTCTTTCTTCCATACCTCCGCCTCCCTTGGCGGTCCCGCCCTCTCCCTGGCGTCGGAACACCCTCCCTCGTGGGCCCTAGTGGCCGTGCGGTCGTGCTCGGCCTCCCCCTCTACGGCGTCGGGCGGGCGTCCGACGGTGATGTCGCCCCCGGCTTCCCCTCCTCGAGCTGCTCTTCCCCACTGCTCCGGCCTCCGGCGTTCTATCCGCCTCATGCCGGAAGGCCCCCTCCTTCGCCGGTGATCGGCTCTCCTTGAAGGTCGAGCCCCTCGCTTCCTCCACCTGGCGTCCGCTCCGCTCCTCCCCCCTTCCCCTGCCCGGTCCCTACCGTCTGTCGTCGACGCCTCGTTTTCCCCTTCACTCATTTTCGGGCACGGCTCCTCCTCCCGCAGCTGATCCCCGCCGTCTGCTACAGGAACCCCCGCCCTTTACCGGGGAATGGCTCCGCCCGGAGGCCGCGCCACTACGCCCTTCCCGTGTTCGAGTCGTCCCCCATCCACTCCCTCGCCGCCTCGGCCGGTCCCCTCCGGCTGTCTCGCCGCCCTGCCCGGTCCCCCTCTGGATGCCTCCGCCCACTGCCAGACCATCCCCCCTGTCGGGATGGCCTCCCTCTCCGGAGCCTAAGCTCCTCTCTCGGCCCGTTGGAGCCCTCGTCTCCGGGCACTGTGCTTGGGGGCCCGAGGCTCCTCGAACCGTGTGCCCCCTCCCCTCGGGTAGGGCGCCCCCTCACACCCTCGGACTGAGTGCCCGCCTAGGGTTTTACGCCCACACCCCCTTTTTTGGGATACGTTCTCGTCCAACCCTCACAAGTGCTGCAAATTTTTAAATTTCGAACATTTTAAAATTTTGATTTTCAAAATTTTGAAATGTTTAGGAACCCTGCGGTTTTTCTCAATTTTGGTTCCTCAAAATTCTGAAAAATCGTATTTCCACATGCTGTTTTTATTTCCTTGCTAATCAGGGCCCTTTTGTGTTTTCTTGCCCTGCACCTGTATTGCTCTTCCTAAGCTCCCCTTAGTTTTCAATAAAACGTTTTTCATATATATATATATATATATATATATATATATATATATATATATATATATATAGTCGCCAATCCCAAAGAAATGGACATAATATATATATATATATATATATATATATATATATATATATATATATAGTCGCCAATCCCAAAGAAATGGACATAATATATATATATATATATATATATATATATATATATATATATATATATATATATATATATATATATGGGATATATATATATATATATATATATATATATGGGCAATGATGAGGCTGGCCTGTGCGATGCGGGACCGATCTGAGCTGGCGTGGGACAGAATGGGGCGCCCCGTGCATGAAAACTCGTTGGCTAGGGCGTCGCACGGGCGGTCGAGGACCGGCACCATTCTACCGCGGGTATAAATGACGGCTGACTACGCAGTCCGTCGTGCGGCACCCAATGGGTGTCGGAAAGACGTCATAATAGCGTCGTGCGCATAGAACGGGTGGCTGGGCAGAACCGGCTGTCGTAGGCGTCGTGAAGACGTCGGGAGCACCTTCAGCGTCGTAGGCTAAGCAAGCGATGAGTTGCTGGCGTCGAAAGACGTCGGCCGTCCCGTGTGGCTCTAGAGCACGCGGAGCGCGCGAGGCGTACATTCCGGGCGATGATGAAAAAGCCAGTACAGACATGATCCGCACGAAAAGTCTGAAGAGACATGACGACCGGCTAAAAATCGTGTGCGGGGAGACACACGATTTAACTGAGCTCGTACGTGCTGAAATATATATATTTATATATATATATATATATATATATATATATATATATATATATATATATATAAATATATATATATATATATATATATGTTGGGAATGGAGGCTTATATATATATATATATATATATATATATATATATATATATATTATTTAAAACCGTTACCTTTATTGATATAGAGGGTAATGAGTACATCCGACCTCATGGTAACAAGTACAAAGAAAGAAAATGAATAAAAGCACTACTCTAATGCTCAATGAGGAATAGTCGGAAGATGACGACAGCTCGAAAGTGACTTCCGAAACTGTCGCTTCACCTTCCGAACCAAGAAGTCGTATCCAGCACCACGTCCTTCATACCGATGCTTATTCCTATTCTTCCAAAGCACCCAGATGATCGCACCCGCCAATAATCTTCGATGCTGACTGTCCGGACCCCGCCACCACCTTTGAAGAAAGACGAGAAAGTTACTATGCATCCGTGCCTTAAAAAAACTCCGGAAAGCAGACCAAACCGTCGTAGCAAGCTCCCCATTGAAAAATATATGCTGAAGGTTCTTCCCATGCCCAGCCTGGCAGCAATGACACCTGGAAGCCAGATGAAAGCTAATCTTCTGAAGAGTGTCATCAGTAGGAAGCCGGTTGTGACAAACCCGCCACATCAGAATGCTCCACTTCACCGGAATACATTTACCCCAAATATTAGAAAAGAGTGATGATGTAGGGTGAGAAGTCCGACAACATCTCCAAGCCGCAGCCAACGTGAACAAACCTTTTCGCTCACCCCAAACCAGAGAATCAGGAGCCGAAGTACATGCCAGATTCGCCTCTCTGAGCCGCCCTGCTGCCTCTACTCCAAACTGGTCCAAAAACAGAGACAGATCCCAACCAGTGTCTGTCTAAAAAGATCGAATAGCCGGACCACCATTGTCAGAATCCTCGCCCTCGAATCTCTGATCTTTCTTCCCCTATCCGAAAGAGCCCGAACAATCACCGTACGTTGGGGAAGAACCACCCGTCTCCCAGCCAATCTAGCCGATCTCCGAAGCTCCCCAGTGCCCAAGCGCTGTGTAACCGTCGAATCAGCAGACTCCTTCGCCTGTGTTCGACTCCGCCCCTGGTTCCGTCTCCCCGTTCCGCGCCTGGTCCCAGGAGTCACTCCTTCAGCCTGAGGTCTAGCAACCCTATCCAACCGAGGACCCTCCGGTATCCAATCCTCACACCTCGCTGAACTCTCACCACGCCCAATTCTAAACGAGATAAATGGTTCCGCCAATTTCCTCTCCCGTAAAATCCGTTGCCAAACATGGGAGCACTTGGAAGTCATAAACGCATCACAAGGATGACGCTTACGAAAATATTTAGATTTAAGAAGCTCCACCCAAAGACCCTTCCCATGCCTCAACTTCCACCACAGCTTCATAGAAAAGGCATCCATAATATCATTCAGACACTTGATCCCGAGGCCTCCTTCGGACTTAGTCCGAGTAACGAACCGCCATGCCAGCCAACTCCTCTTAGCCACCCCATCCTTGCTACCGCAGAAGAAAGCTGCAAAAATCCTCTCAATTATCCTGAGAACGGCCCGGGGAGGACAACATGCAGCCAATGTGTACATAGGGATAGATGAAAGAACATTCTTAATAAGCACCAACTTACCCCCAGGAGAAAGAATCTTGTTCTGCCAACCCATCAGCTTCGTACGGATTTTATCCAGCAAATAGCTAAACATCCCCGCATTCCTTCTCCCGCAAGATAGCGGGCACCCCAAATAAGAGAATGGCAAGGTATCGGTACTAAATCCGAAGAGAGTAGAAATAGTCCGAGCCCGATCCACATCCAATGGAATCGTAGTATAAAATGCAGATTTAGAATAATTGATCTTCTGTCCAGAAACAACCTCATACCTTTGTAATACACGCTGGAGAGCGCGTAATCCAGTAATATCCCCCGAAGTGAAAATAAGAACATCATCCGCATAAGCCAAATACGAGATACGCGGTCCCCCAATCGGAGTGTGAAAAAAGATCTCCTGTTAGATTCCTGAAGAAGCTTGAGGTTCCGAGAAAGTACCTCTGCAGCAATAATGAAGAGAGCCGGGGAAAGAGGATCCCCCTGCCGGATCCCTCTAGATGTCGAGAAAAAATTTGTAGGAGTGCCATTGAGTAGGACCGCATATCGGGTGTCCGCCAGGAGACGATAAATAAGATCATAGAAGACCTCATTAAAACCAAATCTCCGAAGAACCCTCAGGAGGAAATGCCAGTTGACTCTGTCATAGGCCTTCTGCATGTCCAGCTTAATAGCAACATTTCCTCCATGGTTGGGTTCCCTCATCGAAGCCACCATATCCTGAGCAATAATGATGTTGTCCACAATCTCTCTCCCCTGAACAAAAGCACTTTGCTCCGGAGAAATAATTTTGGGAAGGTGCTCCCTCAACCTGCAAGCAATAATCTTGGAAATAATTTTGTTACAGAAATTACAGAGACTAATAGGGCAAAAATCAGAAAGGTTCCTCGGGTGCTCGACTTTGGGGATAAGAAATAAGAAGGTATTCGACACGGAAACCGGAATGCGTGCACCCAAGAAAAACGAACCAACGGCTTCCTCCACGTCAGCAGCAATAATGTCCCAACAAACTGAGAAGAATCTCCCAGAAAAACCATCCGGTCCTGTGCCACTAGCCGGGTCCATCCCCCGAACAGTCTCCAGCAGCTCCTCTCTATCAGGGCAACGAACAAGATTAGAGTTATCATCCATAGAAATAATGCTAGGGATGACATCAAGGAAGGCTTCCTCATCAGAAATAGGCTCAGCTCTAAACAGCTTCGAGAAGAATAAAGACGCCTCCGTCGCAACCTCCACAGTAGACCCAATTTCTGATCTATCAGCTCGAATAATTTTCTGAATACTCGCCTTTTTTTGTCTGCTCCTGGTGCACTCATGGAAAAACCGAGTATTCTTACCTCCTTCCAGATCCCATCTCAATCTGGCTTTTTGTTTCCACAAAGACTCCTCGACCTGGACCTTTTGCTTCAATCTGGCAACGGCCTCCATCCAGGAAGCCCTCCCCCTCTCCGAAGGATGAAGCTCATAATCCTGCTCCGCCACCAATGCAGCATCCTCAGCCCGACGGACCTCTTGAAAGACGTCACCGAAAGTAGCTCTGCTCCATCCAGCCAGAACATGCCCCGTCGTCCTCAATCATATACCCAACCGCTCAAGCGCATCATAATGCCAACATGAAGTCCACGCCCGAGCCACAATCGGAAGAAAATCCGGATGTGAAGTCCAGAAGTCAAGAAATCAGAATCCTCTGCGCAGGGGGGGAGAAGCTGGCTGGCAGGATATTAGAAGAGGTGAATGATCCGATTCTGCCCGATTAAGATGCTCGCAAGAAACCTGGACACCATCCATCCAACTACCCGTCATGAGAAGCCTATCAAGACCGGGAACCTTGTCGATCAAGCCCCGTCTGCCCGTTCACCCAAGTATGAATGCTACCTCTGAAGCCAACATCGGATAATCCGACAGCCAACTGAAAGTCTAGGAAGTCCGCAATGGCACTCGTGTCAGGAGGTCGGCCTCCAAATTTCTCGTCCGGAGATGCAATGATATTGAAGTCCCCGCCCACCGCCCAAGGCATGGCAATGTCCCTAGCTTGGACGTCCAGAAGATGCCTCCACATAGTCCTCCTCCCCTGCCGTGTCCCTGCACCATGGACTATCGACAACCGCACCGGAAGCAAAAAACAACTCAAAGAAAGCTGCACCGTGATAGCCTGATCACAGGAGTCAATACAATTGATCCCAAGACCCGACTTACAGAAAATCCAAATATTGCCCTTATCATTGCAAAAGCTATCATCAAAACCCAACCTCAATTGATAAGAAAGAAGCTTAGAGGATATCACCTTGGGCTCAATAATGGCAAAAACCTGAATAGAGTTGGTCCGACACAAGGACCTGAGACGGGATAAAGTAGCTCTGTTCGCCGTCCCCCGAACATTCCAGATAAGGAATTTAACCATGGACCCTCTTGGGGTCCCGCCTAACTCGGAAAGCATGTGATCGAAGAAGACGATCCGACTGAGGAGCCATCGACTTCCTCCGCCTACCAGCCGCCTTCTTATATGGAACCATTTGCCAGTCTTCTTCACGGCCCTCGGAGATAGAGGTGGACGGTCTAACCTCGGGCAGGGAAACCGTGTCATCACCCAGAGCTGAATCATAACCCCAGACGGATAAAGAACCGTGACCGGCCTCCTCCCATACCACCAAGCTACGATCCTCGGTGTCAGAATCAGCCGTTATAACTCCCTATCCCAGCTGGCTATGGATAACAATAGGAAGAACCGATAAATCAATAGGCCCAATGCCCCGAGGGCCCAACTGCCCATCCAAACAAGAGCCTGGATCGCTGCGTCCCTCCAACATGGGCCGCCCGTCATCCGGCCCAAGAGCCAGCTGTCCCGAGGAAGACTCCCCCACGTGCCAGGAAGGCGGGGCGGACATCGCACGAGTATCAATACACCCGCACAATCCGTGCTGCGTGATCCCCGTGCTATCATCACGCCCCTCAACGCGCCTCCATATCTGCCGTGTCCCCTTCTCTTTCTCGTGCCTTGATCGTCGTCTCCGACGACCCCTGCTACTCCCACGGCCACCCACCGGATCGTCCTCCTCATGCACAACTCCTGGAGCACGGTCGTCGGGGATGGGCAGTCTATCAACTACTCCCACGGAAGGAGGCACTACCTGGGGCTGCCCATAAGCACTCTCCACGTGACCATGGTGATCACAAGAGACACAGTATAGTGGCCTCCGTTCATATACAACTGGCTGCGAGCGAACAACATCAGGTAGCTGGAAGAACACCTCATGTTGAAATGGTTTGCTGACGTCCACTTCAACCAGCACTCTGGCCACCCCCGGCCTAGAGAAGGACACCGTAGACCGGTCAGTACTGAGCGGAGTACCGAGACCAGATGCAATGGAGAGCACCGTATTGGTATCAAACATACAATGTGGAAGCCCGGGGAAGGCAACCCAGATCGGAACCCGAGGGTCCTCTCTCAACGGCAAAAAGTCCACCGACGACCGGAATATCACCATCGGAACACGACCAACGAACCAACAGTCCTTAGACCGCAGCCGGAGAAAGTCACTCTCAACATGAGGCCGTATTAGGACGTGTCGATCATCAATAGCCTTCACGTCGATCAACCCCCTGAAAGACTGCGAGTCGAAAGCCTTACGAATAGCCTCAACCGGGAGTCTCCGCCGAGCAAACTTGCCAATAAGATCTAACCCACACGGCGTCGTGAGGGCCTCCATGTCTGACTGAGAAAACACAACCACCTTCCGTCCATCGGAGTCAATGGCAGGTCTGAAGTCCACCCGCGGCACTCCACCCGTCGACGCCGACGCGGAACCGCCCACGACCGCAGCGAAGGTCCGCTCCATGCGGCCCATCCCTCCACTTGCTACCTTCGATGTGGCCACCTCTGCAGCCGGAGGTTCCACCCTCAACACCACCTTGTCCCGGGGCGGAGGCCCCCTCTGGATAGGGGCAGCCCCCTCCGACATCTTGAACGTTGTCATTGCCCGATGAATCGGAGCCCCCCGTCGCAACCTCCACCCGTTCTGCGCCGCAAGGACCACAAGGGCCACCTCCAGCAGGCGGACCGCCCCCGTGGACAACGGAACACGGAGCGGAGCCCCCCGCCATCAAGCCCAGCACAATAAAGGTTCCCGGCCGGCCCGGGAGGCCGGAGGCCCCCATGGGCGATACCGCGTTTGATTTGGCCGAGACACCCACCGTCCCAGCGCTTACATATGCACTCGCCGTCCGGCCACCCCCAGGGGCGGCGCCACCCGCCAGGAGACGGGGGTGGCCCGGAACTCCCGCCGTCAAACCATCCATGGGGGCGGACCCCCCCGCCGAGGTCCCAGAGGTGCCCGTCAGGCCACCCCCCAGGGCGGCGCCACCCGCCAGGAGATGGGGGTGGCCAAGTTCCCCCGCCATCGAGCCATCCGGGGGGTCGGAGCCCCCCGCTGAGTTTACCATCAGAGCCTGCTCCGCTAATTCGGGAACCCTAGCGAGCGGAAGATGATATATATATATATATATATATATATATATATATATATATATATATATATATATATATATATATATAAAGCCTCCATTCCCAAAACTTTTACAAAGATATTTTAATGAAATTAATTACCATATTTACAAATAAAATATTAACTTAATAGCAAGAACATATATATATATATATATATATATATATATATATATATATATATATATATATATATATATATATATATATATATATTAGGTTTAGGTTTGTTTCGGATCAAGTCCATGCTAAATTGGTACAATCGGGTATCCTAAAAGTCATAATCTTAATAAATAACTATTTAAAACATTTATATGGATCAAGTCACAATTTTGACTGATTTTTCTAGTTGGGACACAAATATGGGTTGGCCTTCCCTAGCATGGCTAATACATTAGTCAAAGTACACAACTGCACTAATCATACCAAAAATTCTAGTCGATATGCATCTCAAAACTTAACCATGACTGGCCATATATATATATATATATATATATATATATATATATATATATATATATTATTAGGCTATTATAAATTTAATCATATATATACAAAATTGTATTTGAACCTATTTGGTTGGATAACATTCTGGTTGGATAACATTCCGAAATAAAATTAAAATAATTTTAATAATTCTTGGCAACCTAACATGGCTCTACCCAGTGGAGTTGGCTAGGTTATGATCCAACATATTTTCTAGTCAAATCAAACTCGGAAAGTCAACCAATGTGTCTCCTATGTCATTCCCGTATAAGTAGCACATGGGAACTCGATTGAGTGGAAGACCTTTGGTATGTGTGTCATACGCTCAAAATAGATCAAAACCATATATTGGGTCAAAAGGTTTGATCGATGTCGAGTTCCGAACTCAAGTTGAAAGTTAGATCTATTATTACGGTAAACAGTCAAATGGCCTAAATTGACCCAAAGTTTTGCGAAGTCAAAAGAATATTAGAGAACAAGTTTGGATGGGACATGCTATATCAAATTGAAGGTGGACTTTTCTACTTCAAAATTATGAAGGACGTTTCGAAAGATTGATATTTCTTGTACTCGAAAAATTAAACTTACGAAAAAGTACATCTACAGTCTTAAAAAAATCTAATAAATAAAAATTATATAAAAAATTCCAAAAATTAGCGTGCTTACAATCTTTCCACCTTAGAAAAAATTTGTCCTCGAAATTCAATTTATCATACAACTCAATAATAATAAGGGAGAAGACGTTTTTCACGAACAAATGATCTGTCTTGTCTTCAAATATTTAAGGGAGGTATTACAAAAGATTGCTACTCTAGCCTAAAAGAAACAACTGGCAAACTAATACTACTTCAACTATCTACAATTGTTTTTCTACCATCCATGGCCACTAACTCCTACCTAAATTTGAAAAGTTGCCAACTTATTTACCTAGTAGGGATCCTCATATGTTATTGTGATTATCTAAGTAGAGCTTATGAAACTAATAAATTATGCATCTAATTTAAACGTCTAACTGTAACCTCCTAACCATATTATTATCACAATTATATAAGTCTCTTTTTAACTGGCCAAGCTAAGTGATATCTACCATTCAGTCTAATCCTCATTATACAACCGATAGGACATAATAGTAAATGGGTTGGGTTAGGCTATGTTTAGGTCCTTTAGGTAGAGGGTCAATCTTTACAATAAAACTACTACCCTATTCTTGATCAAGTGACTACCATAAGACAATAACCTAGTATGATCATATACTTAATTCTATACTGAGGACGTCTACCCACCTTTGGTCACACTACACCATCTAACATATGATGTCCTAAAATTTTATAACCCTTGCACACTAGTTTCAAAAGTCCGTACCACTTGATACCTATGACATATGGCATCTCTAATCCCCTCATATCTATTAGGCAACCAAAATTCAATAAGAAGGTTAACTTACACTATAACATAAGAATTTCTGATAAATTCTATAAAGCACGATCATTCGTCACTCCGAAATAGGAAATAACGAGAAGCAATGGTACAAGAAAGCAAAGGAAGAATAGTGAGAAAATACGAAGTTCAAGAATAATAGAGAAATTTTTAAAAGAATTGTCAAGACAGTAGTGGATTGAGAATTTTAAGGGTTTAATCCTATTTGCAGGATCATCAGTACAGTAACGTAATCAAAATAGCTAACTCGACGTGCATGTGCTACCAAAAAAAATGTAATACCCAGTCTCAAAATACGTAGAACTAGAAGAACGTATACATGACAGGTACGTATTGAAAGAACTCAAGCCAAGCTCGAATACGTATAAACTGTATTAGTTTTCTAAATCAATCTGTCAAACCAACTAATATCTATCTCAATCCACGTGATAAATAAATATCAATAATGAACAATATGTGTCATAGTCTGCAGCCCAATAACATATATGTTCGATTAGACATGAAGAACGACATGGGTCTATAAAACTAAGCTACGAACAGAGTATAAGTAATAGATACGACATGTAATTATGATAAAATACCTGTCGGATATATCCATAGCTCTATGATTTTTGGACAAGCTTCACATGACTAACTACCTAGAGAGATCAGCACATCCTCAGGGGACTAGCAAGATACATATAAACATGCCTACTATGACAGTATATAACATCTATGGAAAATAAGAACAGTACAAGAAAGATATTTAAGAAGCAACGTGTCATAGAGAAGTATAATACTAGCCTTGGATAACAATCAATCAAATAAATCTTATAGAATGTAGTAAAATGAAAGATAGTCCCAATCTCTAGTATGTCTCACTTGTAGTTCAATGCAAGTAACTCCAAATCGTGAACGATCAAGTAGCCAATCCTAGTATCAACCTCCTCTCCTAAAGGAATACAAAGGTCATGTAAAATTCTATAGATTGTAGTATAATACAAGATACTCATAATATATAGTATGTCTCAATTGTAGTTCAATGCAATTAACTTCCAATTAAGAATGGTCAAGTCATGTCAACTCAGGTCAAGTCCAAGTCAATCTGTCAGTATTAAGTCAACTCAAAGAAACATGGCATAGAATTGACAACTCTATCACAAGACACGGTGAACACGAAGAAGACCAATAAACAAGCAATAAAGTACCTAATATCCTATACGTGTACGTAAATATAGAAAGTAGACAATGCAGTAGATGATAAACAAGTACGGATATGAGAAGCATACAACCATATGAAAAAAACAATAGAAAAAGAAAATATATAAATACTGCATAAGTTCGACAAGGTATACTTGTCTGGTGGTAGCAAAAATGTCCTGCAAACAACTCGTCAAATCAAAGAGCCACGAAACCTGAACTCTCGCAAATGCCTCCGGATGCTGAAACATACGTCACCAACGTTCTTGTCATAATAAAAATGCCTATGTTTGACTATCCATAATCTAATTTTGGACACCGGGATAAAACTATAATTTTGGGTCAAAACAGTGTCCGCCGTTGGACCCACTTTGTACCAAAAAATATGCTAGAACCTGTGGTCTCTAAAGTCAACAAATTATATACCTATGAGTTCAGGTTTTTAATAGAACTCAAAGGTGGGTCCAGATTTGGATTTCGATGAGCCATGCACAAAATTGCCCGTTGAGTCGGATCGCGGGCCCACCAAGATAGCGTTTCGGTCGACCTTCTCAGAATCGGAAGAAATTTCGCTCATGGGACCAGAAAAATAACACTAGTCCAATGGCGCAAGTTTTGTTGAGATGTGACGAACATACACAAAGTGGAATTTTGAAAACGAATAACTTTGCATATATTGAATAAAAAAAAAAAATCTAAAAACAGGGTTTCAATCTCGGCTAGGTTATCTAAATTACTGTTCAAGCGGTTTTCCAAGATTCACTATATCCTGGTCACAAACTGGCTTCCAACTTGGGATTTTGGGAGAGTTGCTAAATCTAGAAAATCAAGTTTTTTCTCGATTTTAGAACTCGATTTGCCTCGCATAAAACGCAAAATTAAATTAAACTAATTGAAGGGAGTCAAACTCGGTTAGGTTGTCTATGTACCTGTGAAGACGGCGCACAAAACGATCACATGGTATTCAAAAAATTGTGCTGCGAATCCTTGCACTTGATGTTGCTGTTGTTACTACTACTGCTTTCGTTTTTGTTGTTGTTGGCGCTTGGCCGGCGCTCCGGCGGCTCGTGCAGCAGTGCGCATTGATGGCGAGGTCGCTGAGGAAGAGGGAAAGGGTCTGGTGAGGGATCTAGTTAGGGTTTCTGTCGACTAAATATAGGGGGATCGGGCCCTTTTGGGTTTGGATATCTCGCGACATATTGAATATATCGCGAGATATTCAAAGTGTTTATTTTTTTTCCTTTTACTATTTATAACTCTCTCTCCCTCCCTCCCTCTCTCTCTCTCTCTCTTTACATATATATATATATATATATATATATACATATATATATATATATGTATATATATATATATATAAAATATATATATATATATATATATACATATATATATATATGTATATATATATATATATATATATATATATATATATATATATATATATATATATATATATATATATATATATATATATATATATTGAGGTGTCCTTTCTCCAAGTTGGGCCGTGGCTCAAAGCCACCCAAGGGGGGATTCGAACCCGAGACCTGTGCTCGGGCGGCCCTTATATATATATATATATATATATATATATATATATATATATTTTTATATATATATATATATATATATATATATATATATATATATATATATATATATATATATATATATATATATATATATATATATATATATATATATGTATATAATCCTAAAATTTCACAAAGATACTTTAAGGAAATTAGTTACCATATTTACAAATAAAATATGAACTTAATAGCAATAACATATATAGTATATATATAACAACCATTTATAGAATTTCCTACTTAATCACCAAAATAAAATACGAATATAAATATAAATATATATAATTTATAACTACATGGACGTCCTTGGACGCACTATATGACTACATAGGTTTAGTTTGGGTTCGGGTCAAGTCCAGGCTAAATTGGTACAACTGGGTCTCCTAAAAGTCATAATCTAAATAAATAACTATTTATATCATTTATAGGGGGTCAAGTCACAACTTCGACTGGTTTTTCTAGTTGGGACACAGCTATGGCTAGGCCTTCCCTAATATGAGTAATACACTAGTCAAAGTACACAACTACACTAACCATAACAAAATTTCTAGTCGATATGCATATCAAAACTTAACTATGACTAAGGCCATTTATATATATAGTACTAGGCTATTATAAATATAATCATATATATACAAAATTACATTTAAACCTATTTGGCTGGATAACATCCCAAAATAAATACAAAATAATTCTAGTAAGTGATAGCGACCTAACATTGCTCTACCAACTGGAGTTGGCTTGGTTTGGGTCCAACATATTTTTTAGTCAAATTGAACTCGAAAAGTCAACCAATTAGTCTCCTGTGACATTCACGAATACATAGTACATGGGAACTCGATTAAGTGAACACCCTTGGTATGTGTGTCACAGGCTCAAAATGGGTCAAAATCATATATTAGGTCGAATTGTTTTGATCGATGTCGAGTTCTGAACTCAAGTTGGAACTTATGTCTAGAATTACGGTAAACAGTCAAATAGCCTAAATTGATCCGAAGTTATGCGAAGTCAAAAGAATGTTAGGGAACAAGTTTGGATGGGACATGATATATCAAATTAAAGATGGACATGTCTACTTCAAAAGTCATGAAGGACGTTTCGAAAGATTGACATTTCTTGTGCTCCAAAAATTAAAGCTAAAAAAAATGTACATCTACAGTCTTAATAAAAAATAAAATACAATCTAATAAATAAAAATTATATAAAATAAATAAAAAAAATTCCAAAAATCAGGGTGCTTATAATCTACACACCTTAAAAGAATTTCGTTCTCAAAATTTAATTTATCAAACAACTCAATAAGGATAAGGGTGAAGGAGCGTTTCAACCATCGAAGAAATGATTTGTCTTATCTTAAAATATTTAAGGGACATATTACAAAAGATTTCTACTTCAGCCTAAAAGAAGAAATTGGCAAGCTAATACTACTTCAACTATCTATAATTGTTTTCCTGCCATCCATAGCCACTAACTCCTTCCTAAATTTGACAGGTTGCCAACATATTTACTTACTAAGGATCCTCATATGTTATTGTGATTATCTAGGTAGAGCTTATGAAAATTGTAAATTGTGCATCTAATCTAAACGTCTAACTATAACCTCATAACCATATTATTATCATAATTATATAAGCCTCTTTTTAACGGACCAAGCTAAGTGATACCAACCATTCTGTCTAATCCTAACTATACAACTGATAGGGCATAATAATAAATAGGTTGGTTAGGCTTTATTTAGGTTCTTCTTGTAGAGGGTCAATCTTTACAGTAAAACTACCACTCTATTCTTGATCAAGTGACTACCATAAGAGCGTACACTAGTATGATCATCTATTTATTCTATACTGAGGACGTCTACCCGCCTTTGGTTACACTACCCCATCAGACACATGATGTCCTAAAAATTTATAACCCTCGCACACTAGTTAAAAAAAATCCATACCACTAGATACATATGGTATATGACATATCTAATCCCTTCATATCTATTAAGCAACCAAAATTCAATAAGCAGGCTAACTTACACTATAACTTAAGAATTTCTGATAAATTCTATAAAGCACGATCATTCGTTATTCTGAAATAGGAAGGGACGAAAAGCAATGGTACGAGAAACCAAAGAAAGAATAGTCGAGAGAAAATACAAAGTTCAAGGATGGTAGAGAAATTTCTAAAAAAACTGCCAAGGTAGTTGTGGATTAAGAATCCTAAGGATTTAATCCTATTCGCAGGCTCACTCAGTAAAGTAACGTAATCGAAACGGCTAACTCGACTTGCATGGGCCACCAAAAAAATATAATATCCAGTCCCAAAATACGTATGATTAGGAGAATGTATACATGCTAGCTATGTATCGAGAGGACTCCAGCCAAGCTCGAATACGTATAAACTGTATTGGTTTTCTAAATCAATCTATCAAATCAACTAATATCTATCTTAATCCACATGATGAATAAATATAAAAAATGAACAGTATGTATCATTGTCAGCAATCCAATAACATATATGTTCGATTAGACCTAAAGAATGACATGTATCTATAAAACTAAGCTACAAACAAAGTATAAATAATGGATACGATATGGAAGCATGATAAAATACCTGAGTCGGATATATCCACAGCTCTATGATTTGTGGACCAGCTCCGCATGACTAACTACCTGGAGAGATCACCAAGTCCTCAAGGGACTAGAAAGATACATATAAACATGCCTACTATGAAAGTATATAACACGTATGGAAAGTAAGAATAGTACAAGAAAGACATCTAAGAAGCAACGTGTAATAGAGAAGTATTATACTAGCCTTTGTAGAAGCCTAAAAAGTACAATTAGCATCAGGCGCTACTCATAAATAGTATCAGCAATTAAACCATCAAGTGGCACCAGACATCTGATGGCATAGGACATCAATAGGCGCTGGTCATCAAGTGGCGCTGCCTGCCACCTGGCCATCTTCTTGGAGAAGCTAAACAGTTATCATCATGATTGAGAGCACGTCAGTCAAAAAATTTGTTCGAATCCCTAGCACATGGTGCTCGAGAAGATTTTGTCAGACATGTCAGATTCGTCATAAATGACCAACAACTATCTCGCGCCATCTGTTGTTGGCATGAGGTAATCAATGACACCACATCATTCAGAAAGTCACAAAACAGCAAGTAGAGCCTGGCACTACCTAGCAGTTGGTGCTACATGATCAAATCATCTTAAAGCAGTTACATAATGTGGCACACATACCACTAATCTCGAAGAACGTATCTATGACACTACCCATGACCAAGCGCATATCAATCACAGCATGCCATGTGTACAAGCAGTTAAACTAACCGTTCACGCTAAGGGATGAA
This sequence comes from Iris pallida, assembly GCA_029216955.1. Lineage (NCBI taxonomy): Eukaryota > Viridiplantae > Streptophyta > Magnoliopsida > Asparagales > Iridaceae > Iris > Iris pallida. Next base: position 2,933,406 of record JANAVB010039220.1, read on the forward strand.
TGGTGCGCCAATTACAGTGTGCGCCAACCAAGATAACTACTTAACAGTTATCTCCAAACTCTATAAATAGAGTTCAAAATCACTTTCAAAGGATGACTAATGATCATAATCTTCTAAGCACTTGCTGCAACACTCTCAAAAGGCTATCTTCTTCGACATTGCATCGTCCAAGGGATAAAGTGATCGTTTTCTGATCAGATTCCTATAGTTATACTGTAACATCCAGTTTTCCAGAAGAGGGTAATTTTAAAATTTTATAATTATAATTATTATTTATTGATATTTATTTATATTATGATTTTTGGTAATTTTTAATAGTGTAACCTTGGAGACTATTTGACCTAGAGCCTAGCCATATGATTAGGATACTTTGTTTATCATTTCTAGTTTGAGGATATTTTTTTCATTTTTGGGGTTATTTAAATTTATTAGAATTTACTAGAATTTATGGGAATTTTTAGGAATTATTTTGAAATTGTTTGAATGAAGGTTTACTAGGTTGACTTTGACTAGCAATGACCATGGTAGACTAACCTAGGAGCTAACCCTAGTTGAGTTTGGACTTGATTAGGTTATGCAACCCTAGTTAGACTAGAGTTGACCCATGGTTTGGTATTTGACTCAAGTTAGATTATTAAGTCATAAGCCATGACTTGTGGTTGAACCCATGATTAATAATTTAGTCATAGAAGCCCAAAGCCCATTAGCCAAATGCCTAACCCTAACCCTAACATTATTTGTCCAGCCACTACACCCATATTGGGAATCCCCCTATAAATATCCTCTTCCATTTAGGGCTAGCCTCTTTAGGAAAGAGCATGTTTAGAAAGAGGTATTTTTCCAACTTCAAAAATCCCTAAAAAATCCATTTTAACTCCTTTTTAATCCAAACAAATTACAATAGATTCTAATTGATGTTTTCTTGCTATTGGAATTTGTTTGTCTCAGTTTTCTATCAATTTGAAGGAGTTTGGTAGCTTTTGAGAATCCTCATTCAAGGAGTTTTTGTGTTGGAGAACACCATAGGTAAAATCCTAATCCACCCATTAAAATTTGTTTTTAATTGCATGAACATCTAGCCCTAAGTGTCCTGGTCCTGTAGGAATAGGATTTGTAGATTTTTGTGTCCTGTACGTGTCCGTATCGGACACGTATCAGTCATGCGTGTAAGTGTTTGACGAAATGCCCATTGGGGCATTTCGTTTTGTTTTTGTGAAACTATTTGAATGGAAAATTGTATTTTAATGTTGCTTACATGTTTCTAGTGTACTAAGTCAGTATCGAATTCGTGTCTTATCGTTTTGACACTCGTGCATATGTGCTTGGATACGCATGCGCGGCCCAGGCGCATCCCCTGCTACTCGAGGCTTCTGTAGGACACGACACGGGTTGGTTGGACACAAAACTTGGTGGACATGAGGGGACATGCACTGACATCATGTCCCTAAAGTTTTATTGGGTTTCGTGGTCGGGTTAGAGAGTTATTCGTCGTGCACGGGGATTACACTATTCTGCGCACAGTGTAATTTGAGCCACTGACACGGCTTTAGATGTCAGGACACGACACGCTAGGACCTGATTCAGGGTGACACAGACCTAGCTGGACCCTAGGAGAACTACCCTATACAAGGATACGACCCCATTCGTGTCGTGTCGAGTGCACGACACGCGTGCACACACGCATGAGCCTGTGCACACTGTACGGTGCCTGTGTGTACTGTTTGGGTTTTTAATCGATTGGACACATTTGTATTCTCTTGCTTGGACACAAACCCATTGAATGACATGAACAAATATTGTATTTATATTACCAACCATTGGTGTGGCATTTTAGCTTGATTTTGATGATCAATTTCATTTTTCCTAATTTTCTGATACGGGTTTATTCACTGTTATTTCCAGTTTTTGAATATGAGTTTTAACAGTCTTTTTGATCAATCTAAATGTTGTTAATTACATATTTAAGTTCATATTATGGTTCACCTATTAGTCATTTACATGTGTGTCAATTTTGGGTTGAAATGGTGGTGTATTGGTTTCAAAAATAGGATGGAATGGTTGGACTGTTGAAAGATTGAAACTGATTTCCTGAGTTCACTGATGTTAGAACTCAAATCTGAGTTCATAAGGACCTGAGTGTAGGGTAGGTTGAAATATTTTGATTTCCTTTTTCTTTCTCATTGATTTTATGATAAAATCTAAGTTTTTTAGGTAGAAACTGTTATAGTTCCTTTCCTTTTTTCTAAAAATCTGAGATATATGTATATGTTGGATTTGGGGTTACTCTCACACTTTTCATGTACACACACAGGTTCATTCACCCTTCTTTCACACATTCATGAGCACAGAGACACACAGCTCACTCACACTCTTGATACACACACACACACACACCCTCACACTGTTTGCACAGTCCCTGTCTTGGGATTCCTGTGGCACTCACATTTGCCACCCTCCCATGTATTCACACACACACACCCCTTAGACACACACACATATCCCATAGTTCCCTCTCTATATATCCTATTTCCTAATGTAAATATATGTAAATATTTGATGTATATATATAATGTAATGTGTGTGTGTGTGTATATATATATATATATATATATATATATATATATATATATATATATAATATAGTTTGTGTAATATATGGGTATCTAGTATAGATACTTACATTGGATGTATAGGTTATGTATGTATATATATACATATAATTGTCATATATTATGTGTATGTGTGTTTACTATATATATGTAATATAAATATACATGTTTTATGTATTAGGTTATGTAAATATATCTAGAGTGTTATGTTTTAGATATAGATTCTGACATGGTGTATGTGTTATGGGTTGGCCTATAGGCATGATACAGCCTATGGCATATATGTGAGTCTGTTTGACTAGTGAGCCTAGATTGGGCTCGTATAGCTTTGATTAGACCTAGAATAGACTTGCTAGAGTAGTGTAGACTTGTTTGACCTAGTTTGACCATAGTTGACCTAGTTTGACTTCTAGGGTTGACCAGAGTTGCCCAAGAGTTGACTTTGGCCTAGATTGACCAAGATTCATGTAGAATGCATTGTAGTACTTTATTTTACCATTCTGGACTAGTTGTGACTTGTGCTGTTCTAAATAGGAGCCAGACACCACTCCTCTGATAGTACGGTTCATTCGGATACTCAGATACCAGGCGAGTACATTCTCTGATCATTTCATATCCTCCTTACAATTATTTTCCTGTATTAAAATACTTTACTTGATACTGTCATGTTGGTCACACGGATTAGTACTATATGGATCCCTTCTTGAGTTGTTATCCCTTCAGGGAGCATCGGGTACTCTATGTTCTGTGCGTTTCACTTACATGGCGTATCACTATGCTTCTTTGGTTCTTTGATCACTTGTGACATATACTCTTATGATCACAGAGTCTTCTTTGAATCCTTATCCCATTTATCGGGTTTTCCAGAATCCCTATTTATGGGACTACTATGTACCACCCTTCGGGGGCTATTATATGGAATCATAACATAACCTGGTTAGATCTTTTTGTACTGATTGGGGGTACGGGGGAGTAGAAGTAGACATGTGAATAATATCCAAGTAGTATAATTCCCAGATCATTCTATAATATAATTCCCAGAATCTCCTATGCCATTCACATGTTTATGTTGTACTCTGACTCACTAGCCACTGTTAGTTCTTTATTTATAGTAGATATTTCTATTACAGCTCTCTCTCTCTCTCTGTTTACATACTGCATTTTCTTCAGTATCTATATCTTACTTTACTGCATGATTATATTTTCTAACCTGCTATGAACTGTTTAGATGTATTGTGCTCGCTCTTGTCCTGACTGGACCTGTTGAAAATATTACAGAGGACAAGGAGGAGACCTGTGTGGATACCTTCTGCAGGACAGCTCTAGCTGACGACTTTACCCTACTGCCTAGACTAGCTTAGTTAGGCTTATCTTACTTATGTTGTCTTGAGACTAGTAGTTAGACTTTATTTCTTTCTTTGAGATTTGGGTTGTATATATTCTTTCATATTCAGTAGCTGAGACCTTGTATTCTGGATATCTGCTGAGATGTTATCTTAGACATTTGATCATCTGTATTTTCCTTGAGTTCTTTATCATATCGTGCTTCTTCTCCCTTAGTTGTGATTGAGTTTACTTTCTGCTAGGTCACCCCCACTCGGGGAGTATAAACTGTTAGCCTTATGTTGTTTGATGTATTAAGACCTAGGACATCGTTCTACCGCCGACATTGTGACGTAGGCTGGACGTACCAACTTCTTGTGCCCTTACTCTAGGGTGCGGGTCGTGACACATTTTTTAGTGGTGGCCCATGCAGGTCGAGTTTATGTAGTGGTATTCGAACTAGAGTATCACTACAGCCTGCAGTAGGATTAGGATATTTTTTTAGGGTACTCAATCACAATAGGAAAAATCTTAATCAGATTCCTTTTATCTAAAATGTTGCTTATTGACTTTCCTTGAATATAAACTGTCCTCCTTTGAATTTTTACTTCATTCTCAGAAATTGCTTCTTATTTTGATCTGTCTTCATGATGGTTATAGAGACATGATCTCATCGCTTCGGTTCGGGGAATACTATCGAGAGGCTGGCCACCTCTCGTCCTGTTCATCAGGGCCTCGAGACCGCAACTCCTGTTGTGCCAACTTAGGTTGGCATTTCTGCTACATTGGAAGTGCACCTCTGTTTGTACAGAGACTTTTTTGTCATTTTTGATTTCTCTCAGCAGTAGCGGTTCATGCAACATCAGCAGCAGACCAGGAGAAACCAGCAGGGCGAGCTATCGTCAGTACTGTCGAGGATGCACAGACCATTGGAGATCTTGCTACAAGTTTCGTTCTTTTTTATTTCATTCCCGAAATTGTCTTTTATAACTACCTTGAAATCCGGTTTCCATCTGTTCCTTATTGATTGATTAAATTTGTTTTGTTACTCTTTTGTTATGTTTGTTTCTTTTTTTTTTCTTTTTTCCTTCTTTCTGAGAAAATCATATGGGCTGGGTCACTTCAGTTATGGAATCTAGAATCTTCGATGGTCGTGTTAGTTGGCATAGTGAGGACATGTAGTCAGATTTTGGATGTATTTCTCGGGTATAGGAATTTAAGGTTTTCGTCGTCGCATGCGGCAATGCAAAAATTTTAAATACCATGAACCTAGAGGTACGTACCTTAGTCAATGACTCTGTAATTATCGTAGCTTTGCTCATTAGCATGATGAACACTCTGGACAACATGATTTTGGACAGACGCATATGATTAACAGAGTGTATCTTAAGAAGGTTTTAAACATCATAACCTTCTGTTGTTGTAAATATCTTAGGAGTAGGGATATTTAGTTTTGTAGAGCTTGTTCATAGGTAGATCCTTCATAGTATAATGCTATGACAACTTATAGAGTGTCTGTACCCTAGAGGGGATAGTTGGTATTGGTATTAGAACAGTAACCCATTGTAGATGTTTTCCTGTTATTTATAATATCAACCAGTTTACACATAGGATGTTAGTATGCCTTACAGCCTTCGTGATTGTTATTACTTCCTTACCTTTCCAGTGAGACACCCACGACCAGAGCCTGTCCTTGAGTATAGTTTTAGCTACACCTAAGACTGAGAGGTCTATATATATAGATAGATTGCAGAGGGTATTGGCATATGGGATATGGGTTTGGTTAGTATCTATAGGTCATGGTTGTATAGGATTATTGACATGTTGTTTAGCCTATATTTGGTTCACTTTTCTATTTTAGTTAAGTTCTCTTTGTGTTGAGTTCAGTCATGTTTGATCAACCTTTACAGGTAGTATGCAGACCCTTGCCTGATACGTATGCATGCTACACTTTGATTACCAACCTATCTAAATACATATTAAAATGTTGTTGATGTTTAAATTCTCAAAACCCTAATATTCTGATACAGTACAGTATCAGAGACTGGTTCTCTGCTTTTTCCTGTTTAAATTCGTAAATTAAATATAAATTTCATGTTATTAGTTATGTTTACATCACTGCACATATATGCTATACATAGGGTTTCAATTCAAAAAAAATTTGGTTGAGTTTTGTGTTTGAATTTGTCAAATCTAAGACTGGGTGCATATTAACCCTTAATACTGGATTCTAAATGTTTAGTTCAATTTGCTATTTTTTTAAAAAAAAGAATGTAATATTTTGAGCTATACACATTGTTGTATGTAGGAATATAATGTTAGGTTTCATATTCTTACATGTTAGGTTGTGATAAACATTGGGTTGGTTTGATGTTCGAATTTCTCCAAAATCCTAAAACTGAATACATGATTACATTTTTACATTGATTTCAAATGTTTAGTTCGATTTACGATTTAATATGTAATATTGAACTGTGTGCATAGATAAATGTATGGATAGTATGTTAGGGTTCATCTCCATCATGTTAGGATGTGTTGGGAGCATTGAGTTAGTTGTGATGTTTCAAATTCCTAAAAATCTGAAACTGTATTATGTTAATATTATCCTGGTTTAAATATTAGCTCATTTTCAAGATTTTGTATGTAAATGCTGAACTAAAATTGGATTTAACCTTTCAATACTAAGCTATAACATGTACAAGGACACACCCTAACTTAGTATACACTGCCATGTAAACCTAACCTTTCCTCTCTATGTTATGTTCATATACCTGTATAGATATATATAGAGTTTATGCATACATGTTATAATGTATATAGATACATAACTAAAATCTCTATATATATATATATATATATATATATATATATATATATATATATATATATATATGTATATATATATATATATTATATATATATATATGGTTAGCCATGCATGTTATGAGCAAATGGGTTGTGTATTGTAGATTGTTTAACCAATATGCCATGAGTAGTGTAACTTGATAGCTATTGTCTTGAAACCCAAATCCTCCTATACACATGCCTACTATCTAACCATATGAATATGTCCACATACACCCATACACACACGAACCACAAAACATTTACATAATGCTAGCTTTTCTCTCTCTAACACACTCTCTATATATACACATTGTGATTGGATTCTATGCAATTGACTTTCATTCTTTAACTTTTGATTCTAATTTTCTTGAATAGTATCCCTTAATAGATAATTGATAGTTATCTTTATTATATTTTATTTTTGATAAGTACCAGTTTTCATATAGGAGGGTAGACTGCCTTACAGTCTTGATGATTGTTATTTATGTATCATTTCTAGTTTAGCACCCTAGATTGCTTGTGTGTTTTGATACTCTATGACCGTTTTGGTTAGCATGACTAGTATACCTAGATGAGACTTCACTACCATCGTATGCTATGACCCTGTATGCCGTCTCTTTTTTTTTATCGTTTGTTTTATTTAAGTTCTGAGACTTTGATTGTGGCGGTTTGACCTAGAAGGAGTAGGAACATTTTAATTTCGAGGACGAAATTTTTATAAGGTGGGTAGGATTGTAACACCCAATTTTCCCGAAGAGGGTAATTTTAAAATTTTGTAATTATAATTATTATTTATTGATATTTATTTATATTATGATTTTTGGTGATTTTTAATAGTTTAACCTTGGAGACTGGTTGACCTAGAGCGTAGCCATGTGATTTGGGTACTTTGTTTATCATTTCTAGTTTGAGGGTATTTTTATCATTTTTGGGGTTATTTGAATTTATTAGAATTTATGAGAATTTTTAGGAATTATTTTGGAATTGTTTGAATAAAAGTTGACTAGGTTGACTTTGACTAGCAATGACCATGGTAGACTAACCTAGGAGCTAACCCTAGTTGAGTTTGGACTTGGTTAGGTTATGCAACCCTAGTTAGACTAGAGTTGACCCATGGTTTGGTTATTTGACTCAAGTTAGATTATTAAGTCATAAGACATAACTTGTAGTTGAAACCATGATTAATAATTTAGCCATAGAAGCCCAAAGCCGATTAGCCAAATGCCTAACCCTAACCCCAACATTATTTGTCCATCCACTACACCCACATTGGGAATCCCCCCAATAAATATCCTCTTCCATTTAGGTCTAGCCTCTTTAGGAAAGAGCAAGTTTAGAAAGAGGTATTTTTCCAACTTCAAAAATCCCTAGAAAATCCATTTTAACTCCTTTTTAATCCAAACAATTTTCAATAGATTCTAATTGATGTTTTCTTGCTTTTGGAATTTGTTTATCTAAGTTTTCTATCAATTTGAAGGAGTTTGGTAGCTTTTGAGAATCCTTATTCAAGGAGTTTTTGTGTTGAAGAACACCATAGGTAAAATCCTATCCACCCATTAAAATTTGGTTTTAATTGCACGAAAACCTAGCCCTAACTGTCCTGGTCCTGTAGGAATAGGATTTGTAGATTTTTGTGTCCTGTAGGTGTCCGTATCGGACACGTATCAGTGATGTGTGTAAGTATTTGACGAAATGCCCCAATGGGTATTTTGTTTTGTTTTTGTGAAACTATTTGAATAAAAAATTGTATTTTAGTGTCGCTTACATGTTTCTAGTGTACTGAGTCAGTATCGAATTTGTGTCGTGTCATTTTGACACTCGTGCACATGTATTTGGACACGCGCGCACGGCCTAGGCGCATCCCCTGCTACTCGGGGCTTCTGTAGGACACGACACGGGTTGGTTGGACACGAAACTTGGTGGAACGAGGGGGCATGCACTGACATCATGCCCCCAAAGGTTTATTGGGTTTCGTAGTCGGGTTAGAGAGTTATTCATCGTGCACGGGGATTACACTGTTCTGCGCACAGTGTAATTTGAGCCACTGACACGGCTTTAGATGTCAGGACACGACACGCGACCTGATTCAGGGTGACACAGACCTAGCTGGACCCTAGGCGAACTACCCTACACGAGGACACGACCCCATTCCTGTTGTGTCGAGTGTACGACACGCGTGCACACACGCACGAGCCTGTGCACACTGCACAGTGCATGTGTGCACTATTTGGGTTTTTAATCGATTGGACACGTTTGTGTCCTCTTGCTTGGACACAAACCCATTGAATGACACGAACACATGTTGTATTTATATTACCAACCATTGGTGTGGCATTTTAGCTCGATTTTGATGATCAATTTCCTTTTTTCCAATTTTCTGATACGGGTTTATTCACTGTTATTTCCAGTTATTGAATATAAGTTTTAACAGTCTTTTTGAACAATCTATATGTTGTTAATTACATGTTTAAGTTCATATTATGGTTCTCCTATTAGTCTTTTACATGTGTGTCAATTTTGGGTTGAAATGGTGGTGTATTGGTTTCGAAAATAGGATGGAATGGTTGGACTGTTGAAAGATTGAAACTGATTTCCTGAGTTCACTGATGTTAGAACTCAAATCTGAGTTCATAAGGACCTGAGTGTAGGGTAGGTTGAAATGTTTTGATTTCCTTTTCCTTTCTCATTGATTTTATGATAAAATCTAAGTTTGTTAAGTAAAAACTGTTATGGTTCCTTTCCTTTTTTCTGAAAATCTGAGATATATGTATATGTTGGATTTGGGGTTACTCTCACACTTTTTATGTACACACACACAGGTTCATTAACCCTTCTTTCACACATTCATGAGCACAGAGACACACAGCTCACTCACACTCTTGATACACACACACACCCCCTCACACTGTTTGCACAGTCCCTGTCTTGGGATTCCTGTGACACTCACACTTGCCACCCTCCCATGTCTTCACACACACATACCCCTTAGACACACACACATATCCCATAGTTCCCTCTCTATATATCCTATTTCCTAATGTAAATATATGTAAATATGTGATGTATATATATAATGTAATGTGTGTATATATATATATAATATAGTTTGTGTAATATATGGGTATCTAGTATAGATACTTACAATGGATGTATAGGTTATGTATGTATATATATACATTTAAGTATCATATATTATGTGTATGTGTGTTTACTGTATATATGTAATATATATATACATGTGTTATGTATTAGGTTATGTAAATATATCTAGAGTGTTATGTTTTAGATATAGATTTTGACATGGTGTATGTGTTATGGGTTGGCCTATAGACATGATACAGCCTATGGCATATATGTGACTCTGTTTGACTAGTGAGCCTAGATTGGGCTCGTATAGCTTTGATTAGACATATAATAGACTTGCTAGACTAGTATAGACTTGTTTGACCTAGTTTGACCATAGTTGACCTAGTTTGACTTCTAGGGTTGACCAGAGTTTACCAAGAGTTGACTTTGGCCTAGATTGACCTAGATTCATGTAGAATGGATTGTAGTTCTTTATTTTACCATTATGGACTTGTTGTGACTTGTGCTGTTCTAAATAGGAGTCAGACACCACTCCTCGGACAGTACATTTCAGTTAGACACTCAGATACCAGGCGAGTACATTATCTGATCATTTCATATCCTACTTAGAATTATTTTCCTGCATTAAATTACTTTACTTGATACTGTCACGTTGGTCACACGGATTAGTACTATATGGATCCCTTCTTGAGATGTTATCCCTTCAGGGAGCATCGGGTACTCTATGTTTTGTGGGTTTCACTTACATGGCGTATCACTATGCTTCTTTGGTTCTTTGATCACTTGTGACATATACTCTTATGATCACAGAGACTTCTTTGAATCCTTATCCCATTTATTGGGTTTTCCAGTATCCCTATTTATGGGACTACATGTACCATCCTTCGGGGGCTGTTACATGGAATCATAACATAACCTGGTTGGATCTTTGTGTACTGATTGGGGGTACGGTGGTGTAGAAGTAGACATGTGAATAATATCCAAGTAGTATAATTCCCAGATCACTCTATAGTGTAATTCCCAGAATCTTCTATGCCATTCACATGTTTATGTTGTACTCTGACTCATTAGCCACTGTTAGTTCTTTATTTATAGTAGATATTTCTATTACAGATCTCTCTCTGTTTACATACTGCATTTCCTTCAGTATCTATATCTTACTTTACTGTATGATTATATTTTCTAACCTGCTATGAACTGTTGAGATGTATTGTGCTCGCTCCTGTCCTGACTGGACCTGTTGAAAATATTACAGAGGACGAGGAGGAGGCCTGTATGGATACCTTCTGCAGGACAGCTCTAGCTGATGACTTTACCCTACTGCCTAGACTAGCTTAGTTAGGCTTATCTTACTTATGTTGTCTTGAGACTAGTAGTTAGACTTTATTTCTGTCTTTGAGATTTGGGTTGTATATATTCTTTCATATTCAGTAGCTGAGACCTTGTACTCTGGATATCTGCTGAGATGTTATCTTAGACTTTTGATCATATATATTTTTTTTGAGTTCTTTATCATATCGTGCTTCTTCTCCCTTAGTTGTGATTGAGTTTACTTTCTGCTATGTCACCCCCACTTGGGGAGTATAAATTGTTAGCCTTATACTGTTAGATGCATTGAGACCTAGAACAGCGTTATACCGCCGACACTGCGGCGTAGGCTGGACGTACCCACTTCTCGTGCCCTTACTCTAGGGTGCGGGTCGTGACATGTACTTCCCCATAAATCAATTATACTCTTGTATTCTTTTCTTACTTTGTTATCAAATTTTTGTTTTTGCAAACAAAATAACGACTCTGCTGGGGACGACTTTTTCCTCCGACGTGAAAGTGACAACTCAATGTGATATTGCGTCGGTTGGCACGATGCAGAAGACTTTGGTCGTACAAGTCGACCAAACTGCCTACGAAGCTATGATTAGCGTAAAGGGTGTCTAGTGCACCACTGTTGGTGCCAAAAAAAAGGAACACACTGTCTAGACTCCAAAATCCACCAGTGCACCAATCATGACTCCTGCTCCAAGCTTGGAGAAAAGCTCTGTAGCTATTTCCTCACCAATTCTGAAATTGGTAGAGAGTGCTCAAGCCACTGTCCTGGTGCCAACCAAGGGATAGCGCCACATGGCCACTTCTTCTTCCTCACCAATTCTGAAATTAATAGAGGGTGCACCAATTACTGCCCAGGCGCCAATCAAGCGACAGCGCCGCATGGCCAATCCCTCTTCCTCCTTGTTCTAAACTTGGTGGAGAAGATAATCACCATTGCCCCTGCATGTACAGAATAAAGGAAAGTGCCGTATGGCCTCTCCTTATAATTCATCAGTCTTGGACTCGATGGAAAACACATCTGATTGTGTCTCCGTACCAGTCAATGCAAGAACGCTCCTGAGTAGAAGGTCTACTTCTCTTGGCAAAGATAATCAAATCAATGCCAAGAAACTAGACTCTGCTCGAGGTTCATTTTCTACTGCCCATCTATGCTACGCCAAACGAACTGGAACAGGTGGTACAAAACAACAGGGCATCTTGCCCACTTCTCATAGTCAACGCTAATCAATCAAGAGCTAGGATCTTGCTATCCTGCACATTTCAAGAACAAAGCATGGTAAATTAAGGATGTCTCAGACAAACAGTCAGTGGTGCACAACCATGACATACGCACCTACCTTAACCAACGCAGAACAATATCAAGCACACATCAAGAACAATCTGCGCCATCTGCCAAGTTGTGCACAGAAAGAGTTCCTCAAATCAAGAATCCTCTCACCTATGCCAATGAAGTCAGTACTCCTCTGTACACACAGGGAACAGGGCACCTCAAGAACCGAAATTATGCTCCTAACTTTATAAAGGAATATGTACCTCCGACTTTTCTAAATCCTGTCACTGTAATAGATCTTTGCGAACTTCTTGTATAAAAATAAAAGTTCGTAAGACATTCTCGTCCATCTGTAACTCCGCATCAGGAACATTACTGCAATCACCACCACGAAGTAGTGATCAAATATTGTTGCCAGTCAGCTAAATGGTTTGTCTTCGATCGTTTGAACTACACTCGCACTCCTGAACTTGTGATGGGGGACGAAGATGAACTGTTGTATGCTTCAGTCAACATGGCATAACGAAGCAATGGATGGAAAACGTCCAAGATGTAATGCAGCCCCGCAACCCTAATCAATAATACCTTGATCGGATCCATGACTCCGGCGAAGCAATTTACCAAAATACCAGATCAAGAGGCGGAGAGCTACTCGGTCAAAGGAATCTTTCTTCTGACAAAGAAACAATTGTCAAAGGAATCTTCTTTTTGACCAAGAAATAATCGGTCAAAGGAATCTTTCTGATTCAAATCTGGATTTTTTCGATCAAGGAAATCTTCCCACTCTTTATCCTGGGGGTGTTTCTTTACATGACTTCGATGCCGATAGTGAAGGCTCTGAAAGGACCATCTTTTCCACCAGCTCTTCTTCGATGGCCAGAGAAGTGACTGCCTATGTCACTAACGAAGAACAAGATACATCCAGTTCTGACAGTCAGAAGCAGAGGATCGTCACTTCAGAGACCAATTTGAAGAACATGGCGAAAATGATGGCAAGTTTGTATGCTGTGATCGTGGCACAACATACTATTCCATCGGTTGCGAATCAAATTTCAACCCAAGAACACATAACAGCATCTGCCCCTGCTAATACTGGTCTGGGGGTACAGTCTCCTCACAATGCTACCATGCTAGCCCTAAGTCATTCTGGTGCTGGAGGTGGTGCTTATCATGCAATCCCGCCTTCTAATACATCAAATCAGTCTACCGCTCCCCAAGTATCATGGGACACTATTGAGGCAGTAAAGCTTCTACGCAATTAGTTTGAAGCTTTCAAGCAGAAGGACAGTCTGCCAAAGTTAGGGATTAAACAACCCTAGCCTATAGAGTGGAAGGAAGTTTTGTTTCCACCCAAATATAAGCCACCAACCATCATGTTATTTGACGGCAGTTCATCTGGAAGTCAATACCTCAATCATATTGAGGTAATGATTGGTCAGCTCTAGCCGAACAATGCTCTACTCACTTGAGTATTCGTCGAATGCTTATCAGGTGTAGTCTATGACTGGTATCGTAACTTGCCAGATGGTTGCATAACATCTTTTGCAGGATTCAAGCAGATGTTTCTGGAATGATTCTATTAGTGAACAAATGACATGACTAAGTCGACCCTCATCAAAATCTTTCAACGACCTACTGAAACCAACAACGTTTTATTGAGCACTTTCGTCAAGATGCACTCAAAATACCTCTGGGTACTCCAGATGTACTGACTATAGATACTTGTAAATCAAACTTGTTACCTATATTCAGTATGTGGACTGGACACACGCAATTTCAAGACTGTGCCTCCCTTATAGTAAATGCCAGGGCAGCCAAAGACAATGCTGACAAGTTCAAAAAACTAGGCATTCAGATGCCTAATCATGACAAAGATGAACATTCCAACAGCGGTGGTCGTCAGAACAACCGCAAGAACAAGGAAGTTTTAGCCATCAATGTAAAAGGCAAAGAAGCTTTGGATGTTAACGTGGGTCAGTTAACACCTACTATGACGGCACCTCCATAGAGAACATTGCATCCTAAGAAGAAATATTCCTTTGACGAGGATGACATCATAAGAATATTTGATTGACTGATAAAAAGTAACAAGCTTCAACTGCATGAAGCAAAACGGCCAGATGAAGTAGGTAAAAATGACAATCCTAAATACTGTTGTATCACAGGTTCATAGGATACCCGACTAGGGCGTGTTACGTGCTCAAAGGAAAGATCTAGGAGCTGATTAATGCCGACGCGATCACTCTCTAGCAGGATGAGAAGACTGACTGCTAATGTCGTCTCTCTGTAGTTCGGTGACTTTTCTGCTCAAATTGTGCAGGATGGAGTCATCTCTATCTCGAAAGCCACTCTAGAGATCGTCAACCTTCCACCAGCACGAAGTGACGATCTTGTCCCTCTGTCAACCGACAAAGAGGAAATCATGTGGATCTATCCTGATTTTGTTGCTAATTTTGAGATGCCTGCTTCGTCTACAAAATCCAGAAAGACAACCGAATACAAGTCATGTCACATGACTTCACTGGGCGGTCATCATCTTTTACCTCTGGATGCTACCTTCATCCCAGCAGTGGCTTCACTTTCTTCTGCCAAAACAATGATACCGAAGCCGAAAGTTAATTACCAGCCAGTATTCCATCTATATAGTCAACAATCCCGTAAACTAATAACAAAGATGGGATATAACCTACAGAAAGCCCCCAGCTTGAATGATGGAATGGGGTCTCCTATACCTCAGTCCTTACGTCTTCAGCACAACCAGTCCCGTGTTGGCTTAGGATTATGGACAAATCCTTTATCGCTTCAGAAGAAGTCTTCGAAAAATAAGAATCTAATAAAGAATTACAATATGGTCTCCTTCATATCAGCTCTAGCAGCGAAAGCGATGACCGGTACCAGATTTGGGAGACTCTACCTCAGAGAATATCCAGAGAGACAAGAGAACACAGTTATTCCACATCCAGTCCCTGATGCCCCTTCACCATCTTCTCCGTCTGCTGTCAATATTCCATCAGCTTCATCATCGCTAGTGGACCCAGCTCCTCCCAAATCGACAGCGGCCGACAAAGACAAACAACCAATTTGCTTCGATAAAATATTGAAGCAAACTCCACCTCTTGGATTGGAGAAGCCATATAACTTCGATATATTGGCTCATCTAGCCAATACTCCAGCGAGATTGTAAATTTTTGAGCTCCTTCATCTCTCGAAAAAAACTTGGAAAATACTAAGCGAAGCTTTGATACAAGCCGACACTTGTCTAACACTCTTCAAGAAACCAGATGAGGAACCTGTGGCCTATTTTCACTATCATAGTGTGATGGAGTTGAGTTCCAATATTACCTACACACAGGATGACAAGCTTCTGGAAGACAATCCACATGATCGACCTCTCTATTTCACAGGGTATGTTGATACAATGAAAGTCGATCGCATCATGATTGACCCTGGATCTGTACTCATTATTATGCCGAAGACTCTACTAGATGCGCTAAAGATCCCAGTCCATAATCTCTCTACAACAATCACAACTATTCTGGGATTCAATTCTGGGATAAGTGGACCACTAGTAAAGATTTGCTGAAAGTTCAAATCGGCAATCTCTGTACGAAGGTCACATTTTATGTGATTGACAATCATGGCTCCTACAATGCTTTGTTAGGAAGACCATTTTTGCATGAACACAACATTATGCTATCTACTCTCCACCAATGCTTCAAATATGTTGATGACAACGGAGAAGTGCGAAAGGAAGTAGCTGATCTTAATCCCTTTCGAGACGTCGAAGCATATTTCACCAACTCCAGGATATACAAAGAAGAGTACATGAAAGTCTTATTGTTCATGGACACAGAGGAAGATCAGAAGGACAATACAGATGACGTCCTTGTGATTCCAATCAAATGATGTACTTCTCATCTTTTATCTTCTCAAACTCTAACCATCCATCTTTCTTCTTTCATCAAACATCCTCTTGAGAAGACAGAGCGTAGGAAGCTTATCTTTTCTGAGCCACTTGTTATTGACCTTCGTCGCAACAAGCCTTCTCCTTCTCCTTCTCCTCCTTTGGTTATCAATCTTAGCAAGCCATCGGCTAAGATCAAGAGCCCTATTGTAAATGATGATGTAATTATCAATTAAGTAGTATCTCCTTTGCAGTATACTGATATCAACTACTATGCTCGATGTTATCAAGAAATCATGGATAACTTCGAACCCCTTACATTAGGAGAAGTTCAACCTCTTCAAGACGAAGTATCACTTGAATCAGCACAAGATTCATTCTTTCTGGTTCCCTCCCGGAAGAAGGATGTAAAACCCCTAAATTCTAGAATTTACCTTAAATATATTTTACAGTATCCCTTATTCCATTTTGGACTTCTAAATTTTAGATTGATACAAACATATATTAATTGTACGAGTTATATATAAAAAAATATAATAAAATGTTTTTATTAATTTTAAATATTTGTTTGGATGTTTATTTGAATTTTATGACATTTTTACAATTATTAATAGCTTAGTAAATAAGTAATAATTGGTTAATTGTCATGTTATAATTAGAAAAGTTAATAGTTACACAAGACATTTGTTCATATATTTTTGGAAATATTTTTAGGATTTTAGATGAAATTTTATATATTTATTTAGGTTTTGGTATCTATATATCAATGTTTAAAAAAAAGATATAAACCAAACTCGCAAGATATTGAAATTCAATATCTCGTGAGCGGACCTTCCTCTTAAACCCGCGACCAAGGACTTAATTCTTGAATAGAGCAGCTAACCCATATTTTTATATCATACATACATATATATATATAGATATATATATATATATATATATATATATATATATATATATATATATATATATATATATATATATATAAGGAAAAACTGAAATCAAAACCCTAAATCAACTGCTGCCGCCCCCACCTCAAGCACACCCCCCTCCGGCATGAGCGCGACATCGGGGCGCCGCCGCTGGCCATCCGCGGATGAGCCACCAACGGCAACAACATCAAGCAGCGGCAACAGGAGCAGTTAAGGGCAGCAGCAGCAGCCGGGTTCACCCTCCTACTTTGAGGTAAGATTTCTCCTCCATTAATCAACGATATTCCGAGCCGTTAAATCCTACGCATAGTCAATCCAAACCCTTCGAGTCCCTTCAAGTACATTTTATTCTATTGTAGTAGAATGAACAGAAAATTGGACCAAAGTTTACAGGAAAACTGTACAAAACTGAACAAAAATCAATCCCCAAACCCTAACTTAGAAGGTCGATTCATGACAGAACATATAGAATTTTCAAAATCTAATTAAAGGGAGTCCTAGACAACCTATAGGGCTTTACAATCCTTCTTGTGGATTTAAATGTATTAACTATGTGTCCAAAAAATTGATTTCTAAAAACAAGAAAAATAGCGTTTCCAAACAAAAATTTTTGTGAAAACTCGACCGATACTGCGTGCGCCCCGACAAACCAGGCGACGTGGTCGCAACCCATAAGCATCGAAATACGCGTATGGATGTTGTTGACGTGTGGAAAATAATGGAACTCGATTTCGCTGTGCGTGCGCAATAAAATCAGTGTATATCCGTCAAGATTCCCCGTATCGGCCACTTTATAAAATAGGCCGTAACATTGTGCAGGTTCATCGTATCGAGATAAAACTTGCGCCAACATGACCAAATTATTTTTCTGATCCTATATAACAAGTTTGGTCCAATTCTTAGAAGGTCGACCGGAATGCTTTTTTGGCGGGCCCACGACCCGATCTAACAGGCAGAATTGTGTACGGTCTACCGAATCCAACTTTGGACATACGGTTGGGTTTGTCTCACAAAATCGCACCCATAGACATATAATTTGACTACTTTAGAGACCGTAGGTACTGGCATACTTTTCGATGCAAAATAGGTCCAACAACGGACATCGATATGACCCGAATTACGATTTTGCCCATGTGTCAAAATTGGACTTTTGGATAAGCATTTCAAGGCATATCTTTTATACCAAAAACATTTGTGGTATTTAATTTAGCATTCGAGGTTGTTTGGAAGATTTGGCTTTCTTGCTTCATCTATTTGCCGGTTTGAGCTATTGGATCCTACCCTTTTGCACACTACCTCAAGCAAGATACCTTGCCGTTATACTCTATGATTTAATTTCACTTTAAATTCTACTATTTTGACTCAGTTTATACTTGTACTTCTTGTTTATTTTTCTTTCTTCCAATTGCATTCTTACTATGATTTACTTACCGTGCTTTTAATTATTATAAACAGTTAGTTATATTTTCTTCTTCTTTCGATATGCATTTGGATCTAGTCTTAGCGGACTACCTTATGTCAGTGACATTCGGAAGGGAGAAGACAGTAGATGTATGGGCTACCAAATCCAAAAGTCGTAGTAACTGCGTACTACGGTAGTCATGTCGCGATGGTCACTAGCATCGAGCTATATGGACTGATGTGTCACGTGGGCCGCTAGCCTCGAGTTATGCCGGCTGATAGTATTGGTATTTGATGTGTGTGTATTCTGATCTGTGAGTTAGTCATGGGGGAGTCAGCCTTTTCCTACCCATACATTGAAATATCTTCTAAAATTGTATATTAGCATGGTTAGGTCACACTCTGTCCTAGTCATGGCATAGGGCAATGTCACATCACGAAATAGTATGCTATCCCTTGTCCTTGTTTGGTTGTAGGGGTTGTCCATTATTTCGATGATGGCATATTGGGCCATGTTATAGTTGGGACACTTTACTTTTCATTTTGTGACTTCATAGTATACTTTATATCCAGTTTATATGGCATGTTCTTTATGTATCTTGTTACGTCCCTCTGAGGACCTGGTGATCTCTCCAGGTGTGTGCTTTCATGTCTTTTTGCAGGTGTTCTAGCCAAGATCATGGTCTCCCCTTTCTATCGAGGAGGCTTGCTCTTGGATCGTCTACTGCTATTTTTATCTGTTCTTTCCTTGTATTCTTCTTCTCATTAATTGGTTGGTAGTGGATCTGTCTCCGCCCATCTTTTGTACAAATAATAATTTAGTGTTGATTTTTATTATATACTTATTTTCTTATTGTGGATAAGATTTAGTTGTCATAGTTTATTGTATTTTACAACTTATATATACATACGAGGCTTCCATATATTGGAGTACTCTTCGTATGTATGCAGCTGGCATGTTTGCGTACTTATTCCTAAGTATTTTGGGACTGGGGCATTATATGTTTTTGTGGTAGCCCATGCAGGTCAGTTTGTCACTTCGATTATGGTACTGTACCGATGTGAGCCTGCATATAGGATTAGAGTCTAGCTAGGTATCTCATCCACATGCTTGATCTCCTCATTTGATTCTAATTTCAAACTCTTGTCTGATTACCAGGATTTCTTTCTGCTCGATTCCTTTCCATTGAAAATATTATCTTTTCCCCTTCGTGCTTGATAGAGAGGTTAGGAAGATGACTCATGTTAAGGCTTATATGTTATATTGTTAATGTTATATTGTTCAAGTTACCCTACTAGTTGAACACTTATAAGCCGGATAGAGTATTGCATGACCTATCATTCTTTTGTCCTCGCCAACCATTAAAGAGGATACTAAGAGGATTATCGTGACTACAGAGTTTAGAGATTCATGTCCCTTTATGGTCGAGAAAAACTTTAGACAAGAAGACAGTAGTATGATGGTATAGGCACGCATACCAGACAAGGATTAGATTCTCAAGAAACTTGAACTATCAAAATTTTCTTTCATTATTATCTAGTGTACTTATATTTGGAACTATCTTTAATAATGCCACTATTATAGCCTAGTTTTTGCAAGCTTATTCTTTTATCAAGCTTGTTCAAGACATATGTTTATTGGGGACGCCAGCTAGCACATTGTCTAATTAGAATTAATGTATTATGGTGTGATTAACCGTAGTGCACTTGGTTCGCTCTTTATTTGGTTATTCCACGTGGACTGAGATATAAAGATATCTAGGATCTCATCCACCACTGTATTGACAATTCCCTTTTTAATTATTCGTTCCCCTTTGTAATCGTGCATTTGTATTCCATAACGTCTTCTTAGAACTCTTTATTTTTTTCATCTTTCACTAATTTGGGAAGACAAAGACTAGTATTTGACAGATAGATATGGAGTATCCCCCATAGCCATGATAGTTGTATACACCAGCGTAGCTACCATCGACCAGCCATGTGACTACAATCTTGCCTTGAGATTACTCATTCTTTCCTCGACCCTAAAACTATATTGTGACCTTCTAGTCAATTGAATATGATAATGATTAGAATCATACCCTTGGTTGAAACACCAACATAGGAGATTATCTATTCTCAAGGAACCAATTATTATGGGTCTTTAAACATTCTTCTTGAATCTTGCTTTAACTAGCAACCCTTATGCCTTAACACAACCCTTACTCGACTAAGCCCACAGTTTAGACATGAGAGGAACATACAGAAACAAAGACAAGCATTTACCATGACTATGATAGATACCATCCCGAGATTTGGATCTAACATGTGTTACTCTAGGTATACAATTTTATTATTAAAGAAGTGACTTAGCATTAGAACAACACATTCAACAGCTTAGCCAATATCTGTAGCGTTACACTCCATCATATTGATTTACTAGTTATCATCAACAAAACAGGAGCACTACGTGGAACACTATTAGAAACCTTATGACTATTGACCGACAGGCTTAACACAAATAGAAAATTTTGACTTAGTCGTTAGATATCTTTCATATGACGTGCTTTAGAGTTTGTTACCCAATCGATAGACTCTCGTTTACTATGGAGGAGTAGGTTATTATATTTTTATCGACTCATGTATCATTGTATGCAATCATTTCTATTTATTAAAATTTTGGGTACTATCCTCGAATTTGATTTATATCTACCATATCACGTATTCTAGTACATCGTGCCTTATTCTTATTATCAAAAGTTGAGGTATAATGTCACGACCTTAAAATATTCCTAACCTTATTATTCCTAAACCCATGTCTTCGTTTCTAGAGTGAATAGATTGTAATCCTTCTATATTTTAGGATTCACTAAGCTTACGATTGAATAAAGCAAGTTGGTTCTCATTAGGATGATAAATTAGTAACTCATAAACTCCCACTTTCTATTTAGATCTTTTGGTGTCCCTTACCGTGACATTGATATTCGGAGAATGAGACCAGCTGTTACCTTCTAACAAATTGCACATACAAGATCTACACGAGTCCACCTTCATGTAGATATACCATGCCCTACTAAAACACGTTTCTTTGTACTCTATTTCTATGATACAACTTTCAAGTCAAAAATGACTAGCTATAACCCTTACCGTAATACCGATGTAGTTCCCGACTTCAATTAGAGATCCAACCTCGACACAATTCTTTCGACCCAATATATGGTTGTGATCTACTCGGAGCTCACTGTGCACATGTTACTAGTGTGCCAGTCAATAGAGTCTTCTCGTGCTACTTAAACACAAAAGTTACAGAAGGCGTATTTTTGGGCTTAAAGAACCTAGTTAACCAACCCGACTAGCAAATAGCCCAACCACTTGAGGTTGAACCTATTCTAGGTTACCCTAACCTACTAGAAATAGTTTAGACTAAATTTATTGGATCTTGACTAGCCAGTATAGATTAAAACTCAATATTCATTCAACCAAAGATTGATGTCCAATTAGGGAACCATTCAGACCCAGTTAAACTCACCCATGCATATCGCCATATTTGGATTATAAAATCGAACTTATGAAATAGGTTTCGACACATATTATGTAGGCTCCATCTTATGGTTCATTTATTCCCTGTCTATAACTTAACTTTATTCCGTCATAATCATGCTATGCGATAAATGAAATCCCGTTGTACCAACCTTTTTCGGATAGGCTTGACCAAGATCTCTACTACCACCTTGATAAAATGTGACCAGTACATGAGCAACATTAAATAAGTAATACCTAGACTTTCTATAGAAACTGAGCCTACAAATAGGAGTACATCATAGACTCATACAAATTTACTTTCTTAGAAGCCCTATTACTGTGCTTTTCATGATTAACCAACTTCTATAAGTTAGGTAGAACCTTGAACTTAGTATACTCCTATCTCTTAGAAAAGGATGACATTCGTAATCGTTCTTCCAACTGCTTGGAGGTTGCGATACGATCTTCGTGTTGCTTCTATTACCTATTCGTGCGTTTAGATAACCGCGGTAAAAGATCGCAACCTTGATTCTTCAAATATCATTCTATCATAGAAATGCATCTTAGTTTCAACTTCGAGAATAAAATTTTTTGTAGTGCATAGATTACAAGCCTCTCAAAGAAACATAGGGCTTCTTGAGTTAACAAATGATTGTGGTAGAATGGTTTCAATTGAACTAATAAAATAATGGTTCATAACGTCCACTCATATCCGTAGCATTGGTACCCTCGACCTTGACTTTCATATTTGGAGCACAACACTAGCCTTTTCCCTCCAACAAATTTTATCCCCATGGACTATACCAGTCAAGCTATACGCATGACATACATGTCCCACACAAACACACCTTCTTGTGCTCCATTTCAATTACACAACATGTATGACACATTTTTTCTTAGAACAAACCATAGATGCCTATTTTTAGTTAATTTTAGCTTTAACCATGCAAACATCGACCTATTCCCTTAATTAGACTGAATACACATGATCCATACAAGACAAATCGTACCTATGACGTATGTATTCCACCCAAGCAAGCATATGCCTCCTACACGATACCAAATACCAACCTGCATACACTAGTCATTATGATATAAAGAATCCAAACCCTTACCTAATCATATTCTATAACAAAGTTTCCTTACTTATTAGATCCTCACCACTTGGCCATAAATTCTTCCTTCCTTAAGCTCTTCAAGCTCTCCTCTTAGCTTCCCATGTTAGGCGAAGAACGAAACCCTTTTGAACGAACACGTTTTAGTTATATTCAAACAAGAGATTCCTACTATCTTATTGGAAGCATAGTCGATAGAGGCGATGTTAGATTGTTACAATCCTCTTATAGAAGTATTGACCAAGAAGGCCATGGCAATGCCCGAGGTCACTTAGAATCCGAGACAACGGACAGAAGGGTACTCTGATATTCTCATGTCTCTCCATAGAAATTGTCCTCCTTATGACTTGTAAACGACGATTTTATAGATGCCAATTTTTATAAGTTGGGTAGAGGCTTGAATAAAGAATATACTATCTTGTAGAATATGATGACAACTTAGATTCCCATAATAACCACCTCCTCTATCGATTCAGAAACCGAGTTACGATATGACGTATCTGCCCTCCCTTGCATTAAATCTTGTTATTTTATATTTTATATATTAAGACTATTTTTAATTTTGAGGACAAAATTTTTATAAGTTGGGTAGGATGTAAAACCCCTAAATTCTAGAATTTACCTTAAACATATTTTACAGTATCCCTTATTCCTTTTTGGACTTCTAAATTTTAGATTGATACAAACATATATTAATTGTATGAGTTATATATAAAAAAATAAAATAAAATGTTTTTATTAATTTTAAATATTTTTTTGGATGTTTATTTGAATTTTATGACATTTTTACATTTATTAATAGCTTTGTAAATAAGTAATAATTGGGTTAATTGTCATGTTATAATTAGAAAAGTTAATATTTGTACAAGACATTTGTTCATATTTTTTTGGAAATATTTTTACGATTTTAGAAGAAATTTTATATATTTATTTAGGTTTTGGTATCTATATATCAGTGTTTAAAAAAAATAAAAAAGATATAAACCAAACTCGCGAGTTATTGAAATTCAACATGTCATGAGCGGACCTTCCTCTTAAACCCGCGACCAGGGACTTAATTCCCGAACAGAATAGCTAACCCATATGTATATATCATACGTGCGTGTATATATTTTATTTCGTATTTTATTTTGTATTTTTGTAAGACAGAATTTTATTGATGTATAAGGCGCAAAATGCCGAAGCCTATACAAGTAAAAGCAACCAGCGCAAAAAGACAACAAAAGCCAAAAGGAGGACAGACGCATCCAAAAAGACTTGCTGACCCGGACGAAGGTTAGGACAGTGCCTTCCAAAAAATGTTCGGAGAGTGAGTGCAGCATCTGCTAATTTTGAGACTCTGACGGAGGACCTCCCAGATCAGCTGAGAGGGGTTGTATTGGCGTCCTTCATATCTATATTTGTTTTGGTTCTTCCAGAAATCCCAAATTTCGGCGGCTGTGACGATCTGAAGACCAAGAGATTTGCCCCAGCTGGCGAGAAGATCATTGAAGCCCCCGACACGGTGATCTAGTCTACACCGGCGTGAGAGACTAGACCACATCTGAGTGGCGAGGTCGTCGGAGAACAGGATGTGTTCGACGGTTTTTGAGTGGTGCACAGTGCAGCAATGGCACTTGGAGGCAAGGTTGTAGCCGATGGAGGTGAGGGAGTCGTTGGTAGGAAGTTTCCTGCGGTGAGCTCTCCAGATTAGGATTGTCCATTTGTTGGGGATGCAGGAGTACTAGAAAGGAGCGGTCAGCATTGAATGAGGGTCAGGTCCTCTTACTACGAATCTGGCGGAGGCCATCGTGAAGGTTCCACCGGGCGTGGCAGCCCATGTCAGCATGTCGGAGATCTCATTGAGCTGTACGTCTGCAACGGCAAGGTCGGCCGACGCCACCGGTCCCTGCCATTCTCTGACCCGGTCCTATTTCCACCCGAAGTCGTTGTCCCATAAGTCTTGGATGGTGCAATTAGGGGGGGTAGATACAGTAGGTTGAAGGACGACATTGCTGAGCCACCGCTCGTGACAGAACGACGAGCTGTCGTTACTAATCTATAGGCGGATGAAAGGTTCAGCAAGGTGTCGGCGTGTAGGATACGACGCCAGGATGCCGACGAGCGATTGTTGCCGGCGGCCGTCGCGGGATGAGAATGACGAAAGTATCTTGCCTTCATAAATCTGGTTCAAATAGAGTTCTCCGATCTGACTTTCCACCATAGCTTCATTGAGCAAGCGTTAATGATGTGCACTAGTCTGCTGAAGGCCAGGCTGCTCGCTTCGATAGGTTTGGCCATGGTATCCCAGCTGGTCCAGTGGTGCTTGTCCTTTCCATTGATATGCCCCAAAAAGAAGCATGCGAGGAGGGACTCTAACGAGGATAGTACCTTCTTAGGGGGAGCATACGGCCAATATGTAGATGGGGATGGAGGATAGGACATACTTGATAAGGATCATCTTGCCACTCGGAGATAGGATTGTATTGTGCCATCCTACGATTTTTTATTTGATTTTGTTCACCAGGCTGTCGAAGATGCCCGAATTAGATCTGCCTTATTCCAATGGGTGCCCCAGGTAGGTGAACGGTGGGTAAGCGGTTGAGAAGGAGGTTAGGTTGGCAAGGGAAGTCGAATGGCTCCTGTCAGCTTTGTGATGAGTGTAGATGACGCTTTTATTTGTATTGATCCATTGGCCTGAGCATCTGGTGTATTTCTCAAACGTACTGCATACGACCTCCACCGATCTGACGTCGCCGGAAGAGAATTTGAGGATATCATCGACGTAGGCCAGATGAGTAATTAGAGGGCAGCCATTGGTGGTGTCATAGTGGTGGAACCTGGGGCTGTTAGCCATGCTCTTAAGGTTTTTGCTAAGCGCTTAGGCCGCGATGAAGAAAATAGTAGAGGAAAGAGGGTCCGTCTGACGGACCCCGCGGCTGGATTTAAAAAAAATCTTCGACTTGTCCGTTGATGACTGTGGAGAACCAAGAGTTGTTTATGGATCTAAAGATGATATCTATCCATTTCTTCGATAACCCGAATCCCCGAAAAGCCCAAATCATGAATTGCCAGTCAAGGCGGTCATAAGCTTTTTCTATGTCTAGCTTGATGGCGACGTTCCACTTAGACGGAAACTTCAAGCAGGTAATCATTTCCTGTACAAGCAGGATGTTGTCAGTGATGATCCGCCTCGGGACGAAGCTGCTTTGTTCCATGGATATAATCTTGGGAATAAGTGTGGACATGTGGTTTACGATAATCTTGGAGATGATTTTGCTGGTGAATGTGCATAGGCTGATTGGTCTGAAGTATTTGAAGGTCTCCTGGTTTTCTTATTTTGGGATTAAAATGAGATTGGCGCAGGAGATGGCTTTCTGGTAGCGTGTGCCCTGAAAGAAAGCCACTGTGGCCTCTTGAAAGTCGGATTCGATGATGTCCGAGCAACAGCAGAAGAAAACACCAGAGAAACCTTCCGGTCCCGGTGTGTTGTGCTCGTTAAGGGCCCAGACTGCGGACTTGACTTCCTCTTTGGAGGAGGGGGGACAATAGCTGCACGTTCTCACGCTCGGTAATCATGTTGGGGACCTTCGGCAAGAACACGTCGTCCTTAACAACAACCTCACGTCTGTATATATGTGTGTGTGTGTGTGTGTGTGTGTGTGTGTGTGTGTGTGTGTGTGTCTGTATATATATATATATAAGGAAAAATTGAAATCAAAAACCTTAAATCAACTGCTGCCACCCCCATCTCAAGTACACCACCTCCCCGTGTGTGCACGACACTGGGACGCCGTTGTTGGCCAGCCGCGGCTGAGCCACCAATGACAACAACAGCAATCAGCGGCAGCAGGAGCTGTTAAGGGCAGCAGCAGCAGCCGGGTTCACCCTCCTACTTTAAGGTAAGATTTCTCCTCCATCAATCGATGAAATTCTGAGCCATTAAACCCTACGCGTAGTCAACTCAAACCCCTTCGGGTCCCTTCAAATACATTTTATTCTATTGCAGTAGAATGCACAAAAAAATCAGACCAAAGTTTACGAGAAAACTGTTCAAAACTCAACATAAATCGATTCCCAAACCCTAACTTAGAAGGTCGATTCATGACAGTGTATATAGAATTTTCAAAATCTAATTAAAGGAAGTCCTAGACAACCAATAGGGCTTTACAACCTTATTGTGGATTTAAATTTCTTTAACTATGTGTGCAGAAAATCGATTTCTAAAAACAAGAAAAATAGCGTTTCCAAAATTTTTTTTTTGTAAAAACTCGACCGATTCGGCGTACGCCCCGATAAACCGAGAGACATAATCACAACCCATAAGCATCAAAATACGCATATGGATGTTGTTGATGTGTGGGAACTGACGAAACTTGATTTCGTTGTACGTGCGCAAGGAAATCAGTACGTATCCGTTAAGATACCCCATATCGGCACTTTACAAAATAGGCAGTAACTTTGGGCACATTCGTCGTATCGATATGAAACATGCGCCAACAGGACCGAATTATTTTTTTGGTCCTGTCTGCCAAGTTTGGTCCAATTCATAGAAGGTCGACCGGAACGCCTTTTTGGCGGGCGCGCGACTTGATCCAACGGGCAAAATTGTGTACGGCCTACCGGAATCCAACTTTAGACATACGGTTGGGTTCATCTCACCAAAATACACTCGTAGACATATAGTTTGACTACTTTAGAGACCGTAGGTACTGGCACATTTTTCAGTACAAAACATGCCTAATAACAGACATCGTGTTGACCCGAAATTACGATTTTCTCCATGTGTCCAGAATTCGACTTTTGGACAGGCGTTTCAAGACATATCTTTTATACCAAAAATGTTCGTGGTATTTATTTCAGCATTCGAGGACGTTTGGGAGATTTGGCTTTCTTGCTTCGTCGATTTGTCGGTTTGAGCTATTGAATCCTGCCCTTTTGCACACCACCTCAGGCAAGATACCTTGCCATTATAATCTGTGATTTAATTTCATTTTAAATTATGCTATTAGACTCAGCTAATACTGCTTGTTTATTTTCCGTTCTTCCAATTGCATTCTTACTATGATTTACTTAGCGCACTTTTAATTATTATAAACAGTTAGTTATATTTTCTTCTTGTCTTTCGATATGCATTTGGACCTAGTCTTAGCGGACTACCTTCTGTCAGTGACATTTGGGAGGGAGAAGACAGTAGATGTATGGGCTACCAAATCCAAAAGTCGTAGTAACTGCATACTACGGTAGTCGTGGCACGACGGTCACTAGCCTCGAGCTATGTAGACTGATGGGTCATATGGGCCGCTAGACTCGGGTTATGTCAGATGATAGTATTAGTACTTGATGTGTGTATATTATGAGGTGTGAGTTAGTCATGGGAGAGTAAGCCTTTCCCTGCCCATACATTGAAATGTCTTCTAAAATTGCGTATTAGCATGGTTAGGTCACACTCCGTCCTAGTCATGGCATAGGGTAATGTCATATCACAGGATAGTGTGCTACCCCTTGTCCTTGTTTGGTTGTAGGGGTAATCTACTATTTCCATGATGGGATATTGGGCAGTGTTATGGTTGGGAAACTTTAATTTTACTTTATGACTTCATACTATATTTTATATCCAGTTTATATGGCATGTTCCTTATGTATCTTGTTACGTCCCTCTGAGGACCTGGTGATCTCCCCAGGTGTGTGCTTTCATATCTTTTTTTTATCTATTCTTTCCTTGTATTCTTCTTCTCATTAATTGGTTAGTAGCGGATCTGTCATCGCCCAACTTTTGTACAAGTAACAATTTAGTGTTGATTTTTATTATATACTTATTTCCTTATTGCGGATGAGATTTAGTTGTCATGGTTTACTGTATTTTACAACTTATGTATACATACAAGGCTTCCATATATTGGAGTACTCTTCGTATGTTTGTAGCTGGCATATATGCGTACTTAGTCCTAAGTATTTTGGGACTCGGGCATTACAAAGGATGAACATCCTATCCTCTTCAGAAAATGATTGTATCAAAACGCTACGTCCGATAGCGAGGCTGAAAATGATGATAGTGGGCGACTTCAGCTACATCGTAACAGTCAAAAATCGAAGAATATCATCCAAAAGATGGGCTACAATTTCAAAACTGGCCTCAACGATTGTAGGGGAAGGCAAATTCCTATTCGTATCCTTGTTCCAAAAGGAAAGTCACTACAATACTATAGCAAAACAAAATATGGGTTGGGCTACACTCCGCCGATCATGACCCCAGATGCTTCTGAGTCTGACAAAAAAGAGTGATCTAACTCTTTTGACTCTGCCTTATGGGATTCGGACACCAGTGTAGGGCACGTCCATCGAGTGACTCTATCTTCTAATATGGTGACTGCCGAGTTCTCCGAAAACGAAGACAATTTTGCTGAAATCCCTGAATATGATCCTTGGGCACAAAGGATGGACACTCAATAGGAACTTTGCTTCGAGCAACGTGAGCCACCTACTGAAGATTTGGTAGTCCAAGTTGATATAGGAGACAAAGCTTCTCCAAGACCAATTTTTATCAGCAAAATCCTTCCTGAAATAGATAAACAAGAACTGATTCAGCTTATTAGGGAATACATTGACGTATTCGCCTGGAGCTGTGAAGACATGGCAGGATTAGATCCTCAGATCGCTACCCACAAGCTTAACATTCTGTCGAATGCAAGGCCAGTCAAGTAGCAACAGTGTCGATTTCGACCTGAAATGATGGACGCCATAGAAGCTGAAGTCAAGAAGCTCATCGCTTGTGGCTTTATCAAAGAAGAACAACATCCTGACTGGGTGGCTAATGTCCTTCCAGTTATGAAGAAAATAGGGAAGGTTCGATTCGGCATCGATTTTAGAGACCTCAATGAGGCTTGTCCTAAGGATGAGTTCCCTCTTTCGATCACTGATGTCATGATCAACAACACTTGCGGGTTTGAGCGGATGTCTTTTATGGATGAATTCTTCGGATATAATCAAATCAGGATGAACCCCGAAGATAAAAACACACATCTTTTTGTACTCCTCTAGGAGTCTATTTCTGCATCGTTATGCCATTTGGCCTCAAGAACGCGGGTGCAACCTATCAGCGGGCCATGAGCACCATCTTTCGTGAACATTTATGGAAGACAGTCGAATTCTATGTCGATGATATTGCTGTCAAAAGTCGTCTAAAGGAAGATCACATCCAGGACTTAAGAACTATCTTTGATCTAATGCGCCAGCATTAACTCAAGATGAATCCCATTAAGTCATTCATGTGAGTCTCTAGTGGCAAATTCCTCGGATTCATTATTGCCTCTAAGGGTATACACGTTGACCCCGACAAAGTTAAAGTCATTCAAGAGATGCGTCTTCCACGCAACCTAAAAGTGCTACGAGGATTCTAGGGACGGCTTGCGTACATCATGAGATTTATCTCAAATCTCTTTGGATGCTGCAGACCGTTTACTCAACTAATGAAGAAAGGTGTCATTCGTTTGGACTAAAGAATGCCAGCAAGCATTTGAAGACATAAATCGGTACTTGATGAACCCTCCAGTCCTAGTTCCTCCAGTCACAGGAATACCCTTCCTGATGTATGTTCGAGCAATAGATCATTCCCTGGATGCTTTAGTAGCCCAAAAAACAAAGAAGGTCTTGAGCAAGCCATCTATTATCTCAATCGTACAATGATCGGTGTTGAACATCTATATAGTCCAGTAGAAAAAGAATGTTTAGCCTTGATGTTTGATGTTCAAAAAACATGATATTACATCACGGGCCAAACTATTCATGT
The DNA here is from genome assembly GCA_029216955.1 of Iris pallida. Classification (NCBI taxonomy): domain Eukaryota; kingdom Viridiplantae; phylum Streptophyta; class Magnoliopsida; order Asparagales; family Iridaceae; genus Iris; species Iris pallida. The sequence continues at coordinate 2,964,489 of JANAVB010039220.1, forward strand.
CATCTCCAGATTCAATCCTCTGCGAGTCTTGATGAAGAAGCTAAGTACACTTAATTCCAGACTCGCTACTGGGCCATATTACTAGCACGGTATGATATGGTATATGTTCCACAAAAGTCTGTTAAGGGTCAAGCCTTAGCTGACTTTCTGGCTGCTCACCCAATCCCTGAGACATCTAAACTCTATATTGAAATTCCTGATGAGACTCTAGAGTCTAACATGACTTCAGAAGGAATCCCTGCTTGGTGACTATTCTTTGATGGTGCTTCCAGAATCGGACCTAAATGCACTATCGTTGCTGGAGTTGGAATTATTCTAGTATCTCCCAAAGGACTGGCAATTCAGAGAGCTTATTCTTTAAACAAACCATGCTCTAATAATGTTGCTACATATAACGCTCTACTCATCGATATCCAATTAGCCAAACAATTGGATATCAACAACCTCGAACTATATACAGACTCTATACTGGTCATCAATCAGGTTAGAGGTACGTTTGAAGTGTGGCATCAAGATCTTGTTCCATATCATGAAGCAGCAGTCAAGTTGGCTACATCCTTCAAAGGTTTCTTTATTGAACATGTACGTAGAGCTTGCAATACAGAAGCTGATGCACTTGCCAATCTAGAAGTAGTATTAGTAATCCTTGTAAAAAGACAGCAGATGATCGTTATTACTAACAGGGAATTATTCTGTATTGAGAATAATTTGCATCTGGAATCCAGCAATTCAGTCGAGGTCTGCACCACAAGTGAAGACTGGAGAGCTCCTTTCATCGACTTTGCGGTACATAATATCCTACCTGAAGATCCTAAGGAAGCAAATCGGCGATCACTTCGATTCTACTACAACCATGCCTCTAAAACACTCTATCGATGATCATATGATGGTATGCTTCTACGCTGTCTTGCCAGAGATAAAGCAAAACAGATACTATATGAAGCTCATGATGGTGTCTGTAGTGCACATCAGCCTGGGCCTAAGCTACAAGATCGAATTTGATGCATAGGATATTATTGGCCAACCACGGTGTCAGATGCCATCGAATATTCAAGAAAATGTCGATCATGTCAAATTCATGTGTAGAAGCATAAAAAATACAAGACTATGTACCCCATATGAAGAAGAATACTATGCACCCACATAACCAAAGGGAGGCTATGCGCCCACATAACCAAAGGGAGGCTACGCGCCCACATAACCAAAGAGAGGCTATGCGTCCATATTGTTTTCATGCAGATCAAACATGCACCCAAGTGTGGGCGCATAAACTTACTCCCACACTATGCACCCAAGGCAACAGATCCCTACGACTCAATCAACATCCACGATCAGTCGTGCACCAAAGCATACGGCCACGTCAGTCTCCACGAGCAATCGTGCACTGAAGTATGCAGCCACGTCAACCCCACGATCTACCCACGATCATCTAGTGTCCATGCACCTACACCCTATGCACCTAAAGGGGTGTTATGCACCCATAGTAAAATCAGTGTATTTTCCACCTGTGGGTGCATAACAGTCGTTTCAGTACAAAACGACTATAAATGGTGGGCGTCCTCCTCTACAAATACACACAGAACGGAGAGTATTTCAAGAGCCAAATTGCTGCCCTTCTTGCCAGTGAGCCGAGAGTTAGCAATTTTCTTAGGTTTTCTTCCACTTTTGTAAATTGGAGTGTCAACAGAGTAAAGGAGCAACAGTCGTTCTATCTCTATCGTCCCATTCTCCAGAATTCTGTTTGTACTCGGGGATCCTCAATGCAGGATCTCTCAGGCGTACTTGATTTGTGGTGTCTTACGCTAATAAAAAAGACATCATTTCTTCTTTTTTTTTGTGTGTCCACAAAAATGGCGACTCTGTTGGGGAATACCTTTTTTTTTGACGAGAAGGTGGTGACACAATTCGATATCGATAAAGTGGGGAGCACTCCGAAGATGTTAATCGTAAAGTTTGATCAATAGGCGTTCGAAGAGATGTACTCGAGGGATAGCTCTACTTCTTCAAAATCAGCAAAGCGAAACAAGTCTTGTAAGACTTGGCTTCCGAAGGCTCGTGCTGTATATCCTGCCAGTATCGTAGAAGATATACAACCGAAGGGTAACTTCGTCATGGGGGTGCATAACCCTTCAACAGGAGCTCCCAATGCGAAGAAGGCGCATACCGTTCCAGGCTCTACTAGTCCAGCGACTTCTCTCTTGTGTAATCAACAACAAAGTGTTCAATACTCAAAACTTGCTAAAGAAAAAAATACGATGCCAAGAATCGAAGTGTTCGATGCTCTGGGCAAACTCAGCGAGGCTCACAAATGAAGAAGGCATAACTGGGAGAAAATAGTGCTGTTTTCCAAAGAATGCGCCCAGAGCTATGTACCCAAAGCAGTATGTGGGAGCATAACTCTGGCCAGAGGACTTCTGTCTTCGATAGGCTACGCGCCCAGGGCTATGCGCCCAGGCTCTAATGGCCCATTCTATGCGCCCATATCCAAGAGGGCCAGGCATGTTGCCAGGACTTCAGGAAAGCATGTGCCCAAGGGCATGCTCCAGGTTCTATGCGCCCACAGCAAAAAGATAGACCCTATCTTATATAGCACGGAGCTGTCTTCAAGATCATTATGGAACTTAGGTATGGCGGTTGCCCCTGCACATGAACTAAGTCCGGATGTGCCAACTTCCCTTACAAAACCATATGCAAAACTCGACGATGCATGTGACATAGGTTTTAAGGCAAAACTCCCTTCCGCTGATTTACGGGACATAATAAATCATAAGCGTAAGGCGAGGGAGGATACTGCAATTCATGGCATACATCCGTGCACCAGTATTGTCATCAACTGTTGCTGCTCCAAAGCAACGAAGGTGCCTCCATGGCAGTCCATGTTTCGACGACTGTAACACCATGATGATGAAAAGCCGCTATGTGTTTCATCCAACATGGCTTCAAGGGGTCCTCCATACGGGATCCCCAATCAAAGAAGGTGGATCACTAATCTAACTTTTTCTCTCAGTTCTGCGAACAGAAGAAGAAGAAGAAGTCTGCCAACAAATAGCCAGCGAGCTGTTACATCTGACATAGTCTATATGGGTACTCGGTCAAGGATGAGATTTCGAATAGATGACAAGGACTCCCAAACTGGGGGTGATGATCCTTGAGCTGGGGGTAGTATTCCCTCAGAATCTGAAGTAAACGACCTTCAAACTGGGGGTAGCCTTCCAGATGACGGGGGTAGCCTTCTAGATGACGATGATCTCTTCGAGTTCGACGGTGACTATCTACTTCCCCTGCCTGAAGACGAGGGTCTTTTCAACTCGGAGAGAGACAGTATCAGCACCAGTTGTACTGTCTCCTCTATTCATCCTCACATGTTATCTGCGTACATGGCGGATGGAGAGAGACCTGAAGAAGCCAGTGATCAAACCAACAAGCGACTAGAGAGTCTTGAAACGACATTTGCTAAGATCACTATATGCTTACCAGTATCATGGCAGTCCAAACTGTCGTGGCTGTTCCTCCACCGCAACCGAACGTTCCAGCACACGCTAGTCCGACTCATAGCAACGACCCTCCTTCACTATAAAAGGAGTATCATTTTGTTGTGCCTCCTCCAAATCCCGTAAATATTGGGGGTGGTCCTTCGCCAACGATGCTTGACAACCATACAGCAGCAGTGTTTCTCAATATCTGCTCAATCAGTTGGATGCAATTGATTCTCTTGTTGCCCGTCTCGATACCATCTCACACAAAGACGAGCTTCAAAAAATGAGGATATCTCAACCTTATCCTTCTGAATGGAAGAATGCTACTTGCCCTCCTAACTACAAGCCACTAACGCTAAATTCCTTTGATGGGATGACTTCTCCTCACTAACACATGACATACTTCAACACGCAGACTATGCACTTACAAAGGGGCGATCCGTTCTTGTTAAAGCTATTTATCAGCACCTTGCAGGGGGTAGCTTTTGAATGGTTCTGCAGTCTGCCTAACGGTAGTATTAATTCCTTTAAAGACTTGGAAAAGTTATTTCTCAACAGATTTTATGAGAATGGCATGCATGTTAGTATGTCTATCCTCATCGAGACCAAGCAAAGGAGGAGTGAGTCTATTATTGCTTTCATCGAACGCTTCAGGCGACTAGCATTGAAGATGCCCTTCGGTATACCAGACTCAGAGCTTATAGACACTTGTCGACATAACTTCCTTCCTACAATGAAGTTCCGTCTGGGTATACATAAGTATGATACCTATCCCGCTTTCATCGAGACTGTTGATGCTGCTGAAAATGATGTCCCTAATCTGGAATTACTGGTGTTGAAGACACCCAAATCTAAAGACAAAAGCAAGCACCCCCAAACTATCCCTGTCCGTGGGGGTAAAGTAAAAGAAGACTTGAAGGTCGACACTTCCAAGGGAGCTTCCAATTCTCAGGGCTCTTTTGACAAACCCAATGAGACTTTCTCCTTTGACGAAGATGATGTTATTACCATTTTTCACACATTGATGAAGGGTAATAAACTGATATTGCCTCCACCACAACGTCCTGCGGAGGCGAACCAATTCAACGATCCCAAGTACTGTCTTTATCATCAATATGTGTACCACTCTACCAAGGATTGCATTGTCCTGAAGAAGAAGATACAACAGCTTATCGACAGCCAAGTTATCAACATCGAAGTTGAAGACAAGGTCATATCTTCTCACATAATCTCTCTTCAATTTGGTGACTTTCCTCCCACAGAAGTCCCAGACGGCGTACTCCCAATCCCCAAGACAGTAATGGAAGTCGTCAACCTGCCGCCAGCTCACGACTCAACATCAACGTTGGTGCCACTCACGACAAAATATGGTGAGATCATGTGTGTCCATCCAGACTTTGTACAAGAAATGATACAGGGGGTGGTGTCTTCCAAATCAAAGAGGGGCAAGAAATACAAATCATGCCATATGGTGTCTTCTCCCATTTACGAAGTTCTATCTGGCGAGACGCAATTCGGAAAGACTTACCTACAAACTTATGACCCCGTACAAGAAGATGCAGTGCCATCTCAAGCTCTTACTGCCCCCACAAGTTCAGAAGCTGGTCAATCTAAGTCCTCAATTACCGACAAAGATAAGCAGAAGGAGACGCAATTTGATAAATCTCTGAAGGCACCAACTCCCGAAGGCATGGATCAGCCTCACAACTTTGACATACTGGCAAAGCGGGCCAATACACCTGCCAGGTCGTTTTTGTTCGATCTACTGTGACTCTCCAAAGAGACGGGGAAAGCTTTAAATGATGCATTACTACATGTCGACTCTTATCTCGCTGAAGTCAAAGCCCCCGCTGAAGATCTCGTCTCCTGTCCTCACTGTCATAGCACTATGAAAGTGGTGCCTAACATCACCTTTTCATAAGAGGACATGCTACTCAAAAACAATCGTCATGATGGACCTTTCTACAATATAGGATATATCGGGACGATTAAGGTGGATCAGATGCATATCGATCTAGGTTCCTCCCTCAGCATCATCCCTAAAAATTTACTCCAAATTCTAGGGATCCCTCTGCACAAGCTGTCTGCAACCAATACAACTATCATGGCTTTCAATGCTGGAAGAAGCCATCCGCTGGAGAAGATCTGCCTCAAGTGCCAGATTGGTGATCTCTGAACAGAGATTTCTTGCTATGTAATCGATGCCAATGTGTCCTACAATGTCTTATTGTGATGTCCGTAGATACACGAGAACATGATCGTTCCTTCTATCCTTTACCAGTTCTTCAAGTACGTCAACTGTGATTGTATCGTGAAGACGGAGATTACCGATGTCGATCCTTTTAAGGGTATTGAAGCCTACTATGGAGATTCGGTACTTTATCAATCTCAGCCTCCCAAGGATGATGGCAACGAAGCTGACGATGAAGCTGAAGTCAATTCATCCACTAGTAACGGTCCCCTAGTTATCCGAGTCAAAGGACATACTACTCCAAAAAGTACTCCAAAGCCTCTCACAATCTGGGTCAAAAAGAAAAATCTTGATATTGTCAAACCATTGACCATCACTCTCTGCAAAACGACTCAGGTGGAGCCTGCTGAAGTTCATCCTCCCAATCCTGATGAGTTACCCTACGTGGTGAACTTGACCAAGTCTGTGGCTCCTGTTCCAGACAATGACCCCTCAATAAGTATATCAATACTCAAAATAATGTACCTTCAGTGGATGATGTTATCCCTGAAGAAGAACTTGCATATTTTTTTTGCAAAGGTTTATCTTTGAATTACTTCGATGTCTTCCAATCTGTAAACCAGTACATAGATACGATATATGCCCTAGAGCATGGCATAGGACCACATCACTACATGCCGGTCACGACACCTCGTCTGCGGGAAAAATTCTGGCTATAAGATATCTACTACTTCATCGTTCCAGCTAGAAAGAAAGGTGAAGAATTGATCATCTTCGGTCGAAAAATTGGCGAAAGAAAGTTCGTTCTGGACATTACTACTCCCAATCATAACACTGAAGATGACTATGATTTTGGAAAAATACAACTTTACCGATATAGTTGGCAGGCCAAGAATATCATCCAGAACATGGGATATGATATAAAAAACGACCAGGGACTAAACTACAGTCAAGGGTGACGATTGCCAATACGTCACTTTGCTCCTCCCTGCAAACCCGAAAACTATTATCAACAAAACGGTGTTGGTTTGGGTTACGTTACTCCTCCAACAACTCCTGAAGGATCAGACGTCGAAGTGGATCGTTGTTCTCATTCTCCTGATTCCTGCCTCTGGGATTCAGACTCCAGCATTGGAGACATGTTCAAAGCAACTTTGTCCGTCAACATGGTATCAGTTGACCAAATTGCAGAAGATGTCCAATCAATCGACCTCGAACAATGGCCTCAAAATATGGATACCAAGTGGGAGTTACGTTTTGAACGACATAAAACACCTACTGAAGATGAAATCGTCCAAGTTAATTTGGGAGATGAATCATCTCTTAAACCAATCTTTATTAGCAAAAGTCTATATGGTGAAAAACGACAATCTCCTATACAGCTTATAAGAGAATATATTGACGTCTTTGTATGGAGCTATGAAGACATGCCAGGCTTGGACCCTAGAGTTGCTATGTACTACCTAAATGTCTCGTATAAAGCTAACCAGTGAAGCAACAGCAACGACGATTTAGAACAGATATCATGGAGGCCATCGAGAGTGAAGTCAAGAAGCTTATTTCAAGTGGGTTTATTTGCGAAGAACAATACCCTGACTGGGTCGCTAAGATTATTCCCGTCATAAAAAAGAATAGTAAAGTTTGAGTCTGTATTAATTACCGTGATTTGAACTCTGCATGCCCGAAAGATGAGTTCCCTCTATCGATCATCGACCTAATGATCGACAATACTTGCGGCTTCGAGCGGATGTCCTTCATGGATGGATTCTCAGGCTATAACTGGATCAAGATGTTCCCCGATGATAAGAAACATACATCTTTTCGAACACCATTGGGGGTATACTGCTATACGGTGATGTCCTTCGGATTGAAAAATGTAGGGACGACATACCAGCGAGCTATGAACACAATTTTTTGTGATTATTTGCACAAAACAGTGGAATGCTACGTAGACGATATCGCTGTTAAAAGTCGTCTCAAGGGCAACCACCTCCAAGATTTGAGAACGGTGTTCGAACTAATGCGTGCACACTAAGTCAAGATGAATCCAACCAAGTCTTTTATGGGAGTCTCCAGCGACAAGTTCCTCGGTTTTGCACTTCAAAGAGTATACATCTTGACCTAGAGAAAGTAAAAGCTATCCTCGATATACGTCCACCAAGAAATCTTAAAGAGCTACACGGACTTCAAGGAAGGCTAGCCTACATCAGACGATTCATTTTAAATCTTTCTGGAAGGTGTCAACCGTTTACTCAGCTCATGAAGAAAGGAGTATCTTTCGTCTGGACTGAACATTGTCAACGCGCAATTGACGACATCAAAAAGTATCTCACAAGCCCCCTAGTGTTGGTGGCTCCGATAATTGGAAAGCCTTTCTTGTTATATGTCTGCGCTATGGATCATTCCCTTGGTGCCCTATTAGCTTAGAAGAATAAAGGCGGCCATGAACAGGCAATCTACTACCTCAACCGCACGATGGTGGGTGCCGAACACAGATACACACCTGTGGAAAAGGAATGTCTCGAACTGGTATTTGCTATCCATAAGACACATCACTATGTGTCTGGCAGACTATCCATATCATATCTATAGTCAATCCTCTCAGAATACTCAAGACTAAATCGGGGTCTCTTAATTCCTATTTAGCTACATGGGCAATGCTGTTGACTCCATACGATATGCTGTTCGTCCCTCAGAAGGCAGAAAAAGGCCAAGCATTAGCTGATTTCTTAGCAGCTCATCCGGTGCAAGAATTGTCCAAACTCTACGATAAAATCCCGGATGAAGTAGTGGAGTCTAACACCACAACTGAGGAAATCCCCATTTGGCGAATGTTCTTTGACAGTGCGTCAAGAACAGGACCTAAAGGAAATATCATGGCCGGAGTAGGCTTCATGCTTGTGTCACCCGACCATCTGGTTATACATCGTGCATATTCTCTCGTGAAACCTTGTACAATACAAGAAATTGAGTTTTCGTGACAAGTAATTTATGACAAGTATAAAACTTGTCACTGAAAGGAATATTTTTGTGACAAATAATTTCTATTATCACTAATAATTTGATTATGTGACAACTGTTGTTTATCGTCACAAAATTAAATAATTCAGTGACTGTGCTTTTATTAGTTATCACTCAATGCTGTCACAAAAATAAAATTTTAATTTTGACTCAGGTTGTGGGTGACAAGTGAAAATACTTGTCACTTAAAGTTTTCTTTTAGTTACAAAAAAATAAATAACGTCACATAAAAGTCTTAGTCACAAGATAGAAAAAAAAATTCTTGTCACTTAAGGTTTTCTTTCTGTTACCAAATAATGTTACATCACAGAAAAGTATTAGACACAATTTTTTCCTTGTAAAAAATTATTTAATTAAAAAAATAAATAAACAAAATATTCTAATTGCATTTGGCAGAATAAATTGGTATTCTTTTGATATCATTGTTTAAATCATAACATGATTTGAGTATATTTTTTTTTGCCAAATATTGATCTAGTCCTAACCGATAATAGGATTAATATAGCAAAATTTTAGGTCAAATATTTAGCAAATTCTAACTATTCCCTCCTCGGTAATACGATTAACTAAATATTTACTAAGTCCTAAAAAAATCTTATATATGTAAACAAATTGTCCATAATAAATACAATCTTCCTCCAACCCCTTTCCCATAGAAAATTAAACGTCAACTAGCCCTAGCTATTCCCGCCCCGGGCTCCCCTGATCTCCACGAAATCTTAGCATATCTTCCACCTTTTTCCAGAAAAAAATTGGTTTCCCCCTCTTTTTTCACACGAAGAACCGTGTGTGGGATGCTGTTAAAAGCAGCAATGCCATCCAAAATTCTCATCCCCCTAAAAAAATGGATTGAAGAAGAAGGTATGGCTTCTCCCTCAATTCTATATATTTTTTCTATCCTCAAAATCTAGGTCAACTCTCCCTCTTTCATCTCCATCCCTCCTTTCTTATTTTTTTCTTTACATATATTATGTAGGGTTTACAAAAAAGAATCAATTATTTGATAGACATAATAATTGGGGATTTTATAAGCATCAGAATTATTTTTTGTTTTTATTAGTTAATCTGAAAAAAAAATTATTCTCTCAGTACATTTTGTTGTCTTCTTTGTTGTTGTTTTTGGATTTGAGGAAAATGAAATATTATTCCCATTTTGCGGCCACTGGATTTGGGGAAACTTTTTTTCTCTTTCATATTTAGAAAACTGGAAATTGCTGAGAAACCCAATTTCGGGGTGGGCTTTTATGAAATGTCCACCCGCTGGATAAGTTTTATGAAATACCCAGAATTAAGTATTTTCACGTTAAATATTCCAAGATTCCCTTTTAGATGCCACCCGCTAGAAACTGCTATTTTTATAATACCGAAACTACCCCTCCGCGCGAATTGGTCATCTATATGTATTTGAATTCAAAAAACTCAGATCTGGATTGCGATTTTCGTCTTCTTCTTCTTCACGGGAAATCTGAATTCCATTGCTCTCATATTCAGCAGAGATCGCAAAGATCGTTCGTAGTTCGGTGTGTTTTTCTTCAGTCGAACTCAGATCATCGCTCGTCATCATCATCACCATCATCATCATCTTCATCGTGGAGACATTTGAACTCAGATCTTCAATTGTGGAGAGAAGATCTTTCTTCTTCTTTTCCATAAGAATTATCATCGCTTTGAAAGAAGAACGAAACTCTTTATTCCTGAAAAAACTAAATTACACGTTTTAACACTGGAAATGACCATTCTCCGTCTTAATTAGGACGGAGAATGGCATTCTCCGTCTTAATTAGGACGGAGAATGCCATTCTCCGTTTTATTTAAGACGGAGAATGCCATTCTCCGTCCTAATTAACACGGAGAATGACATTCTCCGTTTTCGTCTTAATTAGGACCGAGAATGTCATTCTCCGTCTTAATTAGGACGGAGAATGACATTCTCCGTTTTATTTAAGACGGAGAATGGCATTCTCCGTCCTAATTAACACGGAGAATGGCATTCTCCGTGTTTCTAACACGGAGAATGGTCATTCTCCTGCGTTTTAACACTAGAATGACCATTCTCCGTGATAAATTACACGGAGAATGGCATTCTCCGTCCTAATTAAGACGGAGAATGGCCATTCTCCGTGCTAAACGGAGAATGGCCATTCTCCGTCTTAATTAGGACGGAGAATGCCATTCTCCGTTTTATTTAACACGGAGAATGGCATTCTCCGTTTCATTTAACACGGAGAATGGCATTCTCCGTGTTTCTAACACGGAGAATGGTCATTCTCCTGCGTTTTAACACTGGAATGACCATTCTCCGTGTAAATTAAGACGGAGAATGTCATTCTCCGTCCTAATTAAGACGGAGAATGGTCATTCTCCGTGTAAATTAAGACGGAGAATGCCATTCTCCTGCATTTTATGGTTAGCTGAAACTTTGGAGGGCCATAACTTTTGACTGGGAGGTCGAAACGAGGTCCCGTTTGTCGCAAAATGAGCGTATCGTCGAGGAGACTGAAAGTAACAGCTTCACCGTTAGACGGCCTTCCGAAATTTTAGATTCGCAAAAAAATGATGTTTGAACCTCCGTTTTAGCACTTTTGTCGTTCGTCCCGGTCTTTCCGAAATTTTTCGACGAGTTTTTGAAGATTTTTGAGGAGAAAACCTAGATTCGAAAGTGAGCAGCGTATGGAAGAAGATGGAGTATTGAAACATTTTTTTAAGAGCAGTTTTGTGGGTGTTTCCAATAAATTAAAAGGAAGGGCAAAAGGGTCATTTGGAACCCGCTTTGGATAAGTTTCTCTAATTCTGGGCACGCGATGAAAGTTTTTTTAGCGGTGGGTTTTACATAAAACTTTTTTAGTTTTTGGGCATTTCATAAATCTTCCCTTTAGAAAATTTGCAACCACTGCATTGTCACAGCTAAAGTCCATGTCAACCCTGGATTTGACATGAAGCACAAGTTATTGAACAAATTGTTAAATTTTGTGAAAAATTGTAGTTATTGGAGATAGCAAACTGCACGTTGTTGTATCTTCCATGTTTTAGTTGGTAGCATTCCTTTCACATGTTTTAGTTGGTAGCATTCCTAATTAGTAGCATTATGTTATTATTGCTTCTGACATATGTCAGAGAAACCTCATATCTGTGTTTGATTATATCTATAGTTTCTAGGGCCTAACAGAAAATTGACCATGAAGAGATTGAGGAGCTTCAGTTTTTAGACGTTAACTGATGTTATACATGTTAACTTATTAATGAAAGGAAGGAGAACTAGATTACCAAATGACCCAAAACAATACTTTCATAGCTGAATAAGATCATTATGTTCAATATGCCAAATTTGAATGCGTTAAAAAAATTAAAAAGAATCCAAACTGGTAATTGGATTGCCCGGTGGTCGCGGTGATTGGCGAGGCATAGTGAGCACAATGCTTCGTTTATTCAGTCGATCCAGTCCATGTTGCTCTCACTCTTGTGCTAGTCTGTGTGGTGCTTGCATTACAGGAAGAAGTTATCCTTCAATAACGGCTTCAGCCACGGTGGCCACTTGTTGTCGTTATCTTCCAGTCCTCCACCTCCCTGAGCACCAATAGTAATCAGCCAAACATCATTCTTGAGGTAGTATATATCTATCTATACTAATAAGACTTGTTGTTAATAGATTCTTTGGCTTGATAACATGAAATATCCTTGTTATATGTATTCTCCAAACATATCTCTGTTATAACAAATAGACAGATTTATCAGTCAGCATTTTGTATTAATGCAATGATTTTTTTTATTAATTTTGGTTATCTATGATTTTGGGTCAATTGGGTGTAGGAATTAACATAGAATGATTATTGAGATTGTTTTTATTTGTGTTTAGTGATATATCGTTGAAGAATTGATCTTTAGCTCCTTATTATTCTTTAATTTCTTAGTAAGAAATTCTAGTAGTTTAATAATTAATTGTGTTCAAAGAGTTCCGACTTCCTACAAGTCCCTTATCAATAGTGGGTTCATCAGTATATATGATCGTTAAGATTGATCTCCTAGGGAATTATCATGGTGTGAAACATGATTTTTGAATGAAAGTCAATAAGGTTTTATCGGGGTCATCTGCTTTATTTGTCTACATTGAATGAATTTTTTCTTTCCACTTAGCAAACACTGAATTTTTTGTAATTTTTTCACTGATCATGCTCCTGTAAGGTGGCTTGGAGAAATAATAGTAGTCTTATAAGGATGAAGCAAGTGAATGTTGGGTGCCATTATTTTCTGTTAGTTCTTTGACATTTCAAGACTAACGGTATTTCTTATTACATGTGATCGACTATTTTGTCTCCTCAGCTTATCCAAACTCCAGATTTGTGGCTGTTGCCTAATGCCTACATGGTTATATCTTCTGTGTATTCATATAAACCTTTTAGCTAATTATTTCCACAACATTCTTCGCACACAACTTCATCCTGCTTATGCCTGAAAATGAATTGTCTCCTTTGAGTAAGTATTTAATCGCCATTTGTTTCACCTTATATTGTAATTTTTGAATCATCTCCATATATTTTAATTTATGAATCATCCATCCTAAACATGAAATTGCTTCAATTGTTGTATTACTATAGTGTAATCTATCGTAGTTTCAAACAAGGTTCTCAATGGTTATAAACCATATTCCTCTTTCAAGCCTTTTCAACTTATCTAGATGTGTGATTGCAAATATTAGCAAATTAAATATTTACTCATCAGGCTTAGTTATTTATGTTACCATCTAAACATGACATGAATTTCATGTATCCCCTTGCCCGAATGAATTGATGGTGTAATCATAAAGAAAATTGAGGTGATGGAAACCAGCATACCGATATAATATATATTATAGATTACTTTTGCACATAAGAATGGCACCTGCAGGAATTTTGTACTGTATGCTGTCTTGCTCAAGTAGTTAAATTATTCCACTTTTTACTATTCACTTTTGATTTATGGATGTATTATCTGTTTGAAGGTCTGATCAGAATGGCACCTGCAGGAACTTGGAAGGGCTTTCTTTGAGAGGAACAATGGCATCTGACCTGGGAAAACTCGTAATTTATGTTAGAAATTATTGTACCCTATCGATTCATGAGATGAAGATCATAAATTAAATTACGGAAGCGTACCTGAATCCATTGCTAGACTTGATGGATCTTGAAGCGAACGTCTCTTTATTGGGTTCGATCTTCCAACTTGCTACGACCCTTAATGACAAAGAAGAATCCGAATCCTTTGTCCCTCTCTTTCTGTTGATGGGGATGCAGAAGAGAAAAAGAGAAAACCTCTCTTTGGTGGCCGTATAAGTTGGGGACCATAACCCTAATGAATACGCACATTTATATATGTGTTGATATTTCTAATTTGGCCCCTCATCAAATTAGAATTATCTCCGGTATCTACACATTAATTCCATGACAATTATACCCTTAAGCCAATTTTTCAAATAGATCACTTTAATTTGGCTTAATTATTTAGATAGCCCAAACACAATTAATTTTACATGTGTGGCCCCTTAATTATTGAATAATTCCAACAATCTCCTACTGGGCCACATATGTAATCTTATAATTGTGTTAACCTTAGTGAGCTCATAAATTGCTATCTTAATCCTTAGGGTATATCCGGAGAATCTCGTCCATTAACCATATCAACATAGGATCAAAGCGGCATTCGTCACATATAGCGTAACTAAACCATCAATGGTCACATATACCAATATAGCTAAACGACATAGATCAATCATTGATGCGTAGCATAGAAATTACACGCAATGTGATCAATACATGTCTATTTCCAACTGGTCCTCCTTAACATTAGTGAGACCAATATTTTAACATAATGAAAACAGAATGAACTGAATTTCTATATATCTGATCAGATAAATATCCAAAATACTTTAATATACAAATGTGTCCAAAACCAAATAGCACCCAAATACATAAAATACAAACTTCCACTGCATTGCAGTATTCTTAATTAAGATAACACCCATATGAGCAGTATGCTCATGAAAGATCCTGGATGATAATACTTTGTGAGCGGATCCGCTAATCATGGAGTTTGTCCTATTGTGCTATATGGACACTTAAACCATTCTGAATTCTTTTCTTCACAACTAAAAACTTTATGTCAATATCCTTTGACTTATACAAGTTTATGTTGTTATTGAAATACAATATTGCTGATTCATTGTCACACCGTAATTTGAGTGGTCTTTCAACACCCTTTCCTGTAGGCGCAGCCTTATGACAAGATTTCACAACTATATTCCTTGAATAGATGCCTCACAACATGCTATAAACCTTGCTGTCATGGTGGAAAAAATATGAGTGCATATTTGACACTCATCCAAAATATATATCCATTAGTCAGCATAACCTGATGTGGATCTTCTGCTGTGTTGGCATCCAAAAAAATCAGAGTCGAAATACCTTATGATCTCCAGAATTATTCCATCTCCTACAAAGAGCATATAATTCCTTGTTCTCTATTAATTACTTAATTAGTTTGGCTGCTACCCAATGATCCATCCATATTTGCTTAAATATCTGCTTAACATTCTAATATGTACGCAATATCCTGAAGCGTACATACTTGAGCATACATCAGACTCCCTACAACTTACCATGAAGAAAAAATCTATTGTATTTTCTTAATTTTAAGGCTAACCTCAGGGCACTTGATTGAGACCGAATTTGTCTCCTTTAACGAGAGGTGTCACCTGGTTTGCATTAGATACTTTAATAAATATACAAAACCAGAAAATTATTTCTACTCCCACTGAACTTGTGATATACACAATCTTCAACAGTGTTCATCTCAAAACCAAACGAGATAATCACTTTAAGTACCTTTGACGAGAAGCTTGCTTGAGTTCATAAATATATTTTGTCAATTTGCAAACCATATTCTTTGGATCTTTCAACACAAAGTTTTCTGGTTGCACCATATAAACTGTTTCATCAATGTTACCATTGAAAAATATTATTTTGATATCCATTTAATGTAATTCAAAATCAAAGTGTGCAACATGTGCTATGATTGTTTTAAAGGAGTTTTTCAAAGATACCGAAGAGAAAAACTCTTTAAAATCAATCCCAAAATTTTGAGTAAAGTCACCAGCTACAAGACGTACTTTATACCTCTCCACATGACCCTTCGAATCCTTCTTGGTTCTAAATGTTCATTTGCAACCGATGGACTTCATACCTTTTGGTAATGGGACAAGTTCTTAAACTTTATTGTCTTACATGGACTTATACTCCTTATTTATTGTATCAATCCACTTTGAGAAATGGAACTTTCTATGGCCTAACGGAAGTTGATTAGATCATCTTCCAGTATCCACAGTCTTCCTCACATTCCTAGAGTAATATTGCAAATATTATCCGAAATAATATTTCTTATTTCTCTGGTGGACCATCTTAATATTATCGGTTCTTGAGGTTGTTGAGTTTGTTACTTAGGAATAATTACCTTATCTTGAATGGGGTGCCGCTACGTTGTCGTTGTTAAGGTATCTCAATAACGACTTATAGAGGTAATTCAACATTGTCTTATTGAGGCTCCGAATTCACTTCTTGATCATGACATGTATAGTATCCTGCACATCGTCAAAAGTGATAGTAGAAATCGTAATTGATTACTTCTCAAAGACAATGATCCTGATTTTATTTCTTCCCCAAACTCAACATCCTCAAAAAATATTATACTTCTCGTCTTAAAATTTTTTTTAGTGTGGGATCGTATAATTATTAATCCCTCGATTTGTCAGCATAGTCAATGAAGTAGATGCTTATAATTTAACTTTGGTCTGTCTTCCCTTTACACATTAATATAGACATTAAAGTCTATAAAGTCAATGGAATCCAAATCTCATCAGACACAAGTCGTTCAACTCTATTTCTAGAGATGTGACCTAATCGCTTATGTCATAATGAGGCTAAAAATATTTATTGTTAATTTTGTGTTTAGTACCACATGACTCCACTTGCAAGGTTTTATTTAAGCTGCAATAGTTACAACTGAATATTGGCGATCATAAATCTTAGAGGAACCATTACCAATAATATTTGGATTTAAAGATAGACTAAACTTATTATTTTCAAATGAACAATGATAACCAGATTTGTCCATTAAGAAAGCTAAAACCAAATTTCGTCTAAAAGACGGTATAATAAAAGTGTCTATCAAATCCAAATAATAATCGGTTCCTAAAAATAACCTAAAATGTCCTATTGCATCTACTTCTACCGATTTGCCTTCACCCACGTAGATGTATCTTTCACCATCAATTGGCTTCGGTAGCTCAGACAACCTTGTCTATAAACACTAATGTGGGTAGTAGCACCAGAATCTAACCACCACGTGTTTTTAGGTACTAATTCTAAATTAATCTCAGAACAGACCAAATTTAGAAATGTATATTTCTTTATACGCCATGCATGATACTTTGTATATTTCTTCCTTATGTTTCCCGTCTTATCACAAAAAAAACAACCCTTAGTTTTATATTGTTGTTTTTTTTGACCTGGACCCTTAGCAGCTACTGTATTCATTTCTTATTGCCCTTAAAGTTTATCCTATTAAACATAAAAATTAAATTTTTATTGGCAGATATTATAGCAACATTAACTGTAAGGAGAACAAAGTAAAAAAAAAGACATGCGCTAATTAATAACCAAAGAGTAAAATATAGTCAAACAAATTCAAATAATAGTGAAGCCCATCTCAAGATACCTAGTACATTATTAATATCAAGTCTTTAGACAGTGATATTAACTGCAAGTGGTACTCTTGGTGTAATGATCAAAAGTTGATAATAAGTCACGTTAAATAATAAGCCTATCTTTGGATCGGATTATTATTCAAATGTAAACCTTACAATTGTCACACATTTATCACTACAAGTATATGTGCAATTCGGTCGAGTATTAACCTTTCTTTGGGCCGACTAATACCCGCATGAATATACACACAAACATCCAACATCCCTCATAGGCTATTTACGCAAGAGAGGTCACTTTGGCGACATCTTGTTTCAATGAGCCTACTTAGAATATTAGACAACTATTGCTAGTCACAAAAGATACCAAAAAATTTGAATGTTGACTAAATTTTACAAAACCGAATCATGTCCAAAACTTTATGTACATGCATATTTACAAGATTATTACTCAAATAAAGTAATCAAAAGCATAAGCATGAATTTTAATTTGACAAAATTGAACATTACCAACATAACAAAATTTATGTAACAATCTATTGGAAATATGCATCCAGATAACAACAACAACAACATATAGGATGCAAATATTCCAACACGTAAAAAAAATGTCACGGAGTTCCATATTATCTTATTATGCTTTTTTATATTTATATTTACATATTTTTTTGCATAACTTAAAGCCTGAATTATATTTAATATAATTCAGAAAGTAGTTGCTAACATGGTTTTGAGTAGCAATTGGTGCCACGCGTCGCCAACAAAGTCTCATGGTGGCTGAAGTTTAGGTACTGAGCAAATAATAATGTCATGCTGACGCAAAAAAAAATTGCAGCCAAATTAAGCAATTTGCAGTTCACAATTTGAACCTAATTTATGTTAGCTAGCTCGAAGCCTTAGAATGGCAGGAAGAAAAAGGAAAAGAAATAAATTGGCTTCTGTACAATAGATATTAATATTGGCTTTTTTACAATAAATTGGCTTCTGTACAATAGAATCATACGGGTATTAGTATTAATATTGCTCATAATATTCGAATTTATGTTTTTGTACAATAGATACGTTCAGGTCTATTTGGAAATTGGTCGGCCCCTCAAGCCATTGCCGAGATCGCAATTTGTGTTTATGTACAAAGCAAGAATATTAGTATTAATATTGAATTAGAACCAAATCCGAATTTATTCTGTCACATAGTGTTCCCGAATCCGAACCGATATTCATTTGGGATCAGAAGGCAAAAATAAGGACGTGAATACATATGACTAAACCAACGGATTACATGCAGAGAGACCTAAACCGATAGATTACAAATATAAAAAAATAATCGAATAATACTCGAAACCCTAAAGTAAATAAGATCGAACGATCTAGGGTTATGATAACAAAAATTAATTCTGTAACTTCGACCTCATAAATCAATCAGGGGTGGCTCTGATACCACTTGTTAGAAATTATTGTACCCTGTCGATTCATGAGATAAAGATCATAAATTAAATTACGGAAGCGTACCTGAATCCATTGCTAGACTTGATGGATCTTGAAGCGAATGTCTCTTTATTGGGTTCGATCTTCCAACTTGTTATGACCCTTAGTGACAAAGAAGAATCTGAATCCTTTGTCCCTCTCTTTCTGTTGATGGGGATGCAGAAGATAAAAAGAGAAAACCTCTCCTTTGGTGGCCGTATAAGTTGGTGACCATAACCCTAATGAATACACACATTTATATATGTGTTGATATTTCTAATTTGGCCCCTCATCAAATTAGAATTATCTCCGGTATCTACACATTAATTCCATGACAATTATACCCTTAAGCCAATTTTTCAAATAGACCACTTTAATTTGGCTTAATTATTTAGATAGCCCAAACACAATTAATTTCACATGTGTGGCCCCTTAATTATTGAATAATTCCAACAATTTAACTTCATCACAATGATGAGCCCAACTCTGTAAGTTATTTAACTTCATCATGACGATGAGCCCAATTTCTATATAATTTCATGGATAGTTACCGAATTTTTCATAACCATGAATTACAAAATTATAGTGTGCAAAGACCTGTTTTATATTACCATTCAAGGTAACTAGTTCCTAAGATGTTGTTAATTCCAGGATATGAATTGAGATATGGTTCACTTCATATTAGGAGTACTTAGACCCAGGTTAAGAACATGTAAAAATTCTCTTTCATCCTAATCGGAACATAATTAGGTTGTGTGATTGTTGTTGATAGGAATAAGGACATGCAAACTTATTTTTTAGGTAACTACAAAAGTTTTAAGACAGTCTGATTATTTGGTAACTTTTGTATGTTGTTAGGATATCTCAAGGCTTGATATAGTAACTGTTATAGGTCAAATTTTGAAAATTTGTACAGCATCTCATGTGTTTATGAATCTGCTTTTGAATGATAAACATCTAGGAAAAAAAATTTCACTAGGAGATTGGTGATTGACCCTTAGAAGGGTGAAGGGTCAAAAAACCTCAGTAGTTTATAACTAAGAAAATTGAGTACAAAGTTTCTTCACTTAACTCTTTAAGTTGCAGTGTTCTCGGTATATATTGGTCGATTGAGCAAAGACAATTTCTTGTCCATATTTGAAGTTCTGGCAATTCACTGTATGCAGTTTGACCTATCCTTTGCCCTTAGAAGGATCATGTTCATCTCTGTCTAGAAAATTGTTCTTTTGTTGTATATCTCTCTCATACTCATAGTAATATTTAATCTTTATTGTATCCTCGCATACTTATAATATTGACTTTGCAAATTTTCTTTCAGTTCTGTTACCCCAGTTTATTGTCCTTTCCGTCGTACTCCCCTTTGGACTTATTCACTTTTTTGCATAGATTCCAATAAATGGCTTCAATTACAATTATTCCTAGCTTCCTAATGATATCTACAAGGACTAGCTTCAACTCCTGCCATAGCAACTCAAGCACTAGTGGTCCTCGACAAAAGCCCCAAGCAGTATTACTTGTTAGAATTCCTTGTCTTGGAACATCTTGTGCATTATTCTGTAGTAAACATGCAAAGATTACTATATCCATATACGTTCTTTGTAGCCAACCGGATGGATATGCTTCTCGATGACATAAACCCAAGCATTATAGTTGAAACCAAAGAAATAGACCAAACTGATCAAAATCGTTTTATTTTGTTTAGTTCCATCTGAATTACTTTAATTTACGTTTCCATTTATCTATAATGTGGTTTTTGGACTCCTTTTTGCCTAGATAATTCAATCATTCTAACCTAAGTAGATAAACTATGCCCCCTAGTCTTTGAATTGTGTTCAGGTCTTTATTTCCTTTTACAGGTTTAATGTGAGATGCGTTCAGCTATTTGATTCACTTTAGAGGTTTTACCCACATCATTTTCACCCCATTTCCTTCTCCATGGGCCAGACTTCAGCTCTTTAAAGAAGCCACTTGCTACTGGAATAAAAACATATAGCTGTAACAGCTTATAGAAGACAAGTTGTCAACCAAAGCCAAGAAATTGCCCAATGCATGATTAGCCCTAGATGCCATTTATACAGGAGTTTAATACATTTTAATTGGTCTTTGTGATTGCTCTTAATGTTATGCAACTTTAATATCCGTGCTTTCATCGTAATAAGATTCTACAATATCTAGATTTTTCTATCAGGTTTGATCATTTAAACATCGGATGGGTATAAATTCCATCTTGAAAGGCATTTGTGCTTTGATTCTGATGTATACAAGAAAAGTTTGATTGTAGTTAGTGATTCATCATCGAGTAGGTATTAAGTAAGAGCTTATAGCAAGTTAGTCTTTGCTTCCTATAAGGGCATCTTTAAGTGATAGGTTTTTTTTCAAGAATTGTACAGTAGATAACTTTCTGAAACATTCTTTGTATTGTTTGTGACAAAACCCTTCAGAAAGCTATCGATAACGACATCACTCCAAACATGAACCACAGCTTTTAGAATGTGGTCTGATATTGCAGACTTGATCCTCTCCAGTGAATCCCTATTTTCTTCTTTTTCTTCCTGTAACGATAATATATCAATCCATCATGTTCCTAAGATGTCGCTTCATGTTTCCCACTTCATCTCAGGGATAACAGTAAATATAATGTCCAATACAAAATGATGTGCATGCACTCGTCACCATTTGGAAGTGGCTAATAGGCTAAATACACAATTTAAAGAGCATCCCATCATTAATTAGGACATAAAGATCTCACCGGTGTGATGTCTTAGGATTTGATGTAGACTGTGGTCTTTTGTAGCTAAACCTATTGAGCTCCACTTACATGGTATCCTCTTTCGCACTACTAGCAAATGTCTCCCTAAACCAACTCACTACAAAAGTAAGCAGGATTAACGTGATAATGAGGGTTCAATGCATACGGGAGCAATCTAAATTCATTCTCGTCTAGTACCAGAGATTTCTCCTACTTGAACGTAAATTGCTCCGATACCATGTTAGACCCCTACAATACCAAAACCTTAACATGGTATTGGTGCGATTAATATTAGATTGTGTGTGGTTAGGTACCACCATAGGTTGATGTGATACCATAGGTTGCTCAAGTTCCTACTATCACACCAAAACTCGGATGAAGGTTGTATATTTATATTATTCTAATGCACCATAGGAAATAGCCAAGCCTTCCCATATTAGAAATGTGCCATATACAGCAGAAGGTTAATGGTCAAATTGAATGTGAGAATTTGACCAGGGCATATTAAAATTTGCAAAAAAAATTATTTTATATCTAGTAGGTATGTAATTGTAACAGTAAAACAGGGTTCCAGGCATATATATCTTCAACAATGCATAAATGAATAGATTATATTTATAACTTTTGTTGAAGAAGCAATACCTTCATAAAGAACTTATGCCTGGTGCTACACTTGTCAGTAGAAAATTTAGGGAGACAATATTTCTACCTTTTAGTTGGATTATTAACTGTCTGAATCATCTAATGATGATATGCTCTGTCCTAGTGCCTTTTAGCTTGTCATAAATTGAGTCTATGCATGAATGAAGTAATCAGACTCCTTATTTGTTTAATGTTAGATTAATTTTTAATGTTATTGTACCTCGATGTCATACTAAAAAATAGAACTAACATGTTATAGATTATTGTGGAAGTCATAATTACGATATGGCTAGTCTAGCTAGCGAAAGTGTCTCAACTTGACTATTTTATTCAGTACGTGCTATAAAGATGAGGCATGCCACCATAAAACCTGCTCATAGAGATGAGTCATTTCACCAAAGCAAACCTGCTTAGCCCCTTCATACAATTGACACATGTGACCATATAACAAACCTGCTTATCACCTGGTTGATTTTACTATAGCCAAATCTACCTAGGTTTTAGTTGGGATGCCATGATGGAAATACAAAATGTACAGTTAGACATGCACCACACTGATTTTTGTCCTAGTTTAATTTGGAGTGTCTTTGTTGTGGCAGTATGTTTCAACAAGGACATGATAGATGCAATACCAATACCTGTCCTAGAGAATTTTTTTATATGTATAGAGGATAAGCAATTAATTGTCTTCCTCTTAGCTCAGATCTCTCGTAGACTCTGTTCTACTTTTGTGTGTATTTAATATTTAGATTTTATAAAATTAACATGCGGTTAGATAATGTGGTGAATGCGATAATGGCTCTGTTCTACTTCTGATTTTGATGCGGTTAGATTTTAATTGTCATCCTCTTAACCCATATTAGAAGTTCTTTTTTCAAAGGAGATAATGGCTCGTTGTCAAGGTGGACGAATTGTAAGAGTTACACGAGATGGACATAATGGTATAAGAGTTCATAAATTTTGTTATGGATTTTAGATTCATTTTTTCTAAGCATATAATTACTATTTTTCAGACAAATTTTTTAAATGGCTCTGTTCTACTATTTTTTCTAAGATTTACAGGAGGTGGACCAAATGGTATAAGAGTTGATATTCCTTCTATCCAGTATTCCATATCCTTTTTGATACCCTTTATTGATATTTTTTAAATGTCGTTAGCTTATTAATTAACCATATGTTGGTATTAATCATTGTTGTCATTTCTGTGCTATTGCATGCTTTAAATTTTTCTGGTAGTTTCATATATATGCTATGACTTCTTAGTTTCCACATAATTCTAGATAATATGATAAAGTTTGCACTAGTACCAACTTATAAGTTAGTCCTGTAGCTTGAAGTGCAGACTAGCTTCTTTTCTTCTACATTAGGGAGTTACCTCTAAACATTGTTTTCTGGTTTGTTGGAGTAACTTAAATTCTAGCACTGAAATTGCTAATCTAACAGCGACACCAGGTTGCTTATGAGCAAGTGTTTGTCACTAAATAGGTTTATAAATGTTGCTGAGAAGTTGAGGAAATAAAAAAGAACTCTATCATTGTTATTTAGTTAAGCAAGTTTGTAGATTTTGCTAGTTGGTGGCAAAGAAAATAGTTAGCAGCATGATTATGCACAATGCCTAATACATCCTTCTGGAATGGTGAGGGAAAATCCACCAATAAGTTAATAAAAAAGAGAGCAATTTTCATAAGTTGCCATCTAACTTTTAGAGGACTGACCCATTGTCAAGAATGAATTAGAGGATTTTTACTGAGCACTAATTTTCTTTTTTGTCTTTGTTTCTTGTGGAGAGATCCGATCTCTGGCGAAAAGCCACCACCCGATGAGATTTGCTTAAACAACATACCAAGAAAAATAAAGGAGAATTACAGTGGTTTGATCCGATATCTAAAGAAGTTCATGTACGTATACTTATATATATTATCTTGATCTTGCTTTGGTGATTTTCTTTTATATGTGAACTCTGAGTTAAACATTCTTAGTGACTGATTGTGATTCATGTGTAGGAAAAAACTTCATGATCTTGTTATTCAACAAGAAGAAGCTGATCCCGAATCTCAACTTACACATGATAAGATGTTGCTACAAGTCCTTGGTCAAAAGTTTGGTTATTTTCGGGGTAAAAGAGTTGGAAAAAGACCACCAACGAAATGGACAAGATATCTAGATAACGTGCAAGAAGAAGTACAAAGGGCTGTTGATTCGGCTAGAGAATCCATGATTGAAGTGTGAAAGCTAATGTGATGAAGAATTTACAAGAAGAAATGAGAGCAAATGTTAGTGATGAGCTCAGAGTCGAAATTAGGAAAAGTGTGGAAGACGACCTCAAGAATGATCTTACGATGCAAATTCAAAGTCATTTTGAAAGTCAATTTAATGCCATATTCCAAGCACCAATGGCGTCCTTTTTTGGCTCTTTATCATAGTCTGGAGATGCTTCAGTGTCTACAAATACAAGAGCTACAAATTTCGGTAAGTGTTATAAAACAATTTAAAAATAAACCCTTTCCCTCCGTAATCACCTCTTTATTTTTTGATATTATTTTTTTATTGGAGTTTTGTATGTCTTTTTTGTAGTAGTTTGGTTTTGTATATCTTTGTTTATGTTATTTATTCAAACTGTCTACAATATATGTGCAAAATGGGCCATTTTTAATATGTGAATTGGATCAAGTTATGACATGAATGATCAAATTATTAATAATTTTTTCTTGTATATACTTGACATAATATTCTAATAACATTTCTTTATTATTTTATGCAGGTAATTAAAGATCGATCATTACCAAGGCTAAATATGCAACAAATCATCAGTTTATATATATAGGTTACTCTAGGTTTTATGTACAATTTGGATACTCTTTATTTTATAAGTATTGAATCCTACTCCTACTCGTGTTATTAGTACTGAATTTTGAGGATCATTATAGTTACTTTTTGAGGATTAATTACTTTTCATGTTGTTGTTGTTTATAATTATAGATTTGGTTGCCTATATAAAGATATTTTAAAGTTTGTGAAGGTTAATTCTAGTTTACTTTGGAAAGTCGATGAGATGTTCTTGTACCGTGTATTCTTGGGTTTTAATGTATAATGACAATAACAAAAAAAAATACTCGTGATAATATTGATTGGTCACTAAAAATATAAAATATACGCTATGGTGACAACATTTACCTTCACTAAACATATAAGTACACACTATGGTGATGACATTTACAGGTCACTAAATATATATGTCTATAGTGACGACGCTACGATCGTAACTCCAAGTACTTATAGTGACGATATATACATGTGACTAGACATATACGTTTACAGTTACAACAATAAAAGCGTTACTGAAATTGTTTTGTGACGTTATATGTTGTCACAGAAATAATTTTAATTTTTTTGGCTAAAAATTATATATTTATTATTACTTACAATAAGGTGCTATTTGTGACAATATCGTGCATCACTTATAATATTTTGGGTGACGAGATTTGTTGTCACGGAAACTATACTATCAATGACGACATATGCTTGTCATAATAAAAAACTTTTTGTGATGCCGTATTTTAGTCGTCACTTTTACTTTTAGCTATGGAGGTATATGCTACGAAAGTAAGTTGTCACTGTATTCGTCACAGAAGATGTGATGTGACGAGTTTTATAACTTCTGTGACAACTTTATATGTCACAAAAATCATATTTTCTTGTAGTAACATGGCCGAATATAACACCCTTCTGATCGGCCTTCAATTGGTGAAACAACTGGGAGTTGACTATCTAGAAGCTTACGGTGATTCTAAGCTAATAGTTAGTCAGGTCCGAGGGGATTATGAAGTTCGTCACTAAGATCTCATCCCATATCACAAAGCGACAATCGAATTGGCTTCTACCTTCGTTGGATTCTTCATCGAGCACGTACCTCATTACAGAATATAGAAGCAGATACTTTAGCCAGTCTTGCTGCTTCCCTGACCGTTCCTATCAAGATTCAGCATTCGATCACAGTGTCTGGTCGAGAGTTATTTTGTGTAAAAGATGCCTTGCATATTCATCACAGTTATGCAACAGAAACAAACGTCGACGTTAAAGACTAGAGATTTCCTTTCATAGACTACGCTGTCTACGGAATCCTCCCTGAGGACCCAAAGGAAGCAGTGTCTGTCCAAAGGCGATCCCTCAGATTTTACTATGATACAGCTACCAAAATACTGTACCAACGCTCTTACGATGGGCTACTGTTACGATATTTATCAGATACAGAAGCCAAACATGCACTCCGTAAGGCCCACGACAGAATATGTGGTGCACATCAACCATGCCCCAAATTACAGGATTGTCTCAGACAAATGGGTTATTATTGGCTCACGATGATAGCAGATGCTGTTGAATATACAAAGAAGTGTAGGGCTTGTCAGTTCCACGTTGGTTTTATTCATCAACCTTCGGAGTTTCTACACCTGACGGTGGCATCTTGGCCTTTTGAAGCCTGGGGTATGGACGTCATCGGCCCAATCAGCTCGCCATCCTCCAAAGGACGTTGGTTTATCCTAGCTATAACCGATTACTTCTCCAAATGGGCGAAAGCTATGCCGCTCATCGAAGTAAAGACGTCAAACGTGATCAGTTTTATCAAACATCACGTTATCTACCGCTTCGGCCCACCTCACATGATTATCCATGATAATGGTTCACAATTCGCGAGCCATGCATTCTATCGATTTTACGATAAGAATCGAATTCAGAATGTAGCCTCTACTGCTTACAATCCAGCGGCTAATGGATTAGCAGAAGCCTTCAATAAGACTATCATTAAACTTCTCAAGAAGTTCGTGTCTTGAAACAAGCGCGATTGGAATGAGAAGCTCGACGAATGTCTCTCGGCCTATCGTACAACGGTCCGGACTCCAACAGGCAGTACGCCATTCTCTTTGGTTTATAGGAGTGAAGCAGTTCTTGTCCTAGAAATTCAGATTCGCTCTCTTCGAGTAGCCTTAGCCAGTGAGTTGACTGCCGAAGAAAGTTACCATCTGCTACTACAAGAGCTCGAAGTACTAGACGAAAAATGCTTATTAGCTCAACAACATATTGAGCTATACCAAGCACGCCTTTCCAGAGCCTTTAATAAAAAGCTGAAGGAAAGAATCTTTCAAGTTGGTGAACTAGTCTTAGCAGTAAGAAAACCAATGGTCATGACGCACAAGACAAAAAAAAAAATTCCAGCCTAAATAGGAAGGTCCTTTCATTATAGAATCAATGTATTCTTACGGTGCGTATCGACTAACCAAGCCTGATGGTAACTTGCTCATGATGCCGATCAACGAAAAGTTCCTGAAGAAATATTATGTGTAACCTTCATGTACAGCGTTCATATATACCATGTTTTAATCATGTAAATGTACAGTACAATGTTTATGTGATTCGAAAATTCATCTAGCTATTATCCGTATTTTAAGAGTCTTCAATACGCCATGAATAATTGGTCCTCTAAAAAAAGATTCTCCAGTGGAATTATCTTCGTTTTGGACTCTGTCCAAACTTGGTCTTACGAAAACAGTCATGTCCATATTACCTCTGAACTGTTTTTCGATAATTATTTCCCAGTGGGATAATTAAGAAATATTTTGCCACGTCCATATAACCTCTGAGCAAAGCATTCATCAAAGATAATCACATCACTACAAGAAAATTGACGATTCTTGACGGTTTATAAGTTGATGGTCGTGAAAAACCGTCAAAAAATGGCTTATCTTGACGGATTTAGCCTTACGTCAAGAAATGCCTTATTTTATATTAATTTAGCAATCTTACAGCATAATAGTTGACGGTTTTAGAGGATCCGTCAAGAAACATTCTTTTATTTAATGACGGTTCGGTAATAACCGTCAACCAGTATATGCCTAAAAAAATTGGCGTAATTTTTTCAGCTGCCATTTTGGCAATTTTTTTGAAATTTGATATATGTTGACGGGTTGTCTTTCAATCCCATTTTCTTTATTTCTCAATTCTTTCCTCTCCGCTCTATTTCTCTACGAGCATATGGAGAAGGAGAGCCCAAACCAACAAACCCTTCTTCCTCATCTCTATCCTCTTCCTCCTCTTCTTCCTCTTCCTTTTTTCTCTCTCATATAGATCCTTTCTAAATCTCAAACCCTAATCCCCAAATCACCCTCCACTCTGAAAACCCTCTCTCTCTCTCTCACTCTCTCAACAATCATGTCCCCCTCTCGTAGAACTCTCTCCCCGGTGGCCTATGCGTGGTCCCCTCCCCGACAAGTCCAAGAATGATAACTCTCTCCCTGGTGGCCATCGAAGCTGATTCGAACGACAAAGAGGGGGATCTCGATGAGGACGACGTCGACCTAGGTCCGATTTCTCCTCTTTATTTTTTTCCTAATCTTGAGATTTCGAAAGAGGAATTTCTGAAGCTGTTCGGAGAAGACTATGGCTACCCGAAAGCCCCCAAGAACATCGACCAGATTAGGGCTTCCGAATTCAAAAGATTGGAAGGTCACACTTTTTTTTTTGCAATTTATTTGATACCCAAATTTCAGAAAAATTGTGTTTGTTTGGGTTTTATTTTTTTTGGTTGATTTTAGGTCTAGTTTACTTGGACCACATTGGAGCCACTCTCTACTCGGAGTCTTAGATGGAAGCAGTAGCCAAAGAATTGTCGGTAAACTTAATTTTGGTTGAATGAATGCCTTCAGGTCTGCTAGAGAATTGTCGATAAATTTACTTTTGTGCTTTAAAACAAGTGAGATATTCTGATTATTGATGTGGAAGGAAGCTGAGATGCCCATTTTTTTATCTTTTACTTTTGTACTTTTGTTGCTTGATCTCTTTCGCAATGACACGATCCTTCTGAAGGTAATATTGTCCTTTTTATGAAATTAGAAGTCCACAATTTGAATGTGGAAAAAACTTAATACATGATGTGT
Source organism: Iris pallida (assembly GCA_029216955.1). Taxonomy (NCBI): domain Eukaryota; kingdom Viridiplantae; phylum Streptophyta; class Magnoliopsida; order Asparagales; family Iridaceae; genus Iris; species Iris pallida. The sequence continues at coordinate 2,993,689 of JANAVB010039220.1, forward strand.
ACAAATAAGTGTTGGATTATTTTTAAAATTATACATATTAAAAACTTTCTGACAAGTATCTGAGGTCTGTCCAACATCAAGATGTACCTCCGACCCCTACTTATAGAATATTTTTCATCGGCTCAAACCTTCATCCTGTAGGCAAGGACCATGTCTTATAGTTGCACTTCTGTCACTACCACATTTCTAGTTTAAGGGTATTTTTGTCATTTTTGGGGTTATTTGAATTTATTAGAATTTATTTAAATTTATAGGAATTTTAGAAATTATTTTGGAATTGTTTGAATGAGGGTTGACTAGGTTGACTTTGACTAGCAATGATCATGGTAGACTAACCTAGGAGCTAACCCTAGTTCAGTTTGGACTTGGTTAGGTTATGCAACCCTAGTTAGACTAGAGTTGACCCATGGTATGGTTATTTGACTTAAGTTAGATTTTTAAGTCATAAGCCATGACTTGTGATTAAACCTTAAATCAATAATTAGCCATAGAGGCCCAAAGCCCATTAACTAGTGCCTAACCCTAACCCTAACATTATTTGTCCAGCCACTACACCTATTGGGAACCCCTCTATAAGTATTCTCTTCCATTTAGGGCTAGCCTCTTTAGGAAAGAGCAAGTTTAGAAAGAGGTATTTTCCCAACTTCAAAAATCCCTAGAAAATCTATTTTAACTCCTTTTTAATCAAAATAAATTGCAATAGATTCTAATTGATGCTTTCTTGCTGTTGGAATTTGTTATTCTCAGTTTTCAATCAATTTGAAGGAGTTTGGTGGCTTTTGAGAATCCCCATTCAAGGAGTTTTTGTGTTGGAGAACACCATAGGTAAAATCCTAATCCACCCATTAAAATTTAGTTTTAATTGCATGAACACCTGGCCCTAAGTGTCCTAGTCCTATAGGAATAGGTTTTGTTGAATTTTGTGTCCTGTACGTGTCTGTATCGGACACGTACTAGTGATGGCTATAGGTGTTCGACAAAATGCCCCAATGGGCATTTCGATTCGTTTTTGTAGAAGTTTTTGAATGGAAAATTGTATTTTTGTGTCGCTTACACGTTTCTATTGCTCTGAGTCAGTATCGAGTTCGTGTCGTGTCATTTTGACACTCGTGCACATGTGTTTGCACACGCGCGCGCGGCCCAGGCGCATCCCCTGCCACTCGGGGCTTCTGTAGGACACGACACGTGATGATCCAACACGAAACTTTGTGGACTCGAGGGGGCATGCACTGACATCATGCCCCCAAAGTTTTATTGGGTTTTGTTGAAGGGTTTGGGAGATATCGGTCACGCACGGGAATTGTACTGTTCTGTGCACTGTGTTTTTTAACCACTGATACGGCTTTAGTTTTCAGACATGCGACACTGTGGACACGATACAGGCGCTTGGACACGTGCACCTAGACCTAACCTAGGTATGGATACAACCACGTGTCCCAGTTCGTGTCGTGTCGAGTGCACGACACGCGTGCACACACGCACGAACCTGTGCACACTGCACAGTGCCTGTCTGTACTGTTTGGATTTTTATTTCGATTGGACACGTTTGTGTCCTCTTTCTAGGACACAAACACATGGCATGACACGAACACATGTAGGGTTTACTTTACCAACCATTAGTTTGGCATTTTAGTTTAATTTGATGATTAATTTCCATTTTCCCCCAAAAACCCGATACACACTATGTTTGCAGTTTTCCAGTTTTCATTTCTGAGTTTTAGCATCCTTTTTGATAAATTTAAATGCTATTAATTACCTTTTTAAATCCCTGATATGGTTCTTCTATTAGTCATCTACTTGTGTATCAATTTTGGGTTGAAATGGTTATGAACTGATATTGAATGGGTGTTGTTTTGGCTCAAATCAGGAATACAAGTAATGGACTGTTTTGAAAAGCCTGTTATAGGCAACTTGAGTTTAGTATGAGTAATGAACTGTTTTCCTTTTCTTTTCACTAAGAACTTGTTGATTCAATTAGATGTTTAACTCTGAGTTTTTATGGCATGCTAATGGGAATGAGAGTTGGACTGTTTTGTGAAGTTCGAAATTGATTCCTGAGTTTTTATAAAACCTGAGATTGCTTTGTTGTTTTTGAACTCAAATCTTAGTTCACTTGGGAACTGAGATAGTGTGGGATTTAAATGATTGATTTCCTTCCTTTTTTTCACTGAAATTGGTGTTAAATATGAGTTTTGTTAAAGTAAAAACTGTCATGAATTTCTCTATAATTCCTGAACTAAAACCATGTTCCCCTACTCACACACTCCTTGTTTTTCCTGTCACAGTTCACCCACTATTACACACACACACCATCACACACACAATCATGTTGTACTCACACACTCACTATCTATTTTTTATCCCTCTCTAGTATTATATATATATGTAACTAGTGTGTGTACTATATATATATATATATATATATATATATATATATATATATATATATATATATATATATATATATATATATATATATATATGTATTAGATTACATATATATATATATATATATCAAGAGTGTATTGTTTAGATATACATTTTGACTTGGATATGTGTTAGGGTTGGCTAATAGGCATGATACAGCCTATGGCATATATGTGAGTCTGTTTGACTAGTGAGCCTAGATTGGGATTGTATAGCTTTGTTGGACCTAGAATAGACTAGCTAGACTAGTGTAGACTTGTTTGACCTAGTTAGACCTAGTTTGACCATAGTTGACCCAGTTTGACTTCTAGGGTTGACCAGAGTTGACCAAGAGTTGACTTTGGCCTAGATTGACCTAGATTCATGTAAAATGCATAGCAGTGCTTCATTTTTATCATTTTGGACTTGTTGTGACTTGTGCTGTTCTAAATAGGAGCCAGACACCACTCCTTGGACAGTACATTTTATCCGGACACTCAGATACCAGGCGAGTACATTCTCTGATCATTTCATATCCTGCTTAGAATTATTTTTCTGTATTAAATTACTTTACTTGATACTGTCACGTTGGTCACACGAATTAGTACTATATGGATCCTTTCTTGAGATGTTATCCCTTCAGGGAGCATACTACATGTTCTGTGCGTTTCACTTACATAGCGTATCACTATGCTTCATTTGGTTCTTTGATCACTTGTGACATATACTCTTATGATCACAGAGTTTTCCTTGAATCCTTATCCTATTTATTGGGTTTCCCAGAATCTCCATTTATGGCACTACTATGTACCACCCTTCGGGGGCCGTTATATAGAATCATAACATAACCTGGTTGGATCCTTGTGTATTAATTGGGGGTACGGGGGAGTAGAAGTAGACATGTGAATAATACCCAAGTAGTTTCTCATCAGAGTCTTTCCTTAGTATCTCATCAGAATCATCCTATGCCATTTACATGTCTATATTATACTCTGACTCACTAGCCACTGTTAGCTCTTTACTTATAGTAGATATTTCTATTATAGTTCACTCTCTCTCTTTACATACTGCATTTCTTCAGTATATATATCTTACTTTACTGTATGATTATATTTTCTAACCTGCTATGAACTGCTGAGATGTATTATGCTCGCTCCTGTCCTGACTGGACCTGTTAAAAATATTATAGAGGACGAGGAGGAGGCCTGTGTGGATACCTTCTACGGGGCAGCCCTAGACGACACTTGCGAGCTGGACTCTCAGGAGGACCAGCTCTAGCTGAGGACATTACCCCCATTGCCTAGACTAGCTTAGTTAGGCCTTATTTTATTTTATGTTGTCTTGAGACTGTTTAGCTAGACTTTACTTCTGTTCAGAGATTTTGAGTTGTATATATTCTTTCATATTCAGTAGCTGAGATTTGTACTCTGGATATTTACTGGAATATTATCTTAGACTATTTTATCATCTGTATTTCCTTGAGTTCTATATCATATCGTGTTATCTCTTCCTTAGTTGTGATTGAGTTTATTTACTGCTATGTCACCCCCATTCGGGGAGTATAAACTGTTTAGAGTTATATTGTTAGATGTTGTGACCTAGGACATCGTTCTACCGTCGACACTGCGGCGTAGGCTGGACGTACCCACGTCTCCTGCCCTTACTCTAGGGTGCGGGTCGTGACAACTTCTTACTTAATTGTTGATTTCTAAAATTCTAAGGGTTGCTAGATGGTCCTATAGTTTAGAATCTGTTTAAATAGTTTAATAGTAGTAATTTTGTGCAAGTTCGAAACTCAGGGATTGGTATTTGTAATTGGATTAGTTATATAGAGCGCTTTACTTATATTGTGGAAAATCTCTTAAAATTAGAACAGAGACTTGAGCAAGGAACACTTGGTCTCTGAATATGTTTGTAATGGAAAAATAAAAGAGAGTGATTATTGATTGTTTTTTACCATACAGGTATACTACTGCAAGGAGGAGGAGGAGGTTTGCCTCTGCCACTCTCTAGCCTTCGATTTGCTGTTCCAAGGAGCCGAAGCTATCTGTAGTTGAGCAAATTTCTTTTAGAGTCCAATTGCTTGAATTTTATGCTTCCCTAGTTGAGCAAATTTTCTCTTCTCATTTATCAAGTTTACTTTGAAGGCACTAATTTAGTGTAATAATTGTGTTGATTTATAGGGGCAACACCTAAAGAAATATTCAAGGAAATATCCTTGCCTGGGTTAACAATTGCTCATGTTAAAAGCCACCTACAGGTGACACGTTAATTAATATATGTATTCCTGCTCATGTTATGCTCTTGTATTGTTTTTATTTTTTATTTCATCTAAAATGAAGCTTTTAAAGAACAATCATGTAGAATGAAGCATTTCAAGAACAATCGAGGGAAGAGACAAGTGATCCTCTTCATGTAAAATAAAGCTTTTATTATAGGGATACACACCTAGTTCATCGAAACATATTGTGCATGGATAAAGAATAATCATTTCAACCTCAAACCTATGATAACATGTAATAATAGATTGAAAGTGTAACCAAGCAATAGAGAATCATTTTTGTCTTACATTCTAGAAGAAAAATTGTCACGACCCGCACCCTCTGAACTATCAAATCCAAATAGGGAAGGGGATCCCCTGCTACCAAGTGAGGGTGTTAACTATGGCCAAAGGCCTGCACACACCCCCTCAGCCTTACATGTCTTATACTAACACACTAACCTACTAGGATACACTATTAGGATATCGTAAATGTCTAAACACTATTTTTATTGATACTAACTTCATCCAATCATCTTTGGACTAACCCCACTAACCTTGGATACTAACATCCTTAACCTTGGATACCTATTGATACATGGACATTAAGACAAATAATTGACACAAGAAGATACTCTATTACTTTTCCTAAGATTCTTAGCTACTAATCAATTCACTAATATTAATATTCTAACACCCCAAACCAATCTGACTGATACATAAATTTCCTAATTGTATTATCACTAAACCCATTTCTCTTATACTCAAGGCCAATACTAATGACACTAACCTCTGATACTAGATACCCTCATAAATCCTATATCAACTTCCTAATGATACTAACACTACCAATAACCAAGGCCCAACGGACAAGCCAATGGCAGGTACAAAAGTATCTCCCTCTGAATTACAGTTACAAAGATGTATCCGACCGAACTTAACAAAAATCCTATTGAACATAACCCCTATACTTACTGATACATTGCTCTGCTACTAACCAATTGAGTTAAACGGTCTGCTCTAGCCATTGGCTTAAGGCCAAGCAATAATGTAGGCAAGTCAATGCATTAACTTAGCTTTACAATACACAAGCAATGCCATAGCCCCTAAGTGCATATTGCTGATGCTGCTACTGAGCTGTTGCTAGTACTAAGCATGCTTTGCTTGCTACTATAAAGGGGCAAATGCAGCCATGGCAAAGGGCCAAGTCCGACCCCAATGGTCTGCCACAGTGCAGCCCTAAACATCCTCCTCATCACTCACCCTCTCAATGCAATCTCCTCTCATTCTAACACTCATAAATCTCTGAACTTAACCAATTCCTGATACTCTTTAATACCCAATATTCTTACACTCCACCATAGGCCATTGTTCTTGTCCGACCTCAAATATCTGATATATTTCCAAATCCCCTATAAATATTCCTGGTTATAACATGTATATATGTATCACTCTTATAACTAATACCACAGAAACCACAACACACTCACTCATGTTTGCCATTGATTATCTAAGAACAGAACAGTTTTATGGGAGGACTGAACTTTGATTCATAATACAAACTCGCTCGTACAAAGAGAGCCTAGGAACAAAACCTAGGAAAAATAATCTAAGTACAATTATTTAGTTTTTGATTCTGGGGGGTGACGGTAGAGGCTCGGAAATATGATATCAACTCTGCCTTACTCCTTGGACGATCGAACGCGGCCTTGGCTCCGGCGAAGAAGTGCTCTCTTGCTCTGTGGGATGCTCTCTATTTATATCTCCTGCTCTGTGTGCTTTTCTCTGTGTTTGTGCAAAGGAATAATCCCCTACTATTTATAGGGCTTTGTGATGAGTGGGGTGTGCAGTAACTGCGCCTTGAAAAGTGGACGGTTGGGGATTGGTTAAGATTAACCTTGATCTATTTGTTGGAAATCAATCTGGGCTGTTGCCTTGGTTGCAATAAATCTGCAATGTTATGATTTGTTAGTTGTAGTAAATCTGAGTGAATAAGTCTTAGTCAATCTTCTGCCACGTGTCCCAACTACCATTATGCTACGATCGCATAAAAGGGGCGTCCTGGCAGAGCCGTATGAGTGTGGTCTGGTAATTGAGCCGTATGAGGGTGGCCTCACAACCGAGCCGTATGAGAATGGCCCCACAATTGAGCCACATGAGGGTGGCCCCCATAACCGAGCAGCATGAGGATGGTCACCACAACCGAGCCGCATGAGGATGGCCTCACAACTGAGCCGCATGTTGGTGGCCTCACAACTGAGCCGCATGAGGGTGGCCCCCACAACCGAGCCGCATAAGGGTGGCTCTCCATCTGAACCGCATAAGGGTGGCCCCCACAATTGAGCCGCATGAGGGTGGCCTCACGTCAGAGCCGCGTGGAAGTCCTTGAAGCGATCCGCATAAAGAGCTTTGGAATTGGTGGATCGTTCCAGCTATAAAGATTTTTCTTGTCTTTCTAGGAGCACATCATTATGTCACAGTCATCATTTTACCTTTATGTCAGAGCTGTCAATCCTTTGTGTCAGAGCTGCCGCATTGCGTCAGAGCATTTAATGAGCCAGCTGCACAGAGTAGTTATGGCCAGCTGTAGAGGCCTATTTTTTAACCGCATAGGGCCACGTGGCCTTTTTCCGAGCCGTATGGAGCTATCGGGGACTTTCGAGCCGCATGAAGCTCTAAGGGACTTTTGAGCCGCATGAAGCTCTAAAGGATTTTTGAGCCGCATGAAGCTCTAAGGGACTTTTGAGCCGCATGAAGCTCTAAAGGATTTTTTGAGTCGCATGAAGCTCTAAGAGATTCTTGAACCGCATGAGACTCCCCCTGTTTTGAGCCGCATGGACTTTCCTGTCCTTTTCCATGTTTCTACAAGACCCCCTTCAAAGTTTTCAATTTGTAAAATTAAAACACTTTGAATAAGAAGCATGGCTCTGTCCGCATAAGCTCTTCTTACCGCATAGACTCCTCTGACCGCATAGGATGTTCTGGCCGCATGGACTGTTCTGGCCGTATAGATTGCTCTGGCCGCATAGACTGTTCCGGCCGCATACTGGTCCTGTGCCACGTAGGTGTCTCATTTAATTGCCTTTGATTTGCTTTGATTTAAAGCCGTCTTTTGGGATAGGATTCCAAGAGTCAGTTTTAAATATTTAGATTTGTCTTGATGATTACGAGGAATTTTTTGCATACGGGGGATAGAAATCCAAGTGTACTTTTAGAAGAGAGAGAATTTTTACTTTCTTTTCTCTTCAACTTTTCTTGCCCTTAGTCGCCGTCTTCTCTTCCTTCTCCGATCATCAATGGCTCCCAAAGATTCCTCTAGCGCTGAGGCAAAGGGTAAAGGAGCGGCCTCCTCATCGACTGCGGAGACCCCAGTCCACTCTGACGTTCACCCCGCTATTGATGGTAAGAATGTTGGGAGAAACTGCATGAACTCAAAACCCTAACCATCATGGCTACGCCGCATGTTTTATGCACGGGCCTTCTTCGTCTTCTTTAAACTGTTCAAGTTCATTGTGATGAATCTGCATACTGTGCTGTATGTGCCGCATGTACATCTCATGTTCGAGCTGCATGGGGGTATGCCTCATGTTCGAGCTGCATGAGAGTCGTCTTGTGGCTGCATAAGCACTTTGCAAACTGGGCCGCATAAGCTCCCTTTGAACAGGGCCGTATAAGCTTCCTTTGAACTGTGCCGCATAAGCTCCCTCGAACTGTGCCACATAAGCTTCCTTTGAACAGGGCCGCATAAGCTCCCTCGAACTGTGCCGCATAAGCTTTCTTTGAACAGGACCGTATAAGCTTCCTCGAACTGTGCCGCATAAGACCCCACCAAATCAGTACCGTATAAGTTCTTTTAAACTGGGCCGCATGAGCACTCGCTAAGCAGAGCCACATAAGCTCACTTGAACTGGGCCGCATGAGACCCCGTTAAACAGAGCCGCATAAGCCCACTTGAACTGGGCCGCATGAGCACCCGCTAAACAGAGTCGCATAAGCCCACTTGAACTCTGCCGCATGAGCACCCGCTAAACAGAGCCGCATAAGCTCATTTGAACTGGGCCGCATGAGCCCCCCCCCCAAAATAGAGCCGCATAAACTCCATTAAATTAAGCCGCATAAGGACCCCGCCTGATCAGAGCCGCATAAGCTCGGAAACACTAAGCAGTTCTCCCTGGCTATCTTCTAACTTGTTTCTTTTGTCCTTTTTCAGTGAATTTGCCAGTCAATCCTGCGGGAGAACCTTTCGTGGGTCGCTCCCAATCTGCTGTGGGCTATAGGTTCGACCACATAGTCGAGTATGTGGTGAACCAGCTTCCAAAAGACGAACCTGTGGAAAGGCTGAGAGACATTAAAAACCAGTCCTTCTTTATCTCGGGGATGTTGAACTCAGGACTGCTCGGGGGCAAACACTTGAAGCCTGCGTTCCTCTTCGGGGATGCCTTAACTGTAAAGAACTCCCAAGTTCTGGATATATCTGAGAGTTGGAGTTTTACTTCTGACGGGATGGTGATCAATATTCCTCTGATGGAGCATCACTTCCCACTGTCGTGGTTCAACATGCTGCCGATGGACAGAAAGATGGAGGATTCCTTAACTCCGAGTCGGTCTAGGATGTTCGTGGGTAACATCCACTATAACAACAACTTGGGGTCAGTGTATGCGGGCAAGGTATCGGTCAGCCGCTACGTGATGGGGTTGGCCCCGGACAATTTCTTGAATGTGCAGGGTCCCAACTTCAAGTTCTCTCAAGCTGACACTTTCGTGAACCAGCTTGCTAGAAAGGGGTCCTATCCCGTTGGCCTGTTGTCGCTATCGAGTTGGGTAAACCCCATCCCTTCGTGGACCAACCTGTCTACGTGGATCGCGCAGAAATACGAGACTCTCCTGCGCGAGATTGGACTCTACCATGCTATTTGGGGCACCAGCTACGGCTTGCCCATAAACAAGAAATTGTTCATGGCTTTGCTGGAGATATACAACCGCCGTACGGGGACCTTCTTTACACCAGTACGGAAGATGGGGCTTGCTCTCCACGAGATGCATGACGTCTCCAAGCTGCCTTGGGGAAATAAAGTCTTTGAATTGTATACTCCCACGAATGAAGAGTTCGAGGAGTTGGAGGAGTGGTCCCGGGCTTCATTGTCGTCTACCGGGAATTGATGTGTCATCACAGCATGTGCCAGCAGATATCGAAGAAAAAGAGCGATAGCTCGGAAGGGAACCTTCCTCACACAAAGGCCTGGCTTACTTACCTTTTTAAGCTCGGTACCTCAGGTCGGGTTTCTCCCCGAAGTTCTCGAACTCGGGAGGAGGTGCAGGACCAGGTGTCAACCGCCAAGAGGGTAAGAACCACCAGTGACAGGTTCGGGAGTCAATCTGACTCTTTTGCTTATTTTTATCAAGTCACTCAGCAGTTGTCCGAGAAGGCTCTTTTGACAGGATTCCTGATGGTGTGGCTACGGAATTGCGTAGTCTCAGGAGGGGCTGGTTCTATTGTGAGAATCAGCCATAATTTTATCCTCCCTGTTGTGAAGCTGGTCTTCGGGGCCAGACTAGCTCTTCTCCCGGCCATGGTGTGCAGCATACATCGTGGCCTTCGTACTTTCACGTCCAAGGTCATCACCCGTGACACGACGAAGGACTTTGAATGCATTGAACTGCCCTATCATTATCTGGTGGGGTGGTTGTTGATGAATTGCCGGTCTTTGATGAGGCCTGGCCCCGAAGATGGCATAAATGCTGATGATGCTTTCATCTTCCAGTACCGCCGCATGCCTTGGGATTGCGAGACTATACGTACCTGTCGGATGGCACTGGCTTGAGTGGACAGATATACTTTTTTCGTGTCTGTTCCTCAATTTACTGCTGAGGAAGTGAGGGTTGTACATCTTGATGGTATTGGGCCTCCTCACTTCTTACCCGACAAAATGCTTCTTTGGCTGCACAACATTCGCCTTGTCCACCTGGTATACCGCAATCGCAACACTGTCTACTTGGAGCCTTACTTGCCTAGTAGGTTCTTCCGACAGTTTGGGAATAGTCAGCTATTCTTGGACAGTCCCAGCTCTTGCCTGGATTTTGAAGGTAGCGTCCTTGACGGCATCAGGGCCTGGCACTATTATAACACGGTTCATACCCGTACCAGCTTCTCAGTTCCTGATGCCGGGGAGTCAGGGGAGATCTTGTATTTGGCGTCTCTATACCATGTCATGGCGAACAAGACTCCTGTTGATTTTGACCCGAGTACCAGCTTTATTGTTGGTACTGGCTTGGAGGAGAAGCCCAAGGGGTGCAAGGCGAGGAAGAAAAGGGAGAACACGGTTGCTGCGTCGGACTCGGGGTCTACCAACGCCGATGAAGAGGATGACGAGCATGATCCCGATAACTCTCTCCCTCCCACAGAAGATGTGGAGGCAGATCAGCCGTCTGTCGTGCCTGGTCCTTCACGCAAACGAAGCAGACGTGAGTCCACTGTTGACGGCATAACTTACTCCGTAAAACGTGATGGGGTTAAGCCTTGCGAGCTGCTCATTAGGGAGAGATGCGAGGATGTTGCCGTCATTTCGTAGGTAAATTGAATTACAACCATCTTCTTCTTTAGCTCTTCTTTTTTCTGAACTATGACCTAATCATTTTTCTTTTCTCTGTAGGCATCAGGAGAAGGGGACTTTCCAGAGCCGGCTGCTGCCTCTACGGTCGACCCGGCTCTAACTACTCTAATAAGAGATACGAGTGCCGGGATTCTTACCGTCGGGATCCTCCCAGCGACGACTGAGGTTCCTCCAGTTGTTGACATCCCAATCTAGGGTGACGTGGGCTCTACTGAACCCGTCCCTAAGACTGCTAAACTTCAGTCGGGTGACGTTGATCCAGTTGTATCTCCTTCCGGGGTGGCTGTGGCAGAGGAAACATCTGTATTCGTCTCGAATGTCGTTGGTTAAAAGACTACGGCGGCTTTGAGTGAACCTTGGCCTCAGCAACTCTCCCCTAGTAAGATAAGCTAAGTCATGACTAGTGAGGAGGTTTATTTGCTCTATCATCACATCTTTGGGTTAAGCTGATTGATGGTGGCTCCAGACATACAGGTCATGCTCCTTCACTGCCAATGATGGATATTATCAGGGGAGAGTTCGCCAGAGGCGATCTGGTGGACGAGAATATGCCTCATCCTCCTCCAGCTTACATTGAGGGGCCTCCTGCTGGATCGAGTTCAGGAGAGCAAGCGGCGGAACGGCCGGAGCAAGGAGAATTGGTCCCTGCACCCTCCTCTGTTCATGTGGCTCCGGAGGTTGACCTTTTCACCCTGCCGAGTCTTCAGATCCTTCGGGTTGTGGAGGAGGAATTGGCCGCTATTCAAGTATCTTTTCACTCGAAACTTGTTTCCCTTGTGGAAGGAACATCAAGTTCCGGTGCATCTTCTTTGACACTGCCAGCTACTCTTCCTCTGACGTCGTCTTCTTTAGAAGTCCTGGATGAATCGTCAAAGAATGTGGTTGACAGTTTCTACCGCCACCTGAAAAGAGGGGTTGAGGCTGCCGTGGAGAGGGGTACTTCTTTTGCCTTGGCCCGTCAATGCGCCCGTGGCCAAATTGAAATCCTTAGAACCCTCCCCGGTGGGGCAGGGATGGTTGAGCTCCTGGAGCCCAAATTGCTAGAGGCGGATCAGCTTGTGGCCTAGTTTCAAGTATTACGGCAAGTTGATCTGTCTTCAGCTATAGATCAGGAGCGGGCCTTCCTCATTACTGCCATGGAGAAGGTAAGGGATGCACGAGAAGCGTCCAAGCCGATTATAATGAAGGACCTCCGCGATCTCTCTTTACAGTATGATCAGTTGAGCCGCAGGGGAGAGGATTGCATTGCTCGGGAAGCGTCCGCCTCCCGTAGGATAATTGATACGAGGGAGCAGATCCTCGAGCCCCAGAGGAAATTGGCTTTCTTGGAATCTGAGCTCGAGGCCTCCCGCACGGATAAGGAGCTAATTGTTCAGAAGGCCGATAAGGTCACCCGAACTTCTGCTGGCTTGGAGCGTGCTCTGAAGAGGCTTCAAGATGGCTGGTAGGCTCATGCGTATCTGGAGGATACAGAGCGGTTGACTCAGGAGGTCGAGTGCCGGGCCAAGCAGCGATTTGAGCGGTCGACAGCCGTACTGAGGGACCGTCTCAGAGAATTATGTGTTGCCGAACCGTAGTCGACCTTTTTTCCCTTTCTTTCTTTGTTATTTTCCTTCATTGTAATAGGGACGCGGTCCCCGAACATTTAGTACTTTTGTTTTTCAATAACTGACTATGTTTACACCATACATCATCTATTGTGCTTGGTATTATGATGTTTGCCCCACTGGAGGACTTTTTGTGGACCTATTACCCTTGGCATACCATGGTGTTAGGTATGGATAATAAGTTTGATAGAGATACCTAGAACGATTCCGTGGAGAGACATAGAAGTTCTTGGTATTGGGCGAAAGAATGCCATGGAACAGCTGGGCTCCCAAGGCATATGATAATGAGAAAAGGGACGCATGTACTAGGGAACCTAGTATAGCATTTATGGTTAACTGTGGACATTTGTGGTCAACTGTGGACATTTGTGATCAACTGTGGACATTTGTGGGCCTATTATCCTTGGCATACCCTGGTTTTGGGTACGGATAATAAGTCGAGAGAAAACCAAAATATATCAGGCCAGCTGTCTACATACAAAGTATACTCCAATATATGGATATCTTGTATGTACACATGAGCTGTAAAATGTAGTAACCATGAAGCTAATCTCATCCACAAACCAATATATCATAAAATTAACTTATTAAAGTCATTTGTACAAACGTTGGGCGGAGACAAAGTCCACTACCAACTATCTCAAAATAAAATATACAAGAAGTAAATCGATAAAATATCAAACGAACCAAGCGCAATTCTCTTCGAAGAAAGGAAGAAGATCACGGCCTTGGCTAGAACACCTGCAGTAAATCATGAAAGCATACACCTGGAGAGATAACCAGGTCCTCAGAGGGACGTAACAAGATACAGAAAGAACATGCCATGTAACTGCATAAGTAAAAAAATACTATAAACTATAACACAACAGGGTACCTAACCATCTATGTGATATGCACTTTGAGGACAACGTTCTACGCAGGGGCTGTAACGGATTCACGCAAGCAAGTAATAAAGAGTGGCCGTCAAGTAGCGCTCATCCAAGACACTATCGGTCGGGCAGCAAGTAGCGCTCATCCGAGTCACTATCACCCATAAATGTGTAAAAAGTAAATGTAGCCCCTACGCTAGTAGCTGTCCCCTCCCCCCAATGATACTATACATGCATCGTAACCACGACACACCAACACGTGTCATTTCCACAACACGATTTATATTCAATAACTGTCAAGTCTTCTAACATGCATCTATTGACAGTTATACCTACGCATGCGCACGGGTGATCAGCCAACACGCAAGTGACCACTACATGATACTCACAACTCACACCCAACTCGTGATACAATCGTGACAAGTTAATGATATGCACTCTATTAACGGTAGTCACTTAACTCTAGGTCCACATGCAAGAAAAAATAATAAACAAGGAATATAGATACAATAACTGAAATAAAATACAACTAAATATAAGCAGTAAATATGGCAAGGTATCTTGCCTGATTCCGTACTGTAAATATGAAACGCTGCTCCCGCGTCCACGCCTCCGGAACCCGACGCTCCTAGATAATTAATTAACTAAATTAAGTCACTACTTATGAAACTTACGATACGACTTAATTAGTCAAAGTAATGTGTTAAAATTATATTCAACCTCTCATAGAACCATTTAGATCCATACAATCACACACAGGTTCCACGAGACATCGAAACACAGTTTTTGGGTTTCTAACTTTTAATTAGTCGGTTATGCCCCTACTTCAATAACATACTTAAAAATCATAAAAAAATCATAAAAATAATATTTAAACTAATTTTCTACAGATTTATCTCTGAAATTCCAGAATTAATATTTTTAAAGATATTTATGACTAGTTGATTAATAAGTCAGCTAGTCTACCCGAAACTCGCCCGAAACATAGTTAATGACCCAAAATTGCTAAAACAACCAAAAATATATTTTAAATAGCAATAAAATAATTTATTTCATAGAATAAAATTAGAGGTACAAGGGTTGAGTTATACTACATGTTTGGGACATTCTAGGTCAGCGGGTTACCCGAAATTATCTAGTTTTGATCTACAATTTTTTTCGACCAGATTTGAGTTACTAAAATCGTGAAAAAATACTTAAAAATCCTAATTTATGTATATGAACACACAAAAAATTCAGTTTCGAAAATAGGCACCAATAACTCAAAGTTCCTTTACAATGGGGTTAATTTTGATCCTACCGACACATGAATATTACGCCTATATTTCATGAAACCTTTATGGATGATTATACCTAACAAATGCCATCAAAATATAATTTCTACAGAATTAATAACATATTTTCTACAGAATTTTAGCAAAGGTTTTTAGAAGAAAAGATTTGGGTTCTTACCAAAGATCCTTGCTAGAAAAGGTGATGATAACTTCTCTTCACCAAAGCTCTAATATTTTTCGCTATCCTCGCTTGCTAATCCTCTCTTGATGAGTATGGAAGAATTGATAGTTGCTATAGAGGATTGGATGGGGGAGATGGAATTTTTAGGGTTTGTTTTGAGGGGTTTCGGGGATGTATGGTGGAGTAGATAAGTTTTTGTGAAGGATGGAGAGATGTGCAATGTAGGAGATGATGTATAGATGATATGGGGAGTTTATTGCTGCTGAAATTATGGAGAGGGAGAGGAGTTTTGGTCGGCCAAAGGTGAGGGAGAGAAAGATTAGAATTTGGTTAAGGTTTGGGATAAGTTGGTATATTTAAACATATCCTTAAATAAATTTTAAGCAATCTAGGATTTAAATCCTATTTAATTTGATGCATTTGGCCATGGGGGTGTTGCTTGGCCAAAATTAGCATGGTGGGGGTCCACTTGGCATGATTTGGTTCTTTGGTGAGTTGGCAAGTTGATTGGATTGAGGATTTAAAAAGGGGTTTCCTAATATAGAACTATTTAATTCTATCTATGTAATTACACTACAAAATCTAATTTAAATACAAATAAATATAATTATTAATATTTATTAATGCCCAACATGCCTACATAAGGTTGGATTTGGCTTGGAAGAGGTTTAGGAAGGTTCGGTGCAACCGGGTCTACTAAAAAGTCATAAAGGCTTTCTTAACTAATTAATTAAATAAAAATATAACTTTTGCCATAATTTGAATGGTTAAAATGCAAGAGATTATAGTATGACCATGGCATTCCTAACATGGCTAACATACTAGTTAAAGCACCCGACTACGCTAGGCATGTCATACTTTCTAGTCGTCTTGCATATTCAAACTCAACCATGGCTATAGTCCTTTTATATAATATAAATAAGATATAAATAAATTAGAATTAAATAAAATCCAAAAATAATTTAAATATTCCTTTAAATTATAAGGGGTTTTACATCCTACCCAACTTATGACAATTTCGTCCTCGAAATTAAAAATAATCATAATATCAAGAATTACGAGATTTTGTACGGAAGGAGAGTAGGTACGTCAAATCTTAGGTCAATTTTTGAAAAGATGGAGGGGTAGTTGTCATAGGAATCCCAATTGACCTCATATTCTACAAGATGGGGTATGCTTCCTTCCAGACTCTACCCAACTTATAGAAGTTGGCCACCCGTAAAGATCGTCGTCATTACAAGACCTTGAGGAGGATAATTTCTAGGGAGGGGCACGAGAATAATGGACACTTCTGACCGCAGTCTTGGATTCTAAGTGAGCCTCGATAACACCATAACGTTCTTGGTCAATAACAACTATAAGAAAGTTACTACAATCAAATATTGTCGCTCTAGGGGTCATGCTTCTGACAAGCTGGTAGCGACCTCTTGTTGGAATATACTAAGGTGTGTCGGTTCAGAAGGATTCGTTCTACGTCTAACATGGAAAACTAAGAAGTGAGCTTAAAAACTTAGAGAAGAAGAAGTTATGGCCAAGTGATGAGAATCGATGATAATTAAAGAACACAGGCTATAGAATATGATTAGGTAAGTGTTTTGAAAACTCTAAGTCAAAATGACTAATATGTGTGGGCTGATGTTTGGTGTTGTGTAGGAGGCATGCGCTTGCTTGTTGGAAGACATACGTCATAGGTGTGCGTCTTGCATAGATCTTGAGTATTTAGTTTAGTTAAGGAAATGGATCGATATTTGCATGGGTGAAATCGAATAGGTCGAATTTGGGTCTCTATGGTTTGTTTTGAGGAAACAATGTGTCATATACGTGGTATAATTTTTAAATGGAGCACTGGAAAGTTCGTTTGCGTAGGACATGTATGTCATGTGAGTAGCATGACTAGTCTAGTTCGTGAGTGTGAACTTTGTCGAAAGAAAAAGGCTAGTATTGTGCTTCAATTATCAAAATCACGGTCGAGGGTATCACATGATACGAATATGGGTCGACGTTATGAACCATTGAATTATTAGTCTAATTGGAACCAATCATTTACAACCACTTGTTAATTCCAAAATCTTATATATGTTCCTTAGAGAGGCTTGCGATCTATTTGTCTCAAAATTTTTTTTACTATTGATTTAAACAAAAATGATTCTATGATTGACTTAAAGAATTTAGGTTGCAATCTGTTACCGTAGTTATCTAAACACACGATCAAAGGAATATAAAATGCAAATTAAAAGATCGTTTCATAAATTCTATACAGACGGAAGAATGGTCACGATTGTAATCTCATTCTGAGAGGTAGAGTATAATAAGTTCAATGTTCTACCCAACTTATAGAAGTTGGTTAATCGGGGAAAAGCACAGTAATATGGCTTCTAAGAAGGTCAAATTTCAAGGCGGTATAGGAAGTATGAGGTATTTCCAATCATAGTCACAGACTCTATAGGAAGTCTAGGTATTATCTATTTAATATGGCCCATATATTAATTATGTTTGGTCAAGACAGTATGAGAGGTCTTGGTCAAGTATATCCGGAAGCAAGTTGGTACCGAGAGATGCATAACATAGGCCACGAAGAGATGCAGTTACGAAATCTATGGAAGGAGAATTAGTGAGCCAAGAGGTGGGACCTACATAATAGGGGTGAGGGCCTATTTCATCAAGTTTGATTTTATAGTCCCAATATGGCGATGGGCTATGATGGGTTTAACTGAGTCTCAATAGGTTCCCTAATTGGACTTCAATCTTTGATTGCATGAACTTTAGATTTTAATCTATAGTGGCTGGACAAAATTTTATAGAATTTTAAACCATCCCTATTAGGTTAGGGTAATGTAGAATAGGTTCAAATTCAAGTGGTTGGGCAAATTTCCCGTCGGGTTGGTAGAATAGGTTTTGTAAGTCGTGAGATGCGCCTTCCGTGACTTTTGTGTTTAAGTAGCACACAAGGGCTCTATTGAGTGGCACACTAATGGCATGTGCGTTGAGGGCTTCGAGTAGATCACAACCATATATTGGGCCAAAAGATTTGAGTCAAGGTTGGTCTCTAACTGCAGTCCGAAAGTACATCGATGTTATGGTAAGGGTTATCGCTAGTCCCTTTTGACCTGAAAGCCGTATCATAATAATAGAGTCCAAGGAGATGTGTTTGTGTGGGACATGATATGTCTACTTAAAGGTGGACTCGTTTAAGTTTTGCATATAAATTTTGTTGGAAGGTAACAGCCAGTATTACACTTCAAATATCAAAGTCACGGTAAGGGACACCAAAAGATCTAAAAAGAAAGTGGGAGTTCACGAGTCACTAATTTATCATCCTAGTGAGAGCCAATTTACCTCAATCAATCGGTGATCCCCAAATTCCTAAAAGTAAGAATGGCTGACAATCTATTCACTCTAGAGACTAGGATATGGTTTTAGGAATAATGAGGTTAGGAATATTTGAGTCGCGATATTGTACCTTGACATTTGGTATTAATAAGTCACGATGTGATTGATAACATGATAGGGTAGTTGTGAATCAGTTTCAAGGATTGTACCCCGAGTACTAATAAATGGAAATGATCGCGTATAGTGGTACCTGAGTCGATAAGATGGAATGATCCGCTTGTCCATGGTATACGAGAGTCTATCGGTGGAATAACGAACTCTAAAGCACGTCATGGGAAAGATCCCTAACTACTAAGTCATAAATTTCTATTTGTGTCAAACCTGCCAGACTATAGTCACAAGCGTTCTAGAGGTATTAAATGTAGTGATCATGCATCACTTGTTGATTACTAATACAATATAATGACGGGACATCATGCTACATATTTTGGCTAAGCTGGTGAATGTGTTGTTCTAATATTATGTCACTTCTTTGATAATAGAATTTTGTACCTAGAGTAACATCTGCTGAATCTCTAATCTTAGAATGGGTGTCTACCACGGTCCTTGCAATGCTTGTCCTTGTTTTGGTCTATTATTCTATGTCTAAACTGTGGGGGCCTAGTAAAGTAAGGTTTGCGTTAAGGCATACGGGTTGCTAGTTAAGCCAAGAATCAAGATGAATATTTGGAGACTCACAATAAATGATTCCTAGAGATTAGATAGTCTCATAGGTTTTTGGTTTACCCAAGGGTAAGATCTTACTCATCTTTCAAGCTCAAATGACTAGAAGGTCACGATATTACTATTAGGGTCGAGGGAAGGACGAGCAACTTTAGGCAAGGTTGTAGTAATATGGCTTGGCCGATGGTTGCTATAGTTGTGCATATAACTACCATGGCCATGGGGATACTCTGTATTTATCTATCAAATATGAGCGTTCGCCTTTCCAATCAGTAAAAGACAAAAGAAATAAAGAGTTCAAGAAAGATGTCATTGAATACAATTACGTAATTCAAAGACGAATGTGTAATTCAAAAGAAATTGTCAATGCAGTCACGGATGAGATCCTAGATGCCTCTATATCTCAATCCACGTGGGATAATCATATGAAGAGCGAACCAAGTGCACTATGGTTGATCAGACCATAATACATTGATTCTAATTAGACAATATGCTTGTGGGCGTCCCCAGTATACATATGTCATGAACAAGCTCGACAAAGAATAAGCTTGCAAAACTAGGCTATAAATAGCGTCGTTATTCATGGTAGTTTAAAGTATAAGTACGGGAGAATACGTTGAAAGCAGTAATAAATAGTTCGAGTTTCACAAGGATCTAAGTCTTATCCGGTGTGCTTGCGTATACAGTCGTCCTACTGGTTCTTGTATCAGGCCTTATTTGACTAATGGGTATGGGCTACGAAATATCTATATTCTAGATAAACATCTCTCCTACCCATGCATATATTCATTATCACTCTGTTACACTTTAATACTAGGTTAAAAGGATACGGGTGGTAGGTTGTAGTCATACCACTCAACTTATGAAGTTAACTAATGGAGTAATTGAGGAATATAACACGTATACTCATATGAGTTATCTCTTAACCTCCCTATTCAGTACGAAAGGAGATAAGATTTGCAGTGAAAGGAATCAAGGAGAAGGAAGTCAAGATAATAGGACGAGAGTTCGAGATTTGGAATTGAGAGAGAAAGTCAAGCTTGTGGATGAGATTCCTATATCCTAATCCTATATGCAGGTTCACATCGGTACATTAGCTTAACCGATGTGACAAACTCGACCTGCATGGGCCACCACAAAAACATGTAACGCCCCAGTTCCGAAATACGTAGGACTAGAAACGTATCATGCTAGCTGTCTACATACAAAGTATACTCCAATATATGTATATCTTTTATGTACACATGAGCTATAAAATGTAGTAACCATGAAGCTAATCTCATCCACAAACCAATATATCATAAAATTAACTTATTAAAGTCATTTGTACAAACGTTGGGCGGAGACAAAGTCCACTACCAACTATCTCAAAATAAAATATACAAGAAGTGAATCGATAAAATATCAAATGAACCAAGCGCAATTCTCTTCGAAGAAAGAAAGAAGATCACGGCCTTGTCTAGAACACCTGCAGTAAATCATGAAAGCATACACCTGGAGAGATAACCAGGTCCTCAGAGGGACGTAACAAGATACAGAAAGAACATGCCATGTAACTGCATAAGTAAAAAAATACTATAAACTATAACACAATAGGGTACCTAACCATCTATGTGATATGCACTTTGAGGACAACGTTCTACGCAGGGGCTGTAACGGATTCACGCAAGCAAGTAATAAAGAGTGGCCGTCAAGTAGCGCTCATCCAAGACACTATTGGCCGGGCAGCAAGTAGCGCTCATCCGAGTCACTATCACCCATAAATGTGTAAAAAGTAAATGTAGCCCCTATGCTAGTAGCTGTCCCCTCCCCCCAATGATACCATACATGCATCGTAACCACGACACACCAATACGTGTCATTTTCACAACACGATTTATACAATAACTGTCAAGTCTACTAACATGCATCTATTGATAGTTATTCATACGCATGCGCACGGGTGATCAGCCAACACGCAAGTGACCACTACATGATACTCACAACTCACACCCAACTCGTGATACAATCGTGACAAGTTAATGACATGCACTCTATTGACGGTAGTCACTTAACTCTAGGTCCACATGCAAGAAAAAAAAATAAACAAGGAATATAGATACAATAACTGAAATAAAATGCTACTAAATATAAGTAGTAAATATGGCAAGATATCTTGCCTGATTCTGTGCTGTAAATATGAAACGCTGCTCCCGCGTCCACGCCTCCGGAACCCGACGCTCCTAGATAATTAATTAACTAAATTAAGTCACTACTTATGAAACTTACGATACAACTTAATTAGTCAAAGTAATGTGTTAAAATTATATTCAATCTCTCATGGAACCATTTAGATCCATACAATCACACACAGGTTCCACGAGACATCGAAACACAGTTTTTGGGTTTCTAACTTTTAATTAGTCAGTTATGCCCCTACTTCAATAACATACTTAAAAATCATAAAAAAATCATAAAAATAATATTTAAACTAATTTTCTACATATTTGTCTCTGAAATTCCAGAATTAATATTTCTAAAGACATTTATGACTAGTTGATTAATAAGTCAGCTAGTCTACCCGTAACTCGCCCGGAACATAGTTAATGACCCAAAATTGCTAAAATAACCAAAAATATATTTTAAACAGCAATAAAATAATTTATTTCATAGAATAAAATTAGAGGTACAAGGGTTGAGTTATACTACATGTTTGGGACATTCTAGGTTAGCAGGTTACCCGAAATTAGCTAGTTTTGATCTATAATTTTTTTTGACCAGATTTTAGTTGGTAAAATCGTGGAAAAATACTTAAAAGTTCTAATTTATGTATATGAACACACATAAAATTCAATTTCGAAAATAGGCACCAATAACTCAAAGTTCCTTTACAATGGGGTTAATTTTGATCCTACCGACACATGAATTTTACGCCTATATTTCATGAAACCTTTATGGATGATTATACCTAACAAATTCCATCAAAATATAATTTATACAGAATTAATGACATATTTTCTACAGAATTTTAGCAAAGGTTTTTAGAAGAAATGATTTGGGTTCTTACCAAAGATCCTTGCTAGAAAAGGTGATGATGACTTCTTTTCACCAAGGCTCCAATATTTGCTCCAATATTTTTCGCTATTCTCGCTTGCTAATCCTCTCTTGGTGAGTATGGAAGAGGTGATAATTGCTATAGAGGATTGGATGGGGAGATGGAATTTTTAGGGTTTATTTTGAGGGGTTTCGGGGATGTATGGTAGAGTAGATAAGTTTTTGTGAAGGATGGAGAGATGTGCAATGGAGGAGATGATGTATAGATTCTATGGGGAGTATTTTCGGCTGAAATTATGGAGAGGAAGAGAAGTTTTGGTCCCAAAGGTGAGGGAGAGAAAGGTTAGGATTTGGTTAAGGTTTGGGATAAGTTGGTATATTTAAACATATCCTTAAATGAATTTTAAGCAATCTAGGATTTAAATCCTATTTAATTTGATGCATTTGGCCATGGGGGTGTTTCATGGCCGAAATTAGCATGGTGGGGGTCCGGGGGTCCACTTGGCATGATTTGGCTGTTTGGTGAGTTGGCAAGTTGATTGGATTGAGGATTTAAAAAGGGATTTCCTAATACAGAACTATTTAATTCTATCTATGTAATTACACTACAAAATCTAAATTAAATATAAATAAATATAATTATTAATATTTATTAATGTCCAACATGCCTACATAAGGTTGGATTTGGCTTGGAAGAGGTTTGGGAAGGTTCGGTGCAACCGGGTCTCCTAAAAAGTCATAAAGGCTTTCTTAACTAATTAATTAAATAAAAATATAACTTGTGCCATAATTTGAATGGTTAACATGCAAGAGATTATAATATGACCATGGCATTCCTAACATGGCTAGCATACTAGTTAAAGCACCCGACTACGCTAGGCATGCCATACTTTCTAGTCGTCTTGCATATTCAAACTCAACCATGGCTATAGTCCTTTTATATAATATAAATAAGATAAAAATAAATTAGAATTAAATAAAATCCAAAAATAATTTAAATATTCCTTTAAATTATAAGGGGTTTTACAACCTAGTATAGCATTTGTGGTCAACTGTGGGCATTTGTGGTCAACTGTGGACATTTGTGGTCAACTGTGGACATTTGTGGGCCTATTATCCTTGGCGTACCATGGTTTTGGGTACGAATAATAAGTCGAGAGAAAACCAACATACTTACTCAGAGGTAATGAGGACGTGGTAAATATGAAAGTTTTTTCAATGGAGTCTTCCTACTCAGAGGTAATGAGGACGTAACAGGAGTCGATACCATGAAGGGTACATAGAATAACTCAGAGGTAATATGGACGTGAAAGTTCTACGTGAGGGACGATTTGTTTTTGATGGAAGTGAAACAACTCAGAGGTGACATCGACGTGGTTGTTTCGAAAAATTTGTGGATATTTTACCCTGTTAATGCACTGAAAGTGCGGGTACTAGATCATGAGGAAGATGCTCTTTTAGGAAGGAAGTTCAGAGGTATGATCATACATGACTTACTACCCAGAAGATGCGATATAGATTCATTCAGAGTGACCAGAGTGTAAGTTCAGCGGTACCTAAGGGTACATAACTTAACAGTCCGGTAGATTTGGAGGATGTCGTTTAGACATAATACTTCTTCAGGAACTTGCTATTAACGGGCAACATAAGCAAGTCTCTATTTTGTTTTGCGAGGCGGTAAGCACCATTGGAGAATATAGCCTCGATGACAAATGGGCCTTCCCACTCTGGCAGGAATTTACCGACAGTTTTGTGAGTCATAACCATCGACCTCTGAACTGCCAGAACGAGATCGCCCACTTGGAATGTTATGAGTTTAGCCTTCTTGTTGAAGGATCCAGAGATGCATGCTTGATACAGCTCAATTTGCTGTTGAGCTAACAGGCTCTCCTCATCTAAGGCCTCCAACTCTTGTAGCCGGCGACGGTAATTATCATCCGTGGTCAATCGATAGGTGAGGGCGACGCGGAGTGAGGGGATTTGAGTCTCCAGTAGGAGAACTGCCTCACTGCCATATACCAGAGAGAATGGTGTGTTCCCGGTGGTCGTCCAGACTGTAGTACGATACGCCCATAAGCATTCACCAAGCTTTTCGTTCCAATCGCGTTTGTTGGAAGACACAAACTTCTTGAATAGCTTGATTATAGTTTTGTTGAATGCTTCTGCCAACCCATTCATCGCCAGATTGTATGGTATTGAAGAAACATTCTGGATCCGATGTTTGTCGCAAAACCAATAGAAGGCGTGGCTTGTGAACTGTGGACCATTATCGTGGATGATCCTTCAAGGCAGTCCGAAGCGATATATAACGTGATGTTTGAGGAAGCTAATCACATTTGACATCTTCACCTATACAAACGGGACAGCTTCCGCCGATTTGGAGAAGTAATCTGTAATTGCCAGTATGAAGCGGTGCCCTTTGGATGAAGGTGTGGTGATAGGACCAATGATATCCATTGCCCATGCCTCAAATGGCCAGGATGCCACCATTGGGTATAAGAATTCAAATGGTTGGTGTATGAAATCTACATGGACTTGACAAGCTTTGCACTTTCTTGCGTAGTCTATTGCATCTGCCACCATCGTAGGCCAGTAGTAGCCCATCCGACGAAGGCAATCTTACAATTTTGGGCCAGGCTGATGGGCCCCGCAGATGCCGTCATGTGCTTCACGTACAGCTTCTTTGGCTTCTGTATTGGATAGACACCAAAGCAGTAATCCATCGTATGACCGCTGATACAGCATCTTTGTTTCTGTATCGTAGAAGAATCTGAGAGAACGTCTTCTAATAGAGGTGGCTTCTTTCGGGTTCTCTGACAAGATGCCATAACCTGCAAAGTCGATAAATAGGAGCCTCCAATCCTGTGTCTCATCGACCGTCAGGGCAGAATAGCTCTCAGCAAATTGGACGGTATTTTTGGGACAGACCAACTCATGGCCTATTACGTCCACCAAATGATGAGTATATTTTAGGACCGCCAGGGAAGCGGCCAATCCTACTAAGGTGTCGGCTTCAATGTTCCGGAGTCTCGGAACATGTTCTATAAAGAACCCTTTCAGAGACGTAATGATGGCGATCGCAGGGGATCATGTCTTCATGACGAACTTCATATGAACCCCGAATCTGATTGATGATTAACTGTGAATTGCCATATACCTCTAGGTACTCTACCCCCAGTTCTTTTACAAGTTGGAGGCCGATAACCAAGGCATTTTACTCGGCCACGTTGTTCGAGCTGGGTTCTGTATAGGAATATGCCCGGTTGATCACCAAGCCAGAGGGAGAAATCAGTACCACTCCGACCACAACGACAATATTGCCTTTGGGCCCGGTTCTTGAAGCACCGTCGAAGAACATTCGCCAGAAATCATCGGAAGCCATGTTTGAATTGGCGACCTTGTCTGGAATCTCTTCGTATATTCTGGTTGACTCCGAACTTGGATGGGCTGCTAAAAAGTCTGCCAGAGCTTGACCTTTAACAGCCTTTTGCGGAACGAA
The DNA here is from genome assembly GCA_029216955.1 of Iris pallida. NCBI lineage: Eukaryota > Viridiplantae > Streptophyta > Magnoliopsida > Asparagales > Iridaceae > Iris > Iris pallida. The sequence goes on from JANAVB010039220.1 coordinate 3,019,482, forward strand.
GATCATGTCGTAGAGAGACAATAATATCGCCCAGGTAGCGAGGCGAGAGCTGAGTGCGCCTGGCTTGGTCATGAGAACCCTGAGGGGATTAACTCGAGATATGACATGGATGGTTTGTCCTGTAACATAGTGTCGCGTCTTCTGGATAGCGAACACCAAAGCAAGACATTCCTTTTCCACAGCGGTGTATCTATGCTCAGGCCCAATCATCATTCGACTGAGATAATAGATAGCTTATTCATGCCCTACGTCATTATTTTATGCTAGTAGAGCACCGAAGGAATGCTCCATCGCTCGTACATAAAGCAAGAACGACTTTCCAGCAACCGGGGACACCAGAACTGGAGGATTTGACAGATATTCTTTGATGTTATCGAACGCGCGTTGGCACTCTTCATCCCATACGAATGAGACGCCCTTCTTCATGAGGTGGGTGAATGGTTTACATCGCCCGGAGAGGTTAGAGATGAACCTCCTGATGTAAGCTAGCCTCCCTTGAAGGCCTCGGAGTTTACGGAGATTTCTCGGGGGACCCATCTCCATGATTGTCTTCGTCTTCTCCGGATCTATATAAATTCCATGGGCAGTAATGATAAAACCCAGGAATTTTCCACTAGATACGCCCAAGAAGGATTTGGTGGGATTCATCTTCAAGTTGTGTACTCGCATCAAGTCGAATACCGTCCTCAGATCCTGCAGATGGTCTCCCTTAGAGCGGTTTTTGACAGCAATATCATCAACATAACACTCCACGGTCTTACGCAGGTGATCTCTGAAGATGAAACTTATGGCTCTTTGATATGTGGTACCGGCATTCTTTAAACCGAAGGGCATGACTGTGTAACAATACATGCCAATCGGTGTTCGAAATGATGTATGCTTTTCGTCGTCAGGAAACATCTTAATTTGGTTGTATCCTGATAAGCCATCCATGAATGACATGTATTCAAAGCCACATGTGTTGTCGACCATGATGTCCGTGATGGGAAAAGGAAACTCATCTTTAGGACATGCTTCATTTAGATTTTAGAAGTTGATACAGATTTGAATCTTTCTATTCTTCTTGAGGACTGGTACTATATTGGAGACCCAGTCTGGATGTTGCTCCTCCCGGATGAAGCCGCTGGCTATCAGTTTGTTGACCTCAGCTTCGATAGAATTTATGATGTCCGGGCGGAAGCGTCTTTGCTATTGCTTGACCGGCTTTGCGTCTGGATGAATGTTGAGTTTATGAAGTACAACCTCGGGGTTTAGCCCTGGCATGTCTTTATAGCTCTAGGCGAACACGTCAATGTACTCTCTGACGAGTTACAAAAGTGCCTCCCGCACTTCGTCTGTCAGGCTTTTGCTGACAAAGATTGGCTTTGGAGAAGACTCATCGCCGAGGTCAACTTGCATAACCTCATCTTCAGTAGGAAGTTCACAAAGTTCGAAGCATTTCTTCTATTGTGCATCTAGTTGCTGGACCCAAGGTTCTAACTCGAAAAGTTCGAGTACCTCTTCATCTTCTTCGTAGGCATCAACAAATGCCATATTAACAGACAGAGCTTGCCTGAATACGTCCCCGACACTAGCATCTGAATCAGAAGTCGGTGATCCGGTTGAGTGTGAATGCCAGTCACATTCCTCATCTGAGCTTTAAGGGGTTGTTGCAGGTGTGACATAACCTAGCCTACGTCTGGTCTTGTTGTAGTAATCCCGTGGTTTTCCAGCCGGGACTGGCAACTGTAAGGGTAACCGCCGACCAGTGCCATAGTTTAAGCTTGGCGTAGTCTCCAGATCATACTCCTGTTTTTGCATGAGGTACTTGGATCGGGAGCTATACAGATAAAGGGGTAGTCTCCCGGTGTCGGGTTCGAGATCAACTTCTTCTATCCTGAAGGGCTGTGGATCATTCTTCCGGCCGAAGATGATTGGATGATCCTCTCCCTCGACTATGAAGCAAGCGTCTTCCACGGGAGTAAGCTGGTTTACGGTGTAGACATTTGTCACTTGTGTGTGTAGGTGGTTGCCTATACCGTGTTCCATAGCGTACATCATACAAACTTATTAAGCTCGAGGTAGTTCAAAGATAATCATTTATTGATGAAATAAGGTATCTTTTCTGGTGGAATTACATCATCTACGGACGGAACATCCGTATGAGCAGCCACATACTTGGCCATCTCTAACTCTTCTTCAGCCACCCCCTGTGTCAATGAAGACTGGAAGGACGACCTAGGCAGCTTAATCATCAGGGGCTCCACTGGTGGAGCAGAACATGGAGTCGTCGGCGTACTAGCGACCCCCAGTTTGGTGCTCGGTACTGGACGAGGAGTAGTTGGCTCGCTAGCAGTCCCCGGCATAGTGCTCGGCTATCGACTCATTTTGGAAAGACGAATCATCATCGGCTTGACAAAGAGATTGAGCTCTTCTGTTTGTTGCTGGCTGGTTCTCGGCAGCCTGATTGTCAGTGGCTCCGTCGTGGGTCTTGGCCCTTGGCCAGACCTTGGCAGTCGGATTGTCATCTGCTCCTTCTGTGCAGTGAGCACCGGGAGACTAGTTGTTTCTTTACGCAGAGTAGCTGTAAGAGGTAAAATCCTGCCTGGTTTGCGGGATTGGAGATGGATCCTCAAAGGTTCCTCCGACCCAACAATGGCCTCCATCTGCTCTTGAACATCTTCGTTGATTAAGTGCCTCTTTGACTTCTCATACAAGTAGGAATCTAAATAGTAGGATTCGACCCCTTTGAAGGAATCGATGTCGGCAAATTCTGTCCTCACGAAGCCGTGCTTGTCGATGTACTTGAAGCACTGGTGTAATGTAGAAGGCACGATCATATAATCGTGTATCCACGGACGCTCCAAAAGAATATTGTAGGAGGTGTCTGCGTCAATGCCATAGCAGGTTACTTCCGACTGAAGGTCGCCAATTTGGCACTTCAGGCAAATCTTCTCGATGGGATAGCTTTTCCCTGAATTGAAACCTCTAATTGCGGTGCTGGTAGGAGCCAGCCGATGTATAGGGATATGCAGATGGTGAAGCAAGCTCTTTGGGATAATGCTGATCGAAAAACCGGGATCAATATACATTCGATCCACCTTGATGTCGCCAACGTATCCATTATAATACAGAGGGCGATCGTGTAGATTGGTTTTGATAAGCATATCCTGTAGAGTGAAGACAATGTTAGGCATTGCACCTGTACAAGCATTGTCCTGGAGATCTGCTGGCGCGCTCTCCTCTGTAAGATTGGCCTGAGCCAGATATTCGTCGACATTCTGGAGTGCTTCGCTCAGTACGATGCGAACATCTTTGGAGAGTCTCAGGAGCTCGTATAATGACAATTTGGCCGGTGTGTTGGCCAGTTGTGCCAAAATATCAAAATTGTAGGGTTTTTCCAGCCCGTGAGGAGTGTCTTTTCGGAGCGGCTTGTCAAAGCGGGTCTCCTTTGGCTTAGGCTTATCGGCCGGCGGAGGCTGAGAAGGTCCTGGAGCGTCAGCAGCGATCGGCTAGCGTTCTTCAGCCGAGTTATCCGGTGTAGGTTTGGATGGTGCACCAGACCGGGTGACGACAGCTGTAGCTTCTTCGACATCTGCCAAGATTGTGCTGCAGAACATGACTTTTCCATCCTTTTTTTGCCGGTAGAGGGTGGTGCGGGCTGTCACTTCAGGTACCAAGTCCGGATGGACCCACATGATCTTCCCTCGTGATGTGTGAGGGGCACTAGACCAGCAGCCTAGCCTCGGGGAGGTGGAAGATTAGCGACCTCCATCTTTGCCCGGAGGATGGGTACTACGCCTTCTTGGGTCCTCGTCGGCGGGAAGCTGCCGAATTGGACCGACACCATGTTGGCAGCGATATTCACCTCCTCAAAATCGATGGCCAGGGCCTTAGAATCGATGAGGTTTTGGATGTACCGCTTCAGTTGGAAGCAGTCTTGAGTGGCATGGTGGACGTAGCGATGGTAGTGACAAAACTTGGGGCTCTCCATCTCTGCAGGTCGAGGTTCATGCCTTGGAGGAGGGAGCTGAATTTGATCTCCTTGTATGAGTATGTCAAGGATTGGCTTGACATGACTATCCTCGAAGGAGTAAGTCATCTGCGGCCATTGCTTTTCTGCCTGTTTTGGTTCAGGCTTCGGGGATGTGTCGGCCACCATAGCCAATTTGCCCTTATTGTCTCGGTTGTTGGAGGAATTATCACCGCTGTTGTTACTGGCATTAGGGCGTTTGTCCTTGTCCTCTCTCTCCGAGATGTGCAATCCTAGTTGGCGAGCTTTCTTCAGCTTGTCTTCTGCACTAGTGGCGCTGATGATGAAAGTCTTCCAGTCCTTGAATTGACTTTTTCCCATCCAAAGGCTGATTGTGGGGAGTAGCCTCTTTTGGCAAATTTTAATCAAGGAAGAGTCCGGATTACCGGAGGGCAACTTCATCACGGTTTGGCAAAATCGCTCAATGTAGTTTTTTGTCAGCTCTTTCTCGCCTTGAACAACGTCCATGAGGGTTGACATTGTCACATCCTGTCCCACCTCATAGAACCTCTCCAAGAACATACATTTGAAGCCGGCGAAGGAATGGATGCAGTTGTCCGACAGGTTGCGGTAGCAGTCGAATGCGACTTCCTCCAGTGCCCAATGAACAACCGCGTAAGGATGGCGTCGTCATGCGGCAGATGATCTATCGTGACCTCAAATTAGGTCACATATCGGCTTGCAGATGTCTTCTCGTCGTATGGATTAATGCGGAATGGCTTGTACCATGGAGGGAAGGGGACATCTCTCCATGCAGC